>ML675601.1:32563214-32576761 GCA_007922155.1 Mesoclemmys tuberculata | reverse complement strand
GCTAGAATTCCCTAAAACAGTGGTTTTCAACATGTGGTCCACAGATCCCTGTGGAGCCGCATACAATGTCTAAAATTTCCAAAGGAGTCCGTACCTCCATTCGAAATTTTTTAGGGGTCCACAAATGAGAAAAGGTTGAAAAACACTGCCCTAAAATATATATGCTATATGGATGGAATAAGAATGTGATTTAAACATCCTTCTCTCAACCCCACGCTACATTATTCTCTCTGTAACCCTTCACAAATTAGAAAAGAAACTGTCTATGACAGATACGGTCAGTTGAGGACTCACTTGGTATGAATGGGATTATTGAGAAATATGAAATTACTGACATATGTAAACTTTAAAGCTACAACTAAGGGACAATGTCTTATTTCTTGTCTAAGAAGGGAAAGGAGAAACCCTGCCCTCCCTTACCAGGAAGAGAAGTGTTAACATTCAAACAAGCTTTACTCTGACCAAAGTGTATGCAAAGAAAATGTGATTATAGATGCAACAGTATCAAAGGAGGTTTTCAAGTGAGAGGGGTAAGAGAGAACTAGAAAAAAAATTACTATCCGAGAGAGGGTTAACTGACCATTGTACTGGGAAAAGGGACTAAGATTAATTCAATGCCCAAAACAGTGCACCTGCACAAACATAATTTCCAAAATCTGAATACAACAGATAACTGCATTATTAATATGGTAACAGGGTCAAATATGGGCACATCGAAGTATCTGGGAGGTAACAATGAAAGGCCTCCACAACAAGACGTGATCACTGATGTTGAATGAACTGAAGCTTAAAGATACTGGGATGGGAAGCAAATGGCCCTAAGAAACTGAGACGCAGAAGATTGAAGTGGGAGCATCGTATTATTTAGCTCAATTGGACTGTAAGAAGGGGCTTTGGGCCTTCTTGAGGGAGCCTAGGATCCTTAGACACAGGAATGTTTTTGATGCTGTTTATTTCTAATATCATTTTGATCTTCTTTCAGTTTTCTAATGAACTTGGTTTTATTTAAGACATTTAGTCTTAGCCTGCTTCTCGGCTAATTCACTGCAGTCTCGTCTCAGAAACAGGGAAAAAAACTTTTCATCTCTGGTGAGAAGTAGATGCTGGACAACAGCTATCTGACCTGGACCACTCAGCCAAAGTCTGCACCCCATATGTGTAGCCAAAAAGCTGACTGAAATCAGCAAGGTACATTGGGAAAAGTGGAGGACCAGGAAGAGTGACGAGAACAGAGGGACCAAAGGCTATACCATCCTTTTTCCCTGCCTAAGAAGCTCCCCGTAAGATGTAATGTTGTGGTTTCTGTTACTCCTCCACTGCAAACAATCACATGCACCTTAAATGCAACAAGGTTAATGCTTGAATCGTTTCTAACTATTCTTCTTTTTTCAATAAGTGAACGTATTCTGGGAGCCAAAAGGACATAAATCCAACTAAAAGCCAATCACGGATATGTTATTGATACTCCAGCCACCAATTCCTTTTAAGGGGAAGAGAAAAACTGGTGTTATAGTTACTGTAGCATTAGGGCCTCTGTCCAAGCTTCTCCATTTAAGAAGACATTATCCTTGATCTTGCCCATGGTTATCTTTGGGAGAAGACAGGAGGGTTTTCTCTTTCTCTAATCAAAGAGAAATTATTCCTTCCCTTCCCCAGCAAAACCAAGATGGAAAAGCCTTTGATGGAAACTGTGAAGAATGATACCTTTTCCATCATAAATGGAATGAAGGCTAAATTCAGAATGTTTGCTTTATCAATATAATTCTCATATAGTGTTTGTTCAGTTGTCCCTTGTAAAAATCACAGCTGGAACCAGAACTGGAACCAGAGATCTCTGGATACAAATGTGCTAGCGTCATCTGTTGAATTAATGTACAATTTTCATTAGCTATCAGTTATAGTAGTCCAGACATCTTCTTTCAGACATCCTGACGCTACATGGGAGAGAGACTGTCACAACCCTAACCCTAACCCTGCAACCACATAACTTATTGATCTCACTAAAGCACTTAGGTATCGATTTATTTTTTATTTAGTTTGTTATCACTTTCACAAAGTGATGAAGGGTTGCCACATCTCCATTAAAGGATACTGTATGTACTGACTTTGTGGAATGATGCAGCAGGTAAGGGTGGATGGAAAACTGCTCAGTGCCCAAAGAGAAGATAGAAGGGCTGAACATGCAAGGCTACTAAACTGAAATGGGAGCGTGTGGTGTGACAGGAATAGGGGCTTGAAGGGCCAGGCCTAGAGAAAGTGATGTGCAGTCCCTGTTGTGCTGTGATGATGTGTGCATTTGGTATTCATCTCAGAGGCAATTAACCCAAGAGACTAAGATGAGTCTCTATGTAAAAAAAATAATTCTATTGGCAACGCCAACTTGCAGCTACCACCAAGCCTCCTGTCTTTTCCCTCTTCTCATAAAACATTATCTGGACTATGTATGTACATACACGCATATTCAGACATGCTCATATGCTCCCAATACATTCATATAGGCTTCTAAAAAGATGAACCTTTAATAAACTTTTTGCACATTACTGAGAATATTTTGCTTCCCAACTGATAGTACTACTAGTTTCCTAAAATCACAAATCAAATGAGGAAAGCTAATTAGCAGTAGTTACTACAATACTACTTACTCTCAAAGCTAGTGTATTATAAAAAGATCCTGGGGAGCAACATCTGAAGCAAACTGAATCCTTTACTTCAAATGCCAGCTCTGGTGAGGAATTCCAAATGACATAACCTCAGTGGGCTCTGTGGGTCGGGTTTTTGTGACAGGTAGACTGGCCTCTCCTTCGGTACCTTAATGATGACTTTCTGAGTCTCTGTGCTGGGCTGCAGTGAACACATGCTTCCTCCCACCAAGGCCCAGTGGAGATTGGGCAGCTTCCAACCACAGTCTCCTGACCGAGGGGCCTGCTTCGCTATTGCTTTGTACCTTGCACTGTCATTTACTCGTGGGTGCTTCAAATCAAAATGGTAGCATTTGACACCTTCTTTGCATGATTACAGAAGGTACAAAGGAGAGGAGAACTGGGCCTACTCTCAAGGAAGCTCCATTGCTTTTCAGCAATTGCACAGCTATATGGAAAGCAGCAGGCCTTATTTTTGGTACAACTGGAATATTTGCCAGACAAAATTTGGAACGAGCGCTACAGAGAATAAGCAGCTAATACAATCCCCTACCACTGACCTGGGCTTTGAAAAATAGAATGGTTTATTCCCTTGTACTTTGGTTAAACCCACTTATAGCATAAGATAGGAAGGCTAACAGTGGGGAAAGTTGTTGTTGTTTTTTTGTAATCAAAGCTTGGTGTGTTATTGTCATTGTATTATACAGAGACTGCATTATCCTATCACTGGTTGTTTCCCCCAAAACACTGCCACTGTCCTATCCTGAGCTTCAGAGAAACGTCATATGCCATTATTATTAACATTTTATATTTGTTCTGTGCCAGCAGTGCTCTCAATGCTCGTTGTCTGCCCAGTAGAAAGAAGCAAGATGCTGATTTTTAACAACGTAGTGGGCTGCTAGCTTTCCATTTTGTGAAATTTCAGCCATTTGCTTCTTCTGTCACTGTCTCCTCAAAGGGGAAATAGTAAACAACGGCTTCCCTTTTTGTTCCCCAGACTTTGAGTCTCTGTCTGCCTGGTATTTTTGAAACGCACAAGGGCTCAGTTCTTCACCAGGATAGACGAGTCCTTTTTATCCATCTTATCTTAAGAATTAGATCGCTAATACACATGCAGGATAAGGCAACTGCCAAATTACTATATTACGAAAAGAAGATCTTTAGACACCTGTCATCTTGATGAAAGCAGCACCATCAACTGACCTTTGCCAGTTCAAGGTCGATAATGAGACAAGTCAGGCAGGAAGAGCAGCGTGTGCTGACTCCATTAACGTTAGCTGTGTGCGCATTCAGTAGCACCGCATCTCCTGTCAATTAGTGTGGGTAAACTAGGGACTGCTGATTACCAGAGACATGGCATAGTGAGCTGCTGCTACCTTTACTTCTACACCCTGCTGCATTTTAATTAGCTCCAGTCCCCTGACTATTTTTTCAGAGCTTCATTACCACTGTTTTCAAGAAACTGAAGGCAAGCTTTTTACATTTCACATCATTAATGAGAAGAAATGGCGAACATTCTAACAATAGCGTTTGATAATGTCGGACTGTGTGTGTCAAGATTTAAGAGTTTCTGCAGCACAACACAGCTTCAGCATCAGTCAGAGCTGCACAAAACCAGAACTAGCCAGAGTCCACAAGGGGAGAGGTTGAAAGCACAGAATGACAAAATGACTAGTACATACATGGCGTGACTATATGCAGCTGTGCGTGTGTGTGTCATTTCAATAGCTAGCCACCAAAAACCAAACGCTGCAGTTCAATAACATTACAGTCACGAATGAAAGCTGGAAATACCAAACTTAAGGAATCCACCTCCATCCTTTAAGCTCACACCAATGTAGAAATGGGGCAACAGTTGTGGGTCTAACCTAGAGTGCCAACACCAGCTTTCACTGAGCTTTCCCGTTTGTCTCAGTCATTTTAATAACTGCCGTCTAGCTGTATTTATTTTTCCAAGGGTGTGGGGGATGGTTGATTCATGGAAGAGTATGTAAAAACCATAACAAAAGTAAAGTGCTGACAATGTACTCAGTGCCGTTCAGAGCAGAGAAGACAAAAAGTCCCTAGCCCAGGGAACTTGAAGTCTAAATAACGCAGATTGTACAGTCAGTCCGTACAGTCCAATCGTACGAGTGCACATACGTTCTTGGTACAGGTCAGATATACACAGCACATGGGTGAGGCATTTGTGCTGACATTTAGGGCCAGATTCTCAGTTGTCCTCCATCCCTTTTCCAGGGCTGGACTGGCACGGTTCAGAAAGCAGCTAGATTGGCCAGCTGAGAATTCCCCCCTCATGGGGGAGATTCTATTTATAATATTTGATTTAGGGGTCTGTATATCATCAGAATTTTATCTTAATACTAGTATCTTCTGAATCCCACTATCAGCCTATATGCCATCACTACTCTTCTATTCCCTGATGCAATAGCCCCTTTAACTAACCTGTCTCATATGTCACACGTACAATAGGTCTTACATTTGTATAATTCGTGATCTAGCAAACCTACACTGGAATTATTTTTCTTAGTTTAACTGAATCTTGGAATGAATATTATAGGAGTAACAAAAAGCTGTAATTAAAGAATCACTTACTAGGTACTTGAAAGTAAAAGCTTAGGCTGGTCTGAAACTAAAGCAAAAGACAATTAACAGGAAAAACCTGGACAATGAGCACCCCTTTTCTATTCCTTATACAAGTTTCAGGCCCTTTTTTTGTGACCAGATTACTTCAATATTCATGTTGTACCATCTAACAAACACTTGTTAGCTGCCTGCTTTAAATACCTTTAAACCAGCAACATAAAAAACCCGCCATCCAAACATATGGGTAAAGGTAGCTGGAGGCTGAATGCATTTTGTGCCCAAAATCACTGTCACACCTAACATAAACATATTTTCTATTACTATTGTGGTGCATACCATGTATAGTACCAATAGCACTGAAGTAATGGTTCGGGAGCTGGTCATGTGAATCAAACTGCAACATTGGAGCCCCAATCCAGTTAGCACAGGGAAGTGAATTTACCTCATTTACCATTCAGTATTAGGGTCGACTTGTACAACCTTTATCCACAATGATGACCACTTACCCAGCTGGAAGTGGGAGCTTATCAATGTGAAGGTTGCAAAACTTTAGAATTTAATGACATTTCCTTTTAGTATGTGTATATACAGGCTTTTACCGTCGTACATGTAATAGTAAAATGGCAAAATTATAGCTTGCAGCTGAGACAAGGTGCTGGGAGAAAACAGGCTGATTCAGTCCCCTGCCACTGGTGTCCTAATTCAGGCCCCTACCCCGCAAGCCCCCTCCTCCGCACACCCCGAGCTGGCTGCAGGATCTGCAGTTGGCATGACTCCAAACCGTGCCACTGGCACATCGCCACATGCTCGGGCTCCACAGTCTCCATTTCCTCACACTCATGTCCCACTCTGATAGCAAGTGGCAGGACCTCTTACCACCTGTCGAGGGCAAGGACCTCCAGTGGGCCAGTCCGTATTCCACCTTGGTTCCACAGCCTGCCAGAGATATCGGCTGGTGGCTCCTTCATGGAGACGTGAGCATGGGCGTGTACCTGGCATTGTTCCCCCACTGTCCCAAAGCCTGTCCCTTTTGCAGCATGAGGGAGACTCTGGAGTATATCTATCTGGAGTGCGCCAGGTTGCAGCCCCTATTCCAGCTCCTCCAGAGTCTCTTCCTGAGGTTCTGGCTGCACTTCTCACCATACCTCCTCATCCATGTGCACCCCATCCATGACCCCACAAAGTTGCAGGACCTCCTCATCAACCTCCTCCTCGCGTAGGCCAAGATGGCCATCTGCAACACCAGGGAGAGAAGGCTGGCTGAGGAGGTGCTCTGCAACTGTGGGCCTACTTTCGTCCCTCTGTCCGATCACGTCTCCTATCAGAGTTCCTCTGTGCCGTGTCCGTTAGCTCCTCGGCTACTTTTGAGAAGCAGTGGGCGTTGTCCGGGGTTCTCTGCTTGGTGTCCCCTTCAGGTTCCCTCCTTTGACCTTCATGCCCATCCCTGTTTTTTCATTCATTGTCCCCCCGTATTTAGTTGAGTCCCAGGCTCAGTAGCTCCTCCGCTTAGGCTGGGGGAGGGGCTTTCAACTGTGGGTAGACTTTTGCCCACCCACATTTTGGTACCCAGATAATACTGGGGCCCTAATTGGAGGGATTGGAAAAAGCCTGCACAAAGAAGGTTGATGAGGAGCAGCTGCTGGGCTCGTTAGCCAGACACTGTAAAGGCTCCCAGGAGGGATGTGCCAGGGTTGCAAACAGCCAGCCAAGGGAGAAGCTGCAAAAGGAGGGTGTGCTTTCCTTGAGCCATGGCTGGAGCAGTGAGGCTCCTGGGGCTGTTAGGCCGGACTGTATATTAGTAGATGGTGGTAGGATATAAGCACTGGTGGGAGCATGAAGCTGACGTCTATGTTTGGTTTGTGAGCACAGAGGACCTGATCAGCAGGGGGTTTGTGCAAACCTGCTACAAGTTGTACTAAAGAATGGAAGTACAACCAATATAAGCTTCAAGATAAATTCGGCATCATACATATGTTTCTACACAAGTTATTTGAAATGTGCCTTTGGTTAGTAACTTCAGGGGTATTCAAATGAAGGAAGAGAGACCAGTGTTGCCAACTTTCAAGATTTTATTGCACGTTTTACAATACTTGGTATTTTTTCTTAAAAAGCCCCAACCACTGGAGTTGTGTGATTATGTGAGAATGAAAGCGGTCATTTTTTTTTCAAATTCTATTTCTCTCCCTCATTGTGGAGGAAAACATCTTGAAAACAGGCTCAAACACCAGAAGGCAAATAAAAAGAACCTAACATTTATTCTTTTGAAAATGTCGTGATTTTTAAGTCAGCCTTGATTTTTTTAGGGCCTGATTTATGTTTTTTTAACACTTTGGGTTGGCAATATCTGAAGACCATTTTGTCTTAAAAAAAATAATAAAAATTAAACTTTTTTTTAATGCAGCCCACCCTCACACAACAGTGCCAGTCTCATCCATAGCTGACAATAAATGGTAGCACCTCCTTGAAGAATAGTTTCTTCTTAGGATCGGTTGAAATTTTTCCATCAAACACTATTTTTCAATAGAAAGTCAGATTTTCCACAAAACAAAACTTGTCACAACAGTGTCTATTTTCTTCCAAAAATTTCAGTTTTGAAAAACCAAACACCTGAAAGACGAAGTATTTTGATTTGACTATGCTGTTTCACAGTCTCACAGGAGTTGCCTATCAGTTACCTCATGTTCTCATTCTCCTCTATGGGTTGAGCTCCCCAGCTGGACTACGTTTCCAATGATACACCATGGCCAGGGACTCCCATCATGCACTACCTCCCCTAGTGGTCCACCTAGTGGTCCACCATATTCTCCTGGCTCTGTGTCACTAGGAGAGGAGACAGAGGCTGTACTTTCCCAAACACCCAGAGGAACACCCCACAGATCCAAGGTCACAAGTGCACACCCTATCTAGTCTTGTGCAACTCTCAGATACTCACATCTCCCTCCAAACCATTTGTGGCATGGCTAACACAGTTACCATGGTAACAAAATTACTAGGCTTCCATTGCTTGTCTCACCCCCATCACTTCATGTACATGACCCTAAGGCTGAATTATGTAATGTGGGGTTTTCCAACATCTGTTGTGTCAGCTGGAGTAAGGGAACATACCACGCAGAGTGGCTGTTCTTCAACTTTTCCCTCAGTTTCCCTCCCCCCCCACACACACACCAGTTTCTGCCCATTTTATAGGACAGGATATACTCACTTAGATGGGTTTACATGAGAGGGGAAATGGTGTGCGCATGAGAGCAATTATATAATAAGAATAGGAGTCTTATTGAATGTTAGACTATCTCCCTGTTTAATGGTTATTTGATCTGAAAAGTAACATGAATGAGGGATTCAACACATGGGTCTCAGAGCTATGACCTACCACTAAGCATACATGAAATTTCAGCTTAGCTAACTTTTAAGATTTGATTCATGTTGGAAGAAGACTCTGTACCTCATCAATATCAGCATCTCAGGTCCATAAGCCTTGATGGGGACTGAAAAGCCACATGTGCTGAAAAACATATGGGTACTTCAGGTCATTGCTTACGTCTCTATCTCTACCACTGAAATGAAAACAATAGTCTTTCTTCTGCTTGTTCTACAAACAATAGCCTATCACTGTCATGTTTAAAGCAGTTTTAAATGTTTAAGAGATATTATGGAAGGGGACAAAATTTATTAGACTAACGGCAAGGAAGGGTCAAGTTCTGCTTTCCTTTGAACTCATGTAACTCCACTAGCTTCAATCTCTACTTGTGCTGATGCACCAGAAAGCAGAACTTTGCCTATGGCATTAAAGTTGCTGTGCAAACCCTCAAATGGAAGCTGCTGTAAGCAATGTGTAAAAAAAAAAAAAAAAAAAAAACCTGGTCGGCCACTGTGCTTCTCAGCCACATTTCCAGGTGTAAAAATGTAATAAAATCATAGACCATAGACCACAGACAAAAAAAAATAAAAGCATAAAAATGCTGAGAGCTACTAGAGGCTAGATAGCCCACTGGGAAAGACAAGGCAGACACTGGGACCCTAATAATGCTCACTAGCCAAAGTGAAAATGGAAAAGTACCCATTTTTTTTTGCTCTCCATTAAAATGTGCTGATACCCCCTACTGACCATTTCAGTTTGCTTATTTTTTATTGGATCGGTTTCTGTGACAATCTCTGGGAAGTCAAGAATAAAAGTCCATTCGGTCTCCTGGGCTCAGGCAGAGTTATTTTAAATTCAGCAGAGCAGAAGAGGAGAAGGAAAGGTTTTCATTTTCTGTTTGATTCTTGGATCTTTCTTTAGTACACTGTAACCCGGCAGGGTTTCAAATATGCTCATTAGGTGCTAAGCTAACAGTGGCTGTAATTAAATGAAAATTTCTATCTACCACCAAGGTACATAAGTTTCTGGGGAGCTAGCTCCTTGTCACCTTTTCTGTATACTTGTGGATAAATACGAATATTAATCAGCACTCGTTTCTTCTCCTCCTCCCTTTTCCCAATTTATTCACAACTCTCCTTTCATTGCTGAAAAGAAAAATGTAATTAGTTTCTCTATGAACCTTCAGTCTCCTCTGGTATCACCGAATAAGCCTCCCACTCTGTCAGTGGACAGCACACTGATCAAGAAGAGGGTTTTTAATAAGATGAGGTTTTGATTATCTTCAGCAATGCTGACAAGACATGGAGAGCTTACAAGGATGGAAATAAGATTTCTATCTCCTGTTTCTAATGATGTAACTCAGAGTGGATGTACCCTTGATCCAATGAAACATATTACCAGGCCAGGGTCAAAAGATTTCTTAACTGAAATATGGCAGCAAACGCTCAGTGGTAGTAAAGATGACAGGATTTGATCTAATGCTACTTCTACTAATAAGAATAATACTGTCACCCTCTGCCAAGTGATAGCAGATGTCCAGGGCCTTGCAGGTCAGTTTCCTGTTGGAGGGGAAATCAGTGACAAGAATCTGTTGCAACAATTTTTATACTATCCACATCAGTTCTTGAACAGATTTGGGCAAACAGCATGTGGGCAAACCTTTCCTTCACCAGCCTCAGACAAAATACCAATTCCTCAGTACCCAGGAAGCAAATCTGCCCCAAGAAATAAATCTAGTTACAGAGATTAAGACAGAGAGCAAAATCCCTTGCTGCTTGTCAGAGTTCCCCCAAAAAGAAACCACCGCACAAAACTGAAACCATTTCAGCTTTTCTTTAAAGACTGAACTGTGCGTGCATGCTAAGAAGAAAGTAAGACTATCTGTTGACTCCTGCCATAACAATAATAACTTAAAATGGTAGAACTGGAGTTCTCTTTATTCTGTCTATATAAAAAGTTTACATAAAACTTAGTGGATGAGTGAATTGGGGCACATTTTCCTTATTACCTGACCGTGGAAGATACGCAGGAAAAATTCAAGGAAAGGATTAGGAAAAAAAGCGGATGGGGATCTGTTTAGGGCCAAATTTAGGCAATTCAGGTCCCTAACAACATTCCTACATGGAAGCCCCCTTAGCCATGAGTATCCCCCCACTTTCTGCACGGTAATTCTACCCAGAGCTGCACTGGCCATAGGAGGGGTCATTCTACACAAGAGCCATCTGCTGGGCTGACAAGGGGGCCACCACTTCTCATCTGTAGGCAGGTTGAGCCTCCCCTCCTTTGACCGTTGTCCCTCTCTTTCGGCAGGCTGAGCTCTGCCCTAGAGGAGGGATGACTCAATCCCCACCAGATTCTCCGTAGGTGGAAGAGCTTGCCAGCCTCACCCCGGGAGGGTCCTGATGAGGTAGCTGCAGACACAGCAAAAAGCCCTGCAGCAGTGAGTCTCAGAGCCTACCTAAAAACACTTGGGTTTGCAGGACTCGCGCTACAGCACTTAAGATAGTGCTGGAACTGGGACTCTGAACCCCAGCCCTCTCCCTAGGATTCGGTGCCCAAGCTCCATCCTGAGCCAGAATGTCTACATGGCTCTATTTAGCACCGTAAGCAAGCTGGATTCTGTAGGCCTGGACTCTGAAACTCACTGTCACAGGAGATTATTTTGTCATGTAGACATACCCACAGAGAACTGTGCAAGAGGGTGTGTGTCAGGATTAGAACTGAGCAAATACTGAAAGATTTTATTTTTTTTTAAAAAACAAAAAAGAAAACATACTCAGAAATATTATTTTGGTATTTTAAATGAGTTCACTTTGACTGTTCACACCTGTTTCGCATTTAATTTCTGCAAATATTCCAGCAAATGTGTTTAGTGAAGAAACATTTACTAAACCAGCAAATTATAAACAAATATTTATGTACAGTTTTTTTTTTAAATATTTGTAATCACAAATATTTACCCCAAAAAATCTGATTCTGAGTGTTCCACTCATCTAATCAAGGAACAGAAACTTACCATGTAACCTAAGTCTGTAATCAGATGGCTTACATTTTAACAACATTCTGCAGACAATGAATCCATCAGAGAAATGAGGAATACATTGATAAAATCCTGATGTGCTCATTGGTAATTCAAAATCTGAAAAGGGGATGAAATTCATCAGGTCAATTATTCATTGCAAATTATTCATACAACTCTAGTCAAGAGGAAGATCTGCCCCAACTAAGGGAATTCACTATACACTTGGTCCAGGTCAACAGCAGTCTTTCCATTGATTTCAAGGGGATTGGTTCTGGACCTAAAACATAGCACAAATGGTATAATCCAGGGTGAAATGATTCAAAATATTTTAAAAAATATGTATTTATTGTCTGAAAAATAAAAAGGAAACTGAAACTGAAAAAATTACTTAACTGCTCATTACACTTAACCTCACTGTTTCCTTGTGAGCCTCCCATCTCTGTCTGTATTTGCATGTTGTTTCTTGTTTTATACTTAGACTGTAAACTCTTTAGGGGGGTGGGAGGGATACCATCCTTTGTTATGTGTGTATAGTGCCCAGTACAATGGGACTTCGATCCTTGTTTGGGACCTATAGGTGCTATCATAATACAAATAAATAATAATGATAAGAAGATTGGGTTTATTGTGCCCATTGCCTAAATAACACATGAAAGCATCATATAAATGGGGATTCATTCATTTGTACAGTACCATCAATCAGCATGCATAAACCAAAGGGGAAAAGAAAGACTGCAGTTTAGGAGGCAAACAAATTTTACACTAAGTCCAAACCAGGTGTCTATAATACACGTTTCATTGATATTTACACCTGAAATCTACCTGAAAATTAAGGTGTCTTTAGTTGTCCAGGGTAGCAGATGTGTTTTCTTGAAGCTATTGCCAAAAAAGTAAGTAAAATAATAAAGAGTTAGCTCCTTTGCTTTTCAGAGGTTGCTGTCTCTACTGTCTGCATGTTCCAAGAAGAGTAGCAGACATATATAAAGAGATTTAAAATATTTTAACTTGCAAGTCTGTAGCTGCAGCTGATTATTCTTATTCTGTTTCACAATGAGTGAACTTCAGATGTAAAGTGCTGCATTCCTTGTGTGCACATTTGCTTTTGATTAACAAAGGATACATGTGTACTGCCAGAAGTGAAACCCTAAACCTAGTATAATTGCTTACAACAACAGCATTAGTAACATAGCTTCTCACATGTCTTGTCAAAAGAAAAAGAAGTGGGCTCAGAGTAGCGAGTTTCTCACCTTTAGCACAGTTCAAATCAAAATCCAGCTACATAATTGGACCTCATCTGTGCCCTGTTCAGTAGACTCAGCAGAGGCCAAGAACTGAATAGGCGTGAAGACTGAACCATAGGACCCTCTCTCTTACTACCAGAAGTAGTTTCTGCAGCGCTCAGGCATATTACCTGGGGCTCTCTGGGGAAACTTGCACTGCCACTATCTGAGCATACCTACTCTTTGGAAAACAGAGGGTTTTATTCTCTGGAATTCTCAAGTCCACATCTTTTAAATTTCCCATTTTTAAGGGGGGAGGTTTAAAAACGTTATCTATAGTAATGCACATAAAGGGCATAATCTGAAGTCTACTGAAGTCATTAGGAGTTTTTCCATTGACTCCAAAGAAATATCATATTATTTTCCATTTTATAAATCTATTGCCGTGTTTGATTTTTTTAAAATATACTTGTCTTGTTTTCTCAGACATTTAACAAAAGGCAGTTTTAAGCACATCTTAGGATGTCATGAAGAATTACAGATAAAGATTTACATATGTTAACAGGACCACTCAAGTGCATACAGTAAATCTTTTCAGGATCAGGACCCAATTAATTAATTTGCTGAACAGCACAAATATTGACCACTATAGTGTCTGAGCAATAGCTAAGGAAACTCAAGAATGCACCTTCCAGGTTTACACTCAACCATGAATGTTGACA
>ML675601.1:32497234-32562814 GCA_007922155.1 Mesoclemmys tuberculata | reverse complement strand
TCATATTGGTCCCTTCTGACCTATGAGTCTATGAGTCTATGAGGGGCTCTTATTTTCAGAGAAGGAAAATGAAAAGGGAAAAGTTTATATCAGCACAATTATTTGTCTGGCTTTTTCACCCCCTTTTCTCCCATCCCTGGTTATTAGAGAGATCACACTAGCTAGGTCAGTGTACAGTAGTTCTCCATATAAATTCCTCACTTAAACTCCATTCCTGACTGCTTGATAATGCTGTCACCTTCCCAGTGCCACAGAGTTCATTTTTTTTAAAACTATTCAGGATATTTGTTCAGATGACATACTATTTGAAAAACAACAACAACCACCCTTCAACTCTAGAGACTGCAGAAACCATCGCCCTGTGACCAAGAACTGCAGCATGCCTGAGGTAGAGAAACACTATTTATTCGTGTAATGGCTTTTATGAACAAATCAAATGAAGTGAGATGTTTCTGAAAATTTGATCATTCATCACCAGAGCATTTTCCCATCTTGTACTCATCAGTTCTACTATCCGCCACTGCTAGAAATATATCTTGTATAAAGAAATAGATAGACACAAACACATACAGAGCAAATGTCTGGCCCATTTAGAGAGCAGTAGATTTATAGAAAAGTAAGGTGTGTTTAAGCACTCATTTTCAATTTATTTTTTTAATAGCTAAGCTCCAAGTGCTGTATCTGGCAGTGGTATCTACTTCTGCATTTTAGGTCTGTCTTTTTTTTCACTCTTCTTCTTCCTCCACCACAATAGTACTTTCCTGATTGGGAGGACAGGAGGCATGGCCTATTCTCAGATTACTGTTTTAATTTATTTTTTAAAATTGTAATGGTTTTAGAATTACAGAAAAATGTACCAAAGATACAGTAAACTCCAAACTTGGATCTCAACCGTCATTTTCTGAGGCACTGGGAAAGGTGATACTGTGGTCACAAAAAGCAGTTTAGTCCTGGAAAAGTGGTGGATTGTGGGAGGGGGGGATGTGTTGTTTTTTAATGTCATGAAATATCACAAAGTAGTTTTGAGATTTGTGGGATGAAAGTCTCAGTGGTTTTGCTTGTTTAAGAGAATTGAGCAAAAAATGTCATATAGCTCTATTCGTAAAAGCTTGGCAGAAGCCCTTAACTGATAAAAATCACTGTTCCCTTTCCAACGCTGCTTTGCAATATAAGGATTTTACGTTGTATTTCATGTTGTAGAGGACTGAATGAAATTCATCATAGCTGAAAATAATTATTTAAAATCAATCTTAACAGTAAAACTGTTTGCAGTTAGTTACTATTTGTGATGGGCAAAATTCAAAAAGTCATAAAATTCAAGACAAGAACATCAAGGAAAGTTCTGATTTTAATACAGATTTCTTGCTCCTGGTAGACCTTTTCACTGGTTCATAGATTTTAAAGCCGGAAGGGATAATTATGGTCATCTATAGTCTGACTGTGTTCCTGCATAACACAGACCCTAGGACTTCAACCAGTTATTCCCAATATCTTGTGGTTGAACTAAAGTATATTATTTAGAAATATAGGCTTTGGGACTGATCTGCTCTCATCTATCATATTAAGGTTAATTGATGTTGCATTGTGATGAGGTGATTTTGCAATGGTAAACAACTTTAGTATGGCATGATGAAAATATCCTGATGCTGTCACACAAAAATGTCCCAGAAGACAACACTTAAAAGGTGGCAATTCACAACGCTCATTTTCTCATCCACCTCTCTTTTTTCTACAGATCAACCACATTCTTCTTCCCCCGATATCATTCTTCCTTCCCTCTGATCACCCCAGTGCATCTCCTCAAGGCATAAGAACATCATCTTGACATCCTCTCAAAGTTTCTTCTCTCTCTGATTCCCACAGACCCTCTTATCTTAAATGATGCTCTGTCAGGTGAGAGTCTGTCTCACTGCTGGATTCTCATCAGCTACTTTTCCCCCCATCTTGTTCATTTGGGGATTTCTGTAGCTCAGAGGCACCACAGAATGCATAACATCTTTGTGACCCCAGGGAAGCTCTGGAACTTGTGAGATATAAAGAAAACAGATGGCCCAGCAGAGCTTAGGAAATCTGCGAAGATCCCAAGATGGATTTCTTTAAGCTAAGTATTTATAGTGTATGAAATTCTGCACCTTCTGTGTTATGTCAGAGGTCAGACTAGGTGATCAAAATGGTCCTTTTTGGCTTTAGAAACTATGAAGCTAGGACTGTGTCTTGACCTGAATCTAAAAAGTTTCACGTTTGATTTGAAAATTGGTCAGAGTTCTGAGGCACCATCTAACAGAAACTGTGAAATAATAAAAGTATGAAATTTATGGCCGTGAATGAAATTGAGGGAGGGTTCTATTTTTGCAAAATATAAAAACAATAACAAAAGGGGGATTAAAATAAAACCCTCCAATGGCCAATACAATATTCCTTTGAAAGCTAAAAGATTTAATACTAATGGCTGGCTTGCCTCTAATGTACAGGAAAGTAAAAAACACATATACGATTCATCACATAAAGGTAGTTCTAAGAAAATGGACCATAACAGATTTCTGAAGAATGATTTGGCTGTGAAAGTATTTTTTACTCTACCCTCATTTTGCACTGCTATCAGACAGGCTGATCTTTTTAGAGATAATTGAAGCAGTATTTTTTAAAAGGCATGTCAAAAAAGGAGTAAAAAACATATTACATATTAACGTATTGAATAGAGGCCATTTCTCAAATAGCTTCAATATTTTTTTCCCCTTAGCTTCGATATCAGTGTTAGTAGAGATGGGCTTCAACTAGCATCTTACATCTAGCCTCCACCCCAAATTTCAGAGGGGCTTGGGATCAGATACTAAGATCTGAACCTTACCCCACATTTTTATACTCAATTCAAAGACAAAACTGAGAAGGATTTGTTAGCCTAATCTGGCGCAAATTTGGCTGAGGCAGCAGAAATCTCTCAAGAACTGCTTTTCTTGAGACTGTCTTTTGAACTAGCTGGTATTTTTTCAGGGCTATCATTGTCATTAACAGATAAAATGTGGTGCAGTAGTTGAGCCTGGAAATTAATTGTGGTGGGGCAGCTGTCCACTGGGTGGCAGCTATGGCTGCTGGGGAATCCATTAGAAACAAAGAGTCCAAGAGTCTCAGTTAGAGGGGCTGACGCTTTCAAATGAGGGCGATGCCCTGGTTTTAGCCAATTCCTTACACTGTGTCCATCTTCCCACCAATATCACTTGCATTTTGTCTTGTTTTAGCTTTAGTCAGCTGTTCTTCATCCTTGACACTAATCCTGGATCGGCAAAAGCCTACTGGGAGGCTGTGCTGTTAGCATTTGCTGTACAGGAGATATAGACTTGGATGTTGTCTTTGTACTGCTGCATTTGGCATCACATTGTCTCACAGTCTTCCTGAAGGGGTTTTAGATCCACAAGCAGTTAGACCAGATATATTCATAAAAGAAAAAGAAATCTATTGTGCAGCACGCTGACACCATGAGAAAAAAAACTTACTGATAAACTTTTTGAAAGCCTCCAGCTCACTGCTGCATCAATACGCACATTTTTCAGTTCTGTATTAATTAGTGTGTTTCCTCATTTTGATGTTATAGCACTTATCTAACACTATAGGCACATCCCACAAATTAAACTAATGATTTTTAGTAGAAAACTTAAACCCAACATTATGCTTAATGGAAATATTCTCTCAGGAAGGACCAGGGAGAGAATGGTGTGGGTAGCCAAAGGATTGAAAGAATAGCGTGGGAAGGCTGCTCCAATGTATAGATGCTGGAAATCCATGCAGATTCAAGGACATTCCTTCAATTTGTGCAAGTAACATATCTCTTCTCTCTTGGGAGGGGATGATCTGGGCCAATCATCAGACAGAAAGACATCAACAATAATACAAAACATAGCAGTAGGCACAAATGAGACAGCCCACAGAAAATTTTACAACAATAATAGACAACCAGGATTCAGAGAATTTCCTTACTGAATTTAGCCTTTTCAAAAAGACTGAATCACATTTCATCCTGAGCTGTTTTTAAGAATTCATTTATTGAATGAAACCAACTTTCTTTATTAAGAGTGTCCATTGATGAGCCTTGCCATTTCTCCTTGAGGGTAGACCTGATTATTACATAGAAATATTTATTTATTTATATATTCATCACTATAATAATTGAACACTTATTTCCTGTACCTTATAAGCAGGTACTGAATTTATGGTTTTAACTCATAAACACTGACAAAACACTCCAGATACAAAAACCTGAAATCACTGTTAATCCATTACTCATTACAGTATATTCAAAAAGGAAGCCCTGAAAAGTCCTGATTTTTGGACATTTATATAAAACTAAAAAAATAAAACCTGAGAAATTAAATTAATAAACCCTGAAAAACAGAAGCCCTACGTACAAGAAAACATGCTGGGTAAAATCCTGGCCCTATTGATTGTCCATAACAAAACTCCCATTGGTTTAAATGTAACAGTATTTTATACGCAACTCTTAGTTTAAGAATTCATTGTTTTGATTTTTTGTTTACATAAGGCATTTTTATTCAGCACAACATTAGTTTTGGAGTTACTTCCACCTCTGCAGAGATCATTTCCTGAATGACTGTAGAGAACGATTTCCAAGAGAAATCACAAGTACGCACTAGATATTTCAAAATTTCAGTCACCCTTTGACATCGCCAACATTCTTCTGGGAAATGAGCTGCAAATTCATTCATGAGTTGCGCTGGTAAAAAAAAACATCCTGTGAAGCAGTTTACAATCCACCAGCTTGAATTTTTCCAGTTTTAACTATTTGAGTTCTCCAGAGGATCACGATTCATATCTATGTGGATTAATCCTACACCCATGTGCCATAAATTCCCATGTCCAGACATTTTCTGTCTGTCCCAATTAACCATTTATACATAAAAGCTAGAAAATCTGTTTGTCCTCTTTCTGCTTCTCTGCAGCTGACTCCCACATAGCTGTGGATCCATAGGTTTGCATTGTCTTGACTCTTATATTTAAATAAACAACAAATTCTGAATTAGCTATGTGGTATTTGCCTTTCATTTCTTCAAATGGCAAAGGTGTGTTTTATCCAGTGTATTTCCAACACCTTAATCCCTATTTTGACCAAGTAAATCTCTATGTCAAGCCTCTGTCAACAATGCAGGCAGTGTGGTCTGATGGATTGAAGTTGGAGATAGGAGCCAGAAACCCCTTAGTTCTAGTGCTAGCTATACTACATAAGCATCTTGCCTAAAGCCACGCAATATGTAACCTCTCTGCCGCATTTTGCTACCAATCCAATACCTGGCCTATACACTAAACAGACCGCCCTCCTAGTTCTTCTGTCTGGATCTACAAACAATACACATCATGAATTGCACATAGTGATTACACATCAGGAATAGCAAATAGTGAAGTGGATTTAGTTGTGATTATTCCTTCAGGCTGTTCCGTGAATGCTTACAAATCACTAATATATGCTTAGAAATCAGGGACCAGATCCTCAGCTGGTGTAAATCAGTGTCGCTTAAGTGTGAAACAATACTGATTTACACTAACCAAGGATCTGGCCCTAAGGACAGTTCACAAAGGCCTAATTTTGTAGAATTGTTTTGTTCTACAAATGTTCTTTGACCAGATCTACTCTCAACCTGGTTTCTGAATCCCTGAGCTTCATCATATAGCACCTGGATTTTGACTAGAAATTTTCCTGCTGAAGATTGAAATGTTTTAGAACCAGAGTCTTGTAATGGAATTGACAATACTAGAGAGGAGCAGACTAGATCTTTAAAAATAAATAAATACTGGGTAGGAAAAAATGTAGTTCCATTAGAAAAGATCTTCTGCATAATAGAAAACTAAAGAAATACTCCACAAAAATCAACCAAAAGAAAATGAGGAGCTATAAAACTGGAGATAAAGCTGAATTAGAGGGAAAAAAAGCAAAGCAGGGATATAGTCTGGAAGGTCAATTGATAAAATGGATAGCAAGCACTGAACCAACACCAATCAATACAGCTCAGTATGAACCGAATCACAGCCTAATAACCACATCACATCCATTTTATGGTACTATCTATCACAGGAACAGCAGGAAGCAGTGGCAATTCAGCTCACTGCACACTCCAGTGGACTGGCTTCACTTGAGGCTTCCAGCATCCTTTTATGCTAACAGTAAGGAATAAGGCAGCTGGACCACTGTGTAAAAAGAGAGAGTGAAACTGTTCCCAAATTGAGCTAGCAAATGAATGTGAATGCAAATCTTTGGCAGATCATGAGGCTAAAGGGAAAGAAACACACAATACAAAGCCATTAGGACTCAGAACCAAATCAAAAGAGTTCCATCAGAGCTAGCTACACAGAAGAAAAGGGAAAAAAGATCAACAGCAATCAAAAGGGGAGAGGTGGGATAAAGGAGAAGGGAGAGCAAAGAGCCTGAGAATCAGTAATAAAGATATGGGGAATCAGGAAAACATCAGCTAGGGAAGGGGTCAGAACACAATGTTAATGTAGGGTTGAAAACAGAGACCTGAAGATTTTAGGATCTGGTGTTTTGCTTTTTGTGCTTTTTCTCATGCACTTCAGAAGTTAGCAATGACCACTGTATGAAACACAAGTAGGTGTATATACTTGGTGACCTCTTCTCAAAGCAAAATCACACTGCAAACCACTGTTAAGGGTAATTAATGTGTGTCCTGCACCCTGTTATGAAGGCAACCTGCTGCTCTTGTGGTTGTCTGCACAGCAAACATTCACTACATTCACCTTTAGTAAATTATAAATACCTACATACTCTTTATAGGCAGGTGACTGGCAATGTAGAAAAGGCCGGTGCTCTGTGGGTTAATGGCTAACATTGGGATCATAGACATACATTTTCAGTTATGAATTTCTTGATCCTCTGTTCTCAGGAGAAGCTTTGAATATGGCCCCTTGTTAAGGAAGAATGAGAAAATTAAATTCCTCATATATGTGTCCTTCTTTTAAAAATTCAAAACTATGCAAATCTCAAAAAATGACTATCAGTTTTTATATAAAAGGATAGTATCAAGATTATTTAGATTGTTTGAAAGGACATGAAGATGTCTCACATTTCAAGGTTCTTTTAAATTTCATTGCAAACGTCTCACACTGCCTTAATCTATATGAAGTGGAAACTTTTGGCTAAGTAGGTCTAATTTGTGCAAACTCACAGACCAAGCCCAGCTACAGTTCAGTGACATCCTACACCCATGACTATTTAGATCCTAATTCAACCTTCAAGCAAGACTGTCATTGTTTTTACTTTCAATAATAACAATGCTAAATAATTTATGGAATAGGTGCCCAGCACAAACCAAGGATTTCAGATAGTTTCAGTCTCCAGTATCAACAAGGAAGCTAATCTTTCTAGATCATATCTTGATTGTGTTGGCCTCAGCAAGAAATGATCTTCCAAATAGAGGGTGTCTATAGTTCTCAAAATCTGAATAAATAAATTGCTGCCTACATTGCAAAGCTGGCTGGAAAATTGAGGACTAACTGGCAGTTCCCTCCAGATGACAAAAAAAGAAATCCCAGAGATGTTGTCAAAGAGGCTCAAGTACAATACTATCTCAGGGAATTAAACAGAACTTGTCTAACCAATTATTAAACAGATAGTGTTTCTCCTAATAAGAACCAATGATCTCAATGAACTGAGAAGGCAAGGTGGCAGTGTATAGTAATGCCAGACTACAAGACATCTGTTGCCATAAAAATTCAATCCATAATCAATTCTACTGTTAATATCTGAAAGTTAATATCTGAAAGCAAAAACAAACACTAGTTTGAGCTCAAAGGGGGTGCGGGGAATTGAATTTGTCTTATTCCATGGCAGTGTAAGTATATCTATATATGATAAAGTCTGCAATTTTGTAAGAAATAATGCATTGCATATTTTACACTACATCCAGCTGTATTAAGGATTCAAGTGCAGATGATTATCTTGATCCATGGCCAGGTTCTGCTTGCATTATATTTTTGTACTCATTTTATCCCATACTATACGAAACAATATAATTTTGCTGCATTTGGTTGTTTTTTAACTTTCATCTATCTTTATTATTTTACCATTTTACGTTCTGACAACTTACTGTGTGTGTTTTGGGTTATTTTTGTTTGGTTTGGTTTTTGTTATTGTTTTGTTTTTGTAGTGCCCTAAAAAGACTCTCAGACCAATGAGGTTTTAATTCATCACCCGGAAGCTTAGTAAAGATTTCATGCTGCTCCAAACAATGCTGATTTACAGTTACATACACAAACTCAGAAATGAAGTTCAATCATATTGCCATTTAAAAGTAATTACAGCCAATGGTATTGCAAAATCACACTAGGCTATAACCAGGCTTTTGAACATGCACAGATCCCAGTTGCGAAACCCTTGCTGTGACTGTTAAACAATTTGCCTGTTCAGCAACACTGGCAAGACTTTGACTGATCTTACGTTTTAAAAAAGCATTTGTTTGGCCCCTGTATTACTAAGACACTGTATTATTCTACAGCTCAGTAAGAAAGCTGCCTCTTACCATGTCAGTAACAATTTAAACTAAATTCATGGCTAGTTAGGTTTTAGTCTTAATTAGGGCTGGGGAAATAATTCATCAACATATTGGTAAAAGAATATGAGGGATTATATAACTTTTTTTGGGGGGGGGGGGGAATCCAATAAGTAATTTTCTTCTTTATTTGCACAGCTCTAGTCATGAATATATTTGAATCAAATTTAACTTTTGAACATTCAGAATATTCACAGAGAAGATTTTGGCTCTAATCCAAACACCTGGGTGACAACTCCTTTTGCTGTCTGCAATGTTATTAAGTGATACTGGGTTTTAAAATAAGTTGTAATAGTTACTTGCCTTATACTGGTATTTTATTATCTGAAGTCCCCTGTGCAGCCTCAAAACCTCCTACTTCCCCAGAACAACTGTTCCAGTGTATTTGAGTACTATCAATGCAAAAATATAGGGCATTTTAAAAATATGCATAAAATAAATTGGGTTTCATATTACAATAAATGTTACAGGAATTTATGCACTGATTGTATAATTCATTTTCCTCTTTAATTCAATAAAAACCTTCTCATTTTAATTCACTTTAAGTTGCTACAGAACTTCCAGTTTGCTACTGAATTCAGCATCCGAGGACTACAAAAATCAGGCACTTTGCTGCAGAATTTAGGACTGGCTTGCTACCATAGAGCAAATAAGGTTTACAGACAAATAAAAATGACAGGTCAATCCACCAAAGTGTTTAGAATCTAAGGCCAAATATTTACTCTCTCAAGTAGTCCTTACTCACTCAATTAGTTCTATTAACTTAACTGGCTATTCACAAGAGTAAGAGTTTTCCGTGTCAGGCATTAAATTAGATTCAACACAAGGGGAGACAAACAGAGGGTAGGGTAGGGTGGCGTGTGGGTAGGGAAAGGACAAAGGTTACAGCCATAAGAGGTCATGAGATATGCTTCTATTGCATATGGGTCTTGTTTTTTCTCTTAATATGTTATTAGATGTACCATTTGAGAGAAAAAAGGCCATTAACAGGGAAAGGGTGGTGCAGTGGCCACTGGAAATACTCCGATCAGTACTACAAAGCTAACAGAATGAAGTGATGAGTTCTGCAATGAGGTACAATATCTTAAGGTTTTGCTCACAGGTGTTTATTTTTATATGATTCATGTGTCTTCTTAACTTTGTAACCCCTTTTGATATAAAATGTAGTGTATGATGGGAAGGCATTGCTCAATCTCTTAAGGTAAATGTAGGGTTACTGATTTAGTTTTCAAAGTTTCCTTTCAATTTATTTTTAAAAAAAATTAAATTGGTACTACCAAATTTAATGACAAGGCTACCCTGCTGAGTTTGGAGCCCAGAAAGCTATTGTCTCCCTGGTCTATGTATCCTAGACTGCACTAATGTTTCCTATAATGATACTAATAACCAACCATCAGCAATAAATGCCTTGTCATCTCATTGTCGCACACAGCAATAGCTAGAGCAGTGATACTGACAAATGAACCTGCGTAATCACTTTAGATTTCTTTGTTACTTTTCACAGTGTGAAGACAGCTTCTGCTCAGCACGTCACAAAAAAAACAAACAAGAGCTATTGCCATCTCCTCCATCAATCTCTGCTTATTGTTGTCATCCACATCCTTGTGCAGTCCTGATTCCACCAACCACCTTCCAGGAAAAGTAAAGTCAGTGGGTTTTGGGAGTGGGGGTTGTAGCTAGGAGGAGATGAGCCTTTGATTTCTTTCTCCCACTATTCCTTTATAAACAATTATTACTGGGAGACACTGAAAGAGGGGGAGAACTGGAGACAGGGGAAAAGTGAACTTTCTTCACTGTCTGAAGGCTGTTTCACATGGAAAAAAAAGGGGGCTCATTAAAATCCAGTCGAGTCTGACAGTTTCCCTTTTACCTTTTCAATCTTTTTATAGTTTCAAATCATTAAATATCAGCATGAAGCTCAAAGGTAGCTCTAGCCATCTATGAAACAGTGACACATTTGACAATAATGCTTTTGAAGAGCTTGTCACATCCTCTCCCTAAACAAGTCTCATTAATGCTTAGACTGTCTTTCTTTTCTCCCTGCTTCTTTTCTTCTGATTTCTCTCTAATTAGCTTGTATTTTTATGCTCCCTTGTTCCACAGTTTGAGCTTAAAAAAAAAAAAGGTGGATGTCATTTCCATGAACCCCAAGGCCAAGTTAATCAGCAGAATTAATGACTCTATTACCCATTTCACTGGAGGCTATAGTGCTCTTCTACCCAGTGTTCTCCTCTCCCATGCTTCTTCAGTTTGCTCTGACAAATGTAAACTTTTGCTCTCTTCTGTAAGCAAACTCCTAGATCCAGCCAAAATATGGAGGTGTAGTTTCCAAAGAGTTTCTCTCCAGCTTGAAGGGCAGGGCCTATGAAAACCCAAGAGGGCAATCTGGGCGTGCTGCTGCCTCCCTCTGCAGTCTGTGTGCTATTACAGTATCATGGCAATCTGTAGCAATGACCTTTGCAGGGATACTGAGCAGCCAGAGCTGCCTTTACATTCAGCTTAGGATATAGGTACAGAGCTTCTCTGAAAATCAGGCCCATAGCTCTTTTCCTTTTCAATGTCTTTTATAATCATTAACGAGTTAATTCTCACACTAGCCCTGTGTGGTTGGTAAAGAAACATACTCCATTTTAGAGAAGGGGAAACTGTTCAGAGAGGCTCTTGCCAATGACCACAAAAAAGCTCATTGCCAGAGCTGGGAATAGAGCATCAGAGTTCCCATTTCTGTGTTCAAAACAGTTGTCTCACGTTTCTGTCTACAATGAGGTAGGGCACCATCAGAATGAGAGCCTTGTTTTCCCTCTTTAGACCCTTGCTGTGTATGTATTTATTCCCACTATCTCACAATAGGATACATTTCAATTCTATAACATGTCATTTCTCCTTATGGTAGAGTAGCTGCACCACAATGGAAACAAAAGAGTTACAGAGATGGGAAATCAGTAAAGGTGAGGGAGATGGGTTATAACTTGGGTTCCTCTAATTTTTATAGCAAAGCAGAGTCAGCTGTACTGAGACAAATCAATCTGCAATCAGTAGGCTAGAAGACTCTTTGAATTTGGTGGTAAAATGGCCATTCCTGGCTGCTCCCACCCAAAAAGTGCACAACGGCATGAGAAGCCAGCTGGTACCTCGAAACCCCTGATTAAAGAGAAACCAAGATGAAAAGAGACCGACAATGTCCTTTCTGAGGACATCAGTGGTAAGTAGGAGGGTTTCCAAGAACATTTGTTGGGGATTTCTTGGGAGAAAGCGACTCAAAGGGAAAAGTTCCCTAAGAATTTCAAATTAATTGAAGAACCAACTCCCTGCAAGTTTTACAACAGGATTTACTTCAAGATTCCACCACAGGACATTGGTAAACTCAGTTTATCTCAGCAATTCCTACCTGGGCCTATCTGTCTCTTCTGCATATTAAGGGATCACTTGTGGCTGCCCCAGCACAGAAAAAGAGAGACCCTCTTACCCCCCAGCACAATGTGCTAAAAGCAACGCAGAATTCAGACTTACAGCTCTCTGGAACACCAGGCTGGTGGGCTGGCTATCATGCTCCGCAGGACTGGTGCATTCTAAGGTAACATGGCCAGCCAGAATGGCCCCCCTACATCCCTCTGAATGCCACCTGGTGTCTGGCAGCAGAAGTGCTGGAAGGAAACACACATTGCTCCATTCAGAAGCAGGTGTATGGGTTGCTGCTGAGTGTGCTTTTCCCCTGGGCTACCCTCAGCCATATTGCCTGCATCTGCCCTATGCAGGCAGAATGGCTCCAGGAACCTTTGCTTGGCTGCCTCAACAAATCTCTTCCTTCCATTCCTTTCACCTCCACCAAGCTAAAAATCTCTGATAACCAAGAGCAAACTTGACAATAATTATTTGAGAGAGCTTGTTTTTATGTACGTGCTCTGTTTGCACAGAAATAAAACAGTCACGTGTTAGTTGGGTGGCACAGTGGAATGACTAGCTTCTTTTGCTGTGGGTTCAGATGTATCTAGAGATGTTGTCCAATTTGACCTGAATACAAACCCACTCTATGCTTTCGTATAATTTGGTTTGATTGGCTGTCTCTGCTCAGGAGATGCCCCAGGACAGAGAATAGTTGGCAGGTCGGGACTGAGGCACACTGACAGAGCAGCATATGGAGGTTTACACAACACCTGCCCACGTTATGCCTGGCTTTAGTCAGTGCACTGTCTCACACTTTCATCAGCACCTTATTCAGTCAAAAGCAAATAAAACAACAAAGGGATTGCCTCTGAGGAGATGCGATGTTGGCCTAGTGCTGTGCAAGATTCACAATGTTTGTTTCAGTTTTGCATGGAAATTTCCATTGTTTTGTTCTGCATTATTTTTGTAATTGCTTCATTCACAGTTTTAATAAATGTGCTTTGGTATTAGTGCATACCAGAATGCATGCTTTTGATTTGCCAACTCTCTCTTCAGAAATTGGGGCAATTTTTGCACTAAAATTGGCCATTTTCACTATAAAAAGAAAGAACTTTTGCTTGAAAAATCGGCATAGTTCAACTATATTTTTTTGGAGAATAGCCCCATTTCCATATTTGTAATGAAATATGAAAAAACAATCACCTGGAGTCATTTTACAATTAATTTTCAAAGTGTTATAGTGCCTAATCATGCACCATTTAAGTCAGTGGGAGTTTTACTGTTGACTTCAGTGGGTGCAGAAGTTAGCCCTTATCAAGCGTAACTAGGCGTGCTATGGGACAAGTTTTAGAAAAGAAAAAAAACCCTGTCCTATACAGCCCACTCCACCAGGAATGCAGAGGAGGGTCCTGAGAAAATTTCATTGAATCACAGTCCACAAAAAGCAACGATATACTGTCCGTTTCAATTACCGTAATACTTACAAATAAATAGGAAACTAAGCTCCCCTTGTGTTTGTCCCCTCTTTATTAGGCTGCATCTGAACACAATATGGCAAAAGCCTCTGCATAGAGACAGGGACTTCTCTCCACATAAAGGTGCAGTACACAGACAGCAAGCCATGACAGATACAAGCTACTTACACCATATCTAATAGTGCTACCAAGCATGGTACTTTATTTCCTTACAATCTAGTAAAATTGAAGAAAGCTGATTAAGATAAGAACTGCAGGCTAATGGACCAGCAAGAACACTGCGACAGGCATACATCCTGAGCGTAAAAGCAGCTGTCTATGAGGGATACTCTTTTCTCACACACATTTCTGTGTCTTCCGCAGTTGCCATGCTCAGTTACCACTGAGTTACCACTGTGGAGTAGAGTGGATTAGTCAGAAAGCACAGTGACTGGCCCCTGCCTTTAATTTCTGCTCAGTGCAACTGTTAAGCGTACTCAAATGAACCCCTTCTGCTGGATGGCAATAATATTACTGAGAATCATAAACATGGCTGCTTCAAACCATATATGCATTTACTAGATCTCTTATAGTAGCCGCCAGAGTCAGTGACTAACACTGTACCTCTACAGAGGAGGGACATCAACTGTTGTAACTCTGACCCATGTCATGTGTCTGAGTGTGTGAAATAAAGACGAGTCTCTAACTAACAGGCTCACGTCACAGCTTCAGTATACTGGCCTCTTCCTGTATGCACTCCGTCAGGTCCACTTTCTCACCATATTCAACCAGGCTAAATTCAGTGTCATATAGTCATCACTATACCATGTCCAGTTCCCCCTCTACTTGCCTGGGCTCAGGCACAAACATGTATAAAGCACTGTGGACATTTTTCTATGAAGAAGCAGTTTGCACAAGTGCTGAGCGAACACAGCGCTGAGCTCCAGTGCACTGGCTCTCCCCATTTCTATCAGTAAAATTTAGTACCTTGCAGGATTAAGCATCTTTAGTATGGGAGGTGAACTCACTGCACACACAGTTCCATTCTGCACATGCAAAATGAATAACTGTGCTTCCAAACAGGCCCTTCTAAGAAATCCCTTTTTTCTATTTACAAATTAAGCTTTTTACACATGCAGCCAATAGCTGCCAAATTCTGTGGGGACAATTTTGACACTATAGCTCCCCAAAATACATAAAATTCAGCTGAAACACAAAGAAGAAAATTGTAAAAAGCACTGTATTTAATTCTATTTTCAAATATATTACGTATTCAGATAGTTCTCTTACATTTCTACTTTGGAATAATGACAAACAAGGGTGGAAGCAAGCATATCATACACACGGCTGTACCCTACAAACTGATGCATATAGTTTTTAATTTCCTTTGGGCAACATTTCATGCCACAACTGGATGGCTCTTTTTGTTCTATATCTGGCACTGCTACATATCTATAACTAACTATACCTGTTGTGTTAGTGATCAGATTGACTGCAGTGGCAGGTCAATCACAGGAGATTCTGAGTATAATGTGGTAAAGGGCAACAGGCTAGTCAATGTGTAGGCCAAATGCCAGTCACACCCATACCTGTACAAGAAATAAGATTCTACATTTAAAGACTCAACTATCAGTTTTGAATACTTGAGATATAAAATCCTGTACAAAAATGAGGTCTGTATAGAGAAAATACAAATGCCATGGAAGTTTTTTTCCCTTTCCCTTAATCTAGTATTTGTTGCATTCTATTAAAGTCATGCAGATTCTTCATTAAGGACCCAGTGCACTAGAGCCAGTGGGAGATGGATCCCAACATGAAAAAACCCACAGAATCTGCCCATTCTGCTTTAATCACTGGCAGTATCAGTGCCACAGCCTCACATAAGTATGGTCCAAGTCAGCTCTGGCAGTAACAGCTATGGAACATCAGCTATATGGAAGATGTCGATTCACGGGACGCCTCTTAGGCAATGACTCCCCCAAGGCTGATGCAGTTCAGCAGGATCATGGTGTCCTTTTCTAGGGCTCAAGCTAATGAAGTCAATGGAAAGACTACCAGAGACTTCACTTGTCTTTGGATTAGGCCCTTACAGTATATCCTTCCACAAATACTACAGAACATCAGTGATAGGAGCCTTAAGGTATGTATATCACCATACTGTGACTGGTGAAGAGATATCCTGGCATTAGCAGATACAGGGGCAAAGGTCATCAATGAGCTAATGAGGGTGAAATCTGTAAGAGAAAATAGAGGCTCAGCAAAGACCATGCTCAGTATCAGCAGTGAGTCTCCACACCTAAATATATTATTTTGCCACTGCAGATGTCACGCTTTGTTGTTTCAGAATCAATGGACTAATATGACTAAGCAACTATTTCCCCTGACCAAAAACTGAACTGACCTAAGAGATCATATTCCTTTTTATTTCCTCGCTTTGTAGCTGGAAAATGAGTGTTGGTTTGGAATTCAGTGCTTCTTTATATATATCTTTAATATGCCTTAAGTGCTTCCAGCAATAAATATAGCAGACTAGGGATAAATTTGGCCCATCACATTTAACTACAAGAAACAGAATTTGGGCACTGGAGACTTCACAGAATTCCACTTATCGCCCCCCCCAAAAGCCATCAGAATAATATTTTTATTTTAGCACTCATACCTGAAGGCATTTAGGCACTTAAACAAAATGTATTGAGTAGTAAAAGCAATTTAGTCCCAATATTTGCATTTTTAATTCATTGTAGATTATTTCTTTGCACACATATTGGATTAATCATCTACATGTTTATCCCTTCTCTTTCACCATATGACTGAGTTCTCAACTATATTTAATTTAAATATCTATTACTGTATTTTCCCTTTGCACCTATGCAACTTATTACTTATTCTTGATCTCCCGTTTTCCTGTACGTTATTGCTTGTAATATATTTTTAAAATCAATAATAAAGCTTAAGCTCCAGATTTTGTCCCTTTAAAAGAAGGAAGAAAACATGAGGGACTAGATCCTGCAAACTCAATCAGACTACACGTTTGAATAATACATATATGAATAAAGAGAGCAGGATTTAAACCAAGAACATGCCACTCACAGTAGGGACAGAGAAAAAAAATAATATTCAGACACCCACCTTAACCTCACTGCATATGTACATTAAACAAAACCAGGCAAAGTTATTAGTGGATTCCTCTCCTGGAGTTAGGTAACAAAATACTTTCATTCTCCTATCAAAATCCTTAACAGTAGTGGCACAGTCACAGTTTCAGTGCCATTCTTCTATGGTCTTCCTTGTGATGCATAAAGAGAGGAATCTTGAGTAGGAGCAATGAGTTATTTTACCTCTGCATTAGGTACTAGTGTGACTGTGTTGAAATACGGTTTCCAGTTCTGGTCCCCACAATTCAAGATAAATGTTGATGAATTGGAGAGGGTTCAGAGAGGAGCACGAGAATGATTAAAGTACTAGAAAAGATGCCTTTTATTGATAGACTCAAGGAGCTCAAGCTATTTAGCTTAACAAAGAGAAGGCTAAGGGGGACTTGATTACACCTATAAGTACCTATGTGGGGAACAAATACCTAATAATGGGCTCGTCAATCTAGCAGAGAAAGATATAACACTATCCAATGACTGGAATTTGAAGCTAGAGCAGGAATGTCCAACCTTTTCATGTGAGGGACCACATTGCAATTATTTTTCACTCAGCCTAGTGAGCTGGAAGGGACTGGAGAGAAGGGGCTGCTCCTCTGCTCCGGCAGGCCAGATAGCAGCCTTTGGTGGGCTGCACTCTGGCCTGCAGGCCGTAGGTTGGACAAACCAGAGCTAGAGAAATTCAGACTTGAAGGTAAGACATTCATTTTTAACAGTGAGGGTGATTAACCATTGGAACCCAAAGAAGAGCTAGGTGTTAGCTCAAAAGTTTGTGTCTCTCACCAACAGAAGTTGGTCCAATAAAAGATATCACCTCACCCACCTTGCCTCTCTATTACTCTGGATCCAGCATGGTTGCAATAGCACAGTATATATCAAACCCTTAACAGTAGTGGCACAGCCAAGATTTCAGTACCATCCTTCTAAGTTCTCTCCTGGAAACAAGGATGTCATTATGGCACCAAAAACCTGCCTGATGCTATGAAGTCTTTCTCAGAAATACTGCCTCCTAGAAGAACTTTTTCTGGCAGTGGCATCATAACACCCATGTATGGTGGGTTTGCATGTGTCTATACTATTTCAGAGTGTGTGTAATTATTAGTGAGTAGTTGAGTTGCTTTCATTACGGCCTAAGGCATAGTCTACACTACGAAGTTTTCTTAGCATAGCTACGTTGACTAGAAGTGTGAAGAAAAATCTCACCCCCTAGCTGACGCAACTGTGCCGGAAAACCTTCCAGTTTAGGCACAACTATGCCAACAGAAGGTGCTTTTGTCAGTTTAGCTAATGTTATTCAGGGAGATGGTTTAGCTATGCCAGTAGAAGAACTCCATCTGTTGGCTTATGCGGCATCCAAACTAGTTATGCCATCGTAGCTATTTCAGCAAAGGCTCTGTAGTGTAGACAAGTTCTAAGTCTATTGAATTTCAGTAGGCGTGTTTGGCGTCTAGTATTTGAATTTGTGCTTCAAATACAGGTTTTTCCCATGCATCAAGGAATCATATATGAAGCCAAAATAAGATGAGATCTGATTTTCTCCTAACATTGCAGTACCTGCTTTTGTTGAGAAGTGCTAATTGCTTGCCATTACAGGTCATTGACATATGATTTCTTAATTTTAAGAACAGTAGGACAATGGAACAAACTGCCTAGGGAAGTCATGCAATCTCCTTCACTGGAGGTTTTCAAAAAGAGACTGGATAGCCATCTGTCTTGGATGGTTTAGACACCACAGATCCTGGATCTTGGAAGGGGGTTAGACTAGATGACCCATGCAGTCCCTTCTATCCTTATGGTTCTTGATTCTCTGAGAACCCAGGATGGAAATCCTCATAGAAAGAGTTCAAGTTACCCTACAGTAACCACACCCAGGCTGGCTTCCTTAAAGAGACTGCATGGGTTAACTCAAACTCTTTGTCTGGCTGTTAAAGAGCAGAGGTTCCTTTGTATTGCAAAAGAAATTTGATGTCCAGACCTATTTGGAAAGGCCATGTGGCCCCACAGAAACAATACTGAACTAAGGTTGTCCTACATGCACAATTCCAGCATTAGGCCAAGACGAGAAAGCTGGTGTTAAGCAGCAATTTTGGCTGGACAGAAACAGAGGCAAAAGAGCTGCTTCTTGGGACAAAGCAGTAGTGTCTGACACACAGTTTCTGCAAAAGTTCTGTGTGATATTTGTTACTGCCTCTGTTAAGGAAACAGGACTTGCGAACATGTTGTAAATAAACCAATTACACTGAGAAAATACCTTATTCCACGTCATCAGTTTATGATCCATCCAGGAAACTGGCTCTGAAAATCTGCTGATATGTAGCAAAGCAACAATACCATCCAAAAATAAGAAACCAAGATAATCTGAATCATCCCTTGGGGGAATTAACCAAATACTATTAATTTAGCCTTTACTGGGGCTCCTGTGGAACCCATCACTTACTTTTCAGCATGTGATAGTCGTATGATGTTTTCCTCACACTCCGCAGGAGTGAAGGGGTGTCTGTCTGTAATAAATTAAATCTCCCAAGACTGGAATCAATGAACTGCCTTCCATTTAAGTAACCAAAAGTTAGGACTGCCTTTGGAGTTCTAGTGAACAATTAGTCTGTGTTCGGTGTTAGTGCTTGGAGCTTGTCAGTGTAGGCTGTGTGTGTGTGTCCCCGTGTAGGTGTTGTCCCACCTCTGCACAGGTATCCAAGACGGCACTCATGATCAAACGAATTGACACAATCACGGATTAGCTGAGCAATGAAGGCACCTGGGACAGGTTTTATTGCGTATGACACAATGAAAGCAACCTACAGAGTATCTACTGGTCTACTTCACATTAGTGCGGCGTTACAATGGATGCGGCTCAACAGCGGAACTTTCCGTTATCCCCTACGCCGTAAAAAGTCATTCCCACTGACAGTTACAGACAATTTTGTTCCACCCCCTTTGACGTAAGTAGTTGCCACCCTCTTAACATAGTCTAATACTACCCTTTACTGTAAATTGGACAATTTGGGCAAAACAACTCCATTTATCACCTTATTAGAGAATCCTATTCATCTAATGTCATTTCAGGGAGTCAGTTATCTCTTTGGTGTCAGGATGTCTTGGTGCCTTCTGCACCTGCTGTGTATTTTTAGTAATATTTTGTTATTAGTAATATTTTGGAAATGTGTATGCTTGCATTATCAGCGTTTTCTCCGTGCCAGTTTCAGTCAGGTCATAAGTTCACAGGCTGGTTTCTGTTGTTTTTTTTCCATATAGGCCTTAAGCCTTAGCCTGTTCTAAGTTGCAGGTCTTAAGCTCTCACTTCTTACTACATAATCGTTTGTAGTTGCTTATATTTAAGGATGCTGAATTGCAGCTCATTCACTTTGCTGTTCGATCACTTCACTGAATTTACTTTTTTCTGACTTTTCTTCCAGACAGAGAAGAAGGAATGTGCTGTGAATACAGAACTTCTCCCTCGCTTTCATTGTGAGTCTCTCTTTCTCTCTGTCCTTTCTCATATGTACATTTTCAACTACCAGCTGAACTTCTGGTGCCAGAACATTGGTACGCTCCCTCTGCTTTTCACGGCTAGCACTCCTACATTCTCTTGACTCTCTGCATCCTCTGTTGACAGCAGCACTATCCTTCTGTCACCAACATCAGTAACTTGGGAGTCATCTTCCTCTCCTTCCTCTCTCCTGCTCCCCAAATCCAAGCTGTATCCAAGGCTGGGTCTACACTGATGGCGGCGAATTTGCCGCCATCACATAGCTTGCTCTGGATCGACTGAGCGGTCTGTATAGACGCGCTCAGTCGATCCACGAAGCAATGCAGGAAAACCACCCCCGTAAGCGGAGTAGCGCTGCGTCGAAGGGAGCGCTATTCCCTTCGACACAGCGCAGTATGGACGCCGCCTGGAGGAGACGCTGCAAAGTCGACGGGAGATACGCAAGTGATTTACGTCACTTGCGTATCTCCTGTCAACTGCTGCCGAATCGCCAAGGTAAGTGTAGACCGGGCCCAAATCTTCCTTCACAACATTTCTAAGATCTATTTCTTTCTGTTCACACAGTCAAAACCTTTATCCATGCCTGAAGTATCTCCCTTCTTGACTACTGTAACTTCAGCCTCAGCCTCTACAGAACCATACCGTATGCAGCAGCCAGTATCTTCTGCTGTCCCTCATCACTTTAACGACACCAAAGCCATTGTCTCCCCTTGCTCCACCACATTAAGGTCAAGCTTTTAGTCTTCACCATCAAGGCACTTCACAACAACTCTACTTGCCTTCTCTAGTCTGTTCCCTTATCAGCCACCCACTACCTCCTCTGCGTCGCCAGTGGTTGTCACATTTCTTGTCACGCTGACATCTTCACACATTCTTCAGTGCTGCCCTTACACATGGAACACCTTTCCTGATCTGCAAGGCCTCCTCCAGATGTCTATTCAAGACACACCTCTGAAGTGATGCGTACACAAAATCAAACATTTAATATTGGCTTGAGCAGATGGGGCTCAGTTGTCATACACTTTTTTTTTTTTAGTGGCAAATGCATATACAACCTATATATTTATTTGTATTCCTCTTCCTTTCAACCCTTTACATGTAACTTGCCTTCTTAGGCCTGGTGTACACTTACCCTCCGGATTCAGCGGCAGTCGACGGGAGATACGCAAGTGACGTAAAACGCTTGTGTATCTCCCATTGACTTCGCTGTGTCTGTTCCACGCGCTGTCCACACTGCGCTGCACCACTTACGGGGGTCATTTTCCTCTGTCAATTTCTGGATCGACTGAGCGGGTCTACACAGACCGCTCAGTCAATCCAGAGACATCGATCTGACAGGGGCGAGTTTGCTGCCGTCAGTATAGACCCAGCCTTACACTATACTTTTCATGGCAGGAACTGTGACTTCATCTGTGTTTGTACAGGACCTAACACAATGGCCCCCCCAATCCTCATTAGGACTTCTGGCTGCTACTGTGATATAAATATAAAATGATCTTGTTGCGGAGGCAGAAACAACAGGAGCTGGTATAGCTTGGATGTGTCAAAAGGTGTAGTTTCTTTCTCTCTATCATACACACACCCTTTAGGTGGTCCTGTATAGAGAATTAGTGAGTGGCGCTATCAGAAGTATATTTGGTGAATTGCCAGTTTGCTGGTATCAGTTGCAGTAAGAAAATCTGTCATTCTCTTACTGGTTTGCTGCTTGGAGGGTGAGCTTAATTAAAATGTAAAATGTCAAACATTAGTAAGAAGGAGGATAGCCCTGTGGGGAGTGAGGATGAATCAAATTTATTAGTCACTGAGCAGCAGGCTGGTAGCCTTTCACTTGGAAAAATTTTAAAAGGCAGTTAATACTGAATACAGCAGCACTCTAATCTCTCTATATTCCACCCAAGCTCCTGAAAAACACCAACACAAGTCCCACCAGTTCCAGAAATTAAAGGTAAATCTGGTACAGAGATTAAAACAGCCCCATCTAATATCTTCCTGCAGGACACAGAACACACTGTGCACTACATTTGGATTGTAAAGAGAAATGTCTCTCAGAGGAATATTTTCCCTCCAATTATCAAGAAAATTCTGTGCTCTGCGATTTATGCTGCGTGTAAAAAGATTGTACGTGAAGTGCAGTTAGTGGCAAGCCTGAAAACTAATTTGATATGGTACCTGGGAACTATTTCTTAAGGCTCGGCCTACAACAATAGAATTCTCTGTTCTACCAATCTCAAAAGCAAATGCAGGTGGACCATGAAGGCTAGTCAGAAATGTGTATTGAAGGTCAAGATTACGATGTGCATAAACTCCACATGTCCTTCTAGAAGTACAATAGATGATATCCCCTGCAGTTCTGTATCATGCTGGTTCTTAACTCAGTAAGCTATGATTTCACCTACCTGCTATTCTCCACACTCTTCCCAGCCAAACTGTGTGTTAATAACCCTATCATGCGCACACAAAAGTTCCTCTTAAAAACTCACTTCTGCCATGCTGTTCATAGTGAGTCAAGTTGACTTGTATCTAAATTGCCAAATGTTTGTTCCCTTTCCACTAACTTCTGTCTACCTTTTCTTAGAGCATGTCTACACTGGCGGGGTGAAGTTGATTTATTTTAAATTTACTTTCACCCACTGAATTTTAGAAGTCGGAGGAGCATGATCACACCATGCTCATTGCGTCGGGGAATTGCATCCCCACTAGCCAGTCTTGGGTTGACAATCAAACCAGTGCACCATGGGTAACTATCCCACAGTGCAACTAGCCACAAAGGCATTTGGGAAGGTTATTGTCCTCCTATGATGCAACGTACTCCCCCCCTACCTTCTTGCCCCAGTCCAAAATAAATAGACGATCTCCTTTTCACACCATTTTTTCAAACCCTTCAGTCTTTGCCACACGCACACCATTACCTGAGAGGAATGGCACCCGCTCAGCTCTGCACTATTAGTTTGAGCACCACAAACACCTCATGACTTATTCCGCAGTATTTTCAGGGGCGAGACAGGAACCGCAGCACTGGAAATTGCAATGTTACAGAGTGCGCCTTGCTACAAGCCATAGAACAAAACAATTCTCATTTGCTGCAGGCTGTCATGCACCAGCTGTGTCGGTGGAGCACTGCTTATGGTCCCAGGAAACAGGCAGTGGTTGGTGGGATCTCATCATTATGAAGGTGTGGGATGATGAGCCATGACTGCAGAACTTTTGAATGCGAAAGGCCACTTTCTTTGAACTTTGTGTAGAGCTCTCCCCAGCCCTGAAACGTATGAATACTCGCTTGAGACCAGCTCTGACAGTGGAAAAGTGAGTGGCTATCACTCTGTGCAATGCCAGACTGCTACCAGACAGATGGGAATCAATTCAGAGTCAGTAAATGCACCTTGCAAGCAGCTGTGATTCAAGTGTGCTGGGCCATTAATAGACTTCTGCTAAGAAGGGTAGTGACTTTGGGAAATGCTAAGGACATAGTGGAAGGCTTTTCCGCAGTGGGGTTCCCAAACTGTGGTGGGGCAATAGATGGCACGCACATCCCTATCTTAGTCCTGGACCACCTTGCAACAGAGTACATAAACCAAAAGGGATTTCTCAATGGTGTTGCAGGCCCTTGTGGATCACAGGGAATGCTTCATCGACATCAGTGTGGGGTGAGCTGGAAAGTTGCACGACACATGCATCTTTAGGAACTGATGTCTGTTATAAAAGATGCAGGTGGACTCTTTTTTCCCTGACCAAAATATAAATATTGGTGACGTTGAAATGCCAGTAGTGATCCTGGGTAATACTGCCTACCCCTTGTTCCCTGGCTATGAAGCCCTACACCAGGCACCTGGACAGTGAGAAGGTGATTTTAATAATAGACTCAGCAAGTGCAGAATGGTGGTGGAATGTGCATTTGAATGTTTAAAAGCATGCTGGTGAAGTATGCTCACTAGGGTAGATCTCAGTTAAAAAACACATCCCAATAGTTATCTCTGCCTGCTGTGTGCTCCATAATGTCTGTGAGACAAAGGAAGAGAAGTTCTGATTGGGTTAGGTTGTAGAGGCAGATAGGCTGACCGCAAATTTTGAGCAGCCAGATGCCACTGCAACACTGAGAGCCAATTGCGGAGTGCTGCACTTCAGGGAAGCATTGAAAAACCGCTTTTGCAATGAGACACAACAGTATTGTGCATTGCTTATCTGTGCTGTGCTTTCATTTCACATCTCCTACCCAATCCCCACCAAGCTAGTTCCCCCTACCCCCTCACCCACCGTTCCAGTCCCTCCTCCCTCCGCCTTCTTTAATTCCCTTCTTATCAATAAACAAACAGTAATGAAATATGAAGCAGTATGTTTTCCCCCCAACCTTCCCCCTTCTCCTCCAATCCATCCCACCCACTTACCCCTCCCTTTATTCCCTTTTTAGCAACAAATAAATAAACAAAGGGTAATGAATTGGAAAGCAGTACTTTCTTTATTGGTGATCCTTCATAGAGGGAGGAAATGGAATATAATGGAATTTTCTGCATGCATTTTGTGGGGCCAGGGATAAAGAGCCCATTTTGGCTGTGCACACAGGAAAGAATCACATATCCCCGCTCCTTAAAGGGGCTGTCACCTCTTTCTGTTCGCCTCAACTGGTGAGGAGTGCAGCACATACTGCCCCCTGCTCAACCTCCTCCTAGACCACTTTGGGGTGGGGGCTAGGAAAGACAGCGTTAGCTCAGAGTTTTGCAGGGGCTGCAACGGGGGTCCGTCTTGCCACTAAACTTCCTTAAGCTCAACCAGAATGCTCAACGTGTCTGACTGATCATGCATTATACACAGTATCTCTTCTTGTGTTGAATGCTCATACACCTGTGCTGCCTTCTTGTTGTCCATGTCCATGTTCAGTTTGTCAGATAATGAAATTCTCCATGCTCTTAGCTCTGTATCAGCAGCTGTGGAGGTGTTCATGAGCTCACTAAACATATCATCCTGGGGTTTCTTTCTTATCTGTGACAGGAGCTCTGCAGGAGTATGAGACAGTGATGTGTTGAAGGCCACGTTGTCCACTGTGAGGAAGCAAAGCACAAGGTACCATTGTTAACTCATCCCATGGACGAAAAGCAATGTTACAAGGTAAAAAATAAGTCCTCTGAACATTCTCAAGGGAAGGCTACAACTGCATTCCATTGCCTGACTATTGCAGGGGTCAGAGTGCCATTCCAGCCATGGTAAATGAGGGGTGAGTTCATCTGTGTTAGTGAAATCCCCGGGGCCCATGCTGCACAAGTCCATGCTCCCTAGAGCAGCATGGATGTTGGGCTCCCAGTTGATTAGGTTTTTAACAGATGGAAGAAAGGATGAGAGGTGGGTACGGGGTAACTGTCTATGGATTAAAAAAATGGAAACCCATTTGCAGATGCCTAAGGGCCAGAGCAACAACATCCTGCTTAGGGACTTGCAGTGTGCTGAACCAAGAAACCATCCCCGGCTGTGCAATAACACACACACTTTAAAAAACTTTCTTGATCGGCTACTGTAAATGTGCACCATCCTCCCTAGGTTACTATGAGTGATATCAGCCTGCTGAGGGTCACAGAGGTGGAAAGGAAGGATTTGCTGCAAGCATCTGCTATAGGCCTGGGCCTCATGCTGCTATGCTGTGTGTCGCGATGAGGCCTGCACAATTAATAACAGAATGGTGGGGGAAAGTGTCCTATCATGGTGAAAGAAATAAGGCTGCCTACCAAGAAACCTTCTCCAATGGATTGTAGAGTACCTGCATAAAAGCTTCCTGGAGATATACATGGAGGATTCTCGGAGCATCCCTATGCACACACATAATCTTTTCCAGGGTGAACCCAATGCTTAAGAACAAAAAGAACAAGGAAGCACAGCCCCATCACCCCACACACCACTTTTTCCCACTGGTACAAGAATCTGGACAGGGAATATAGCCAAAGACATGCAATAAGCATTACATACTCACCAGATGTGATGTCCCTGGCATCTTGGTCAGCTCCTGGCTTTCAGGGAGAAGGGAAACCACACTCGCCTGTCCCTTGTTCTCCTCATCATCATCTTCCTCCTCCTCCTCCTCCACGGACTTGTCCTCATTCATTCTGGACTCAGATTCCCCTGAAGTATCACCACTATGTCACCACATAGTGGTGGGGTCTCCACCGAGAATCGCATGCAGCTGCTCATAAAAGTGGCACGTTTTGGGCAAGGAGCCAGAATGGCTGTTAGCTTCCCTAATTTTCTGCTAAGCCTGCCTCAACTCTTTGATCTTAACGCGTCCCTGTGAATCCCTGTTGTGCCCCTTCTCCAACATGCCACAAGATATCTTCTCGTAGATATCCAAATTTCATTTGCTGGCTCAGAGCTGGGCCAGAACAGACTCTTCGCCCCACAGATTGATGTGATACAAGACCTTAGGTTGACTCCAGGCTGGAGCATGTTTGAGGCGTGCAGTCACCATGATCAGTTGTGCTGGCAAGCTCTCTCCATGCTGACCAAACAGGAAATGGGAATTCAAAATTTCCCGGGGTTTGCAGGGAGAAGCTATTTCCTGTTTACATGGCCACAGTGCAGCAGACAGCGAATGTGCAGAGCAGTCAGAACAGAGCATTATGGGATACCGCTGAGAGGCCAATGACATTGATTTACGTTGCGCTCTGCCTACACGGATGGTCATTCAACCCACACAATACGAATTCGGCGCTACACCACTTGTGGAGGTGGTTTTATTAAGTCGAATTTTACTGCGATTTAGGTCGGTGGAACTGACATGCCAGTGGAAACACATACTTTAGGGAGTTGATGTAAGAGGCATTACGTCAACCTCCATTGTCACTGTAGACCACACCTTAGATTTGGAGCTCTTCAGAGCAGACCGTACTCTTCTTGAATATTTGGGAAATACCTAGCACATAAAGAATGCTACTGTAAATAAAGAAATAATTAACTGAATGATACCCTGGGGAGAAATATGTAAGTCTTAATATCTCCCTTTTGCAGATAGGGAAACTGAAGCAGGGCGGCTAAGGCCAACACTTTTAAACTTTGGTACTAAAAATAGGAACTTAATGCTGTATTTAAGCAATTAAATAACTGACTTGAGTCAACACTTTGTGGCTTTAGGCATATCCTTAACCTCCCTCTTTGTCATTTTTCCCAACACCATATTATCTACTAAATTCCCTCTCAGGGACATTAAAGACATTAGAAAGACAAGGTGGGAGAGGTAATATCTTTTATTAGTCCAACTTCTGTTGGTGAAAGTGACAGGTTTTCAAGCTACACAGAGCTCTTCTCCAGGGATGTTGTTAGGATTACTTAATGTTTGCACAGCCCTTTTAAAATAATAAGCCCTCCATAAAAAATGTTCAGTATATTATTTATTTTAAATGGTTGAAGTAAAAAGATGATGAAGAGTGGCAAGGTCTGGGTTCAGACTGGGATTCATGGTGAGGTTTCCAGCTTGTGCATCAACAATTTGGAACCAATGTAAAAAGCTCTGGGGTTGTGCATTTTGGTGTACTGCTTGCTGACAAAAAAAAAATCACTTCGGTTCACTTCAGAGACAGCCTCAGTCTCTTTAGGATGAATACAACATCCCAGCAGAGTAGAAATTCATAGAAGGAAGGCAACCCATACTTCCCGCACTTCCAATGGGACCCAAATTCTGCAAATATATATTTGATTAAGCTCGTCCAGGATGAGGCGAAATAAGGGAGATGGAGATTAGGGGGTTGGGTTTTTTATTGGTGCTATGCTGTATTCCCCATTTAACTGAACTGAAATTTTTTAATTGCACATTTTTTATATAGAGTACATCCACTCTTGGCACATTTATCTGGTATTCATTTACCAAGATTCTACCTTATATACATAAATAAAAAGACTGATATAAATTAGCTCCGACAGATTAACATGTTTTTTTCTTTCAGACCATTTGATAGCCATTATATTTTTTTCCTTTTCTTGTGGGACTTTTATTTGTTTCACATTTTTCAGATATTCATCCGAAAAAGTTTTACTTCTATGCAAATACAGTAGACATACTATAAGAGTGTATGTACACAAATGTAAGTGTAATAGGGAACCCTAGATTCCTCATATTTCAGATTTTTTCAGGGACTTCTCCTCTGAAGGGTCTGGTGAGATTCAGTATAGTAGCATTCTGTGCTGTCTATCATAGAATGAACACCCTAAAATAAGTCAACCTTGAGAATAACGAAATATTATGGGATGGCATAATTTTAGTCTCCTTGTAAAAAAAGCAACGCAAAGAATTTAAATTTAGTTGCTGGTGTTTTCTTCAAAGTTCTCCAAATTTACCAGATTCAAGGGAAGATGGACCCAGGAATACCCGGTAGAAACATAGCCCAGATACTACAAACACAATGCTTTGTGACATACAGGTCATGTACAGATTTAGAGAGAACCCTTTTAGGATACTGGCAGTCTTCTACCAACTGCAGCCAAAATAGCATAGCATACGCTAACAGAAATACTCTTGTTGTGTAGTATATTCTGACACACTGTCACCAGACATTCTGATCTAACCATTAAAGTAAGTTTGAATGAAAGGCTTGCTGAGCTAAGATCTTCTCTAGCTCATACTAGCAGCATTCAATCAGAGCCAAAAATCAGACACTTGTTCTGCAACTCTCTTTTGTATCGTCCTATCACTTGTTTCCCAACAATGAAATTAGAGATCCATGATAGCACAGGCATTCAGGTTAAGATTTATTTATGTGCATGTGCACTGTTAGAGTTGCCAGATGGATTTACTGTGAATTTTTCAGTGGAGCCAGGTAGGAAAAAATTAGATGAACTGACCAAAAAAATTGCCAGTTTATGCTCAGATTATTCCCCAAAAACCAGGTTCTGTAACACATCCATGACTGATCTACTTCTAATTAAACATTTACTGTGGTTATATGGCTCCTTGGCATTCTGAGTTTTAATGTTGTTCTAGTCTTCTTGGTCATTCTAGCTTCTGGTCCTTCTGCTGGACTCCTTTATCCAAACACGATATCTCCTGCATTTGTGACACCCAAGTCATCAACGTTTATAGGGGAAATCAAAAATCCAGAACTCTTGGCAGAAAAGTGAAATAGGCTCTGATTTTTAACTATTTTTAAAATGCAACTAGTTTTAATTTAGGATTACATGTAGATTCTGTTAATAATTTTGAACCTCCAACAGTTTTATTTAAACTCCTTAAAATTACATTTTTCCAGTCAACATAAAATCTGATTTTACAAGATAGAGAAGTCTGAGAACATTTGGGAGGTGGAAAAAAGGAATAAAGCAACAATGTAATCTTACAAATTACATCCAAGCAGAGCTGTCAATAACATCTTACCTAACATATTGTCGCAGAATTTTCCTTCTGTGTCACGTTGGTCATTACTGTAACACTACATGAGAAATAACGCCATCTGTGAAAAAAGAAAAGCAAAACAGCTGCTAGCCTTATGCAAAAATGGCATTAACAAATACCAAGCAAATGCAGCCCCTTTAACTTTTACAGTCACAGCTTTAGTCTTGCTTTATTTGTGTCACATAAGCCACCATAGCACTTCTACTGTTGTGGGAATAACACCCCCCCCATCCCCCAACCCCGCACAGAGGACAGCACAGAGATGCCGTGCTATTTTGCTGACTCTGATTAGCAGCTAAACCAGGTGTGTCCCATTACCTACAACCAAGCAATAGAAGAGGATTTGAGCCTCATGGGTATGTTTACACTGCTGCTGGGAGTGAGTCTGGATCAACAGATTTGAGGTAGCTGGTCTCACAATAGTGTGCTAAAAATAGCAATATCCGTTTTCTGGCTTAGGCAGGAGCTTGGGCTCTGACACCTAAGGAAGGGGTGGGCTTCAGAGCCCAAATTCTAGCCTAAGCATTAAAGCCACATCTAGACAGCTATTTTTAGTAAGCTAGCCCAAGCCCCACTAGCACAAGTCTATCAATCCAGACTCCAAGACTCAGTTCCAGAAGCTGCATAGATATATAGATATACTCTCTGAGGCTGAGGGAGCCTAGGGCAGGGACAGTAAGCTACGTCAAGGAACAGTCCGACTGAGGAGAAAGCCACAATTGAGGCTTATGATTTATTGGTATTTAAGTTAAACAATAAAGGGAAATCCGAGGAAGAGGGGACATTTGGATCATAGTCAGAGTATATGTACTGAGATAGAAGCCAGGTGGGAATGCATCTATATAGCTGTAGTTTGCTGTATTCAGGGCTTGACTACGGTGTGGCAAGTCTGGTAGTGCATTGAGTTCTATTCCAGGCACATAATGTACAATATGATGAGCTCCAAAGAGATAATAATGGATGAGCTCCAAAGAGAATGCAAATCAAACACACCAAGCAGGTTCAATCTTAAAATGGTCTTGACTGAAATTATGGTCATTCTGTTTCTCCTCAGTCCATAATATTCATGTATAGAACAATGACCTAGTATTCATTTGTCCTGCTCCCAGGGCCTGATTGCACTGGATAGCACCACACATAAACTGCACAAAATGGGGCACGCAGCATTAGGGATCTACTCACTGATGTATAATAAATTTCACCCTGACCTTGACCAAATGCTAGTATTGGAGATGGGAAAGGCAGGCACTGTTCGGATCTGATTAGGTTCAGGCTAATGGTTCAGGGTGTGATTTTGTGGCCAACTCTGGGCTGAGCTTTGGATTCAAACATGACAATGCCAAACATTCATAAATTGTCTTCTCAGGCGATATAAGACCAAAATAACGGCATTTTCCTAAAAGTAGCAGCTGATTTGTGACAGTTGCATCATCTTGGGCTGAAATCTTGTCAGAATGGTTGTTTGAACAAGTTCTCAGACCAAAAAGGAAGATTCAGGTACATTAATTTGAATTTAAAACCTCCAGAATTTCACAGAGGTTCATGTTTAAGGTCTGGTGCATCAGTTTATTTCCGCTTGACTATTTAAAAGAGGGTAACATTTAGTTGGTTTGTTTGTTTCCTCGCCTGGAGTGTGAAGTGTTAATTACTGAGTACTATAATGGTTCTTATGAGACAGCTATAATTCTGTCCAAATAAGAAATGATGATTATTACAAATGTGTGGGTCATAGCCACTCCTTGGGGCCGTTAATAATGGTCATCAAGGGGTTTCAGAATGGGATTAAACTATTTCATTTCTAGAGTGGTTAATTAGTTATTACAGCACCGAGGACAGTCAAAAATATTAGTTGAAAAAATATTCAATACCATTAGTACTATTTATTATTTGTATTACAGTAGCACCTAGAGGAGATAACCCTGATCAGGGCTTCATTTTTTAGACATGTACTGTGATGGCGTGTTTACCCACACAAGAGCTAAGTAAGTAAAAAAAAGCCAATTAACCCTGTGACAGGTGGCACCTGGAGGAGAGTCAGGGCTGATAGGTCTAACTGATGACAAAGCCCAGCTGGGCAGGGAGAGACTGAGTTGGTATAAAACCAGGAAATGGAGAGCAGGAGAGGGACTGCAGGAGGGAACTCTACAGTCACTCCCTAGAGAGGAAGGGAATTAGTAAGAGACAAAGAGCTGTTCTAGAGGAGAGTAAACTCTGGGATCCTGTGTTGGACTATAGACTCAGGCAAAAGCCTGAAATAGCCACGGGAATTCCTGCAGAGGAAGCTCCAATGGTAACCAGAGTGGGGATGGAGCTAGAAAAGAAAGGGAGGCAGCAGCCCAGGGAAGCAACAACAGGGTCCGGGATTGCAGAGACTACAGTGATTAGTGATAGGGTTTTTTGGCTGGAACCCAGAATAGTGGGAAGGCCAAAATACCCTGACAGGCCACAGCAGAAGAGGCACAGTCCGGCAGTGAAGTGGAAGATTCTGAAATGGTTCATCCCATGGGACTCTGCTACCCCAGAAGGGGAAAACTATAGTAACCTGGCTGAAGTGCCAAGCCATGAAAAGGCTGCTCTCTGAGGCACAAAGATGGAGTAATCTGACTCTGGAGAAGAGAGACAGAGACACGGTGGGGCAAGCAATTGAAGACTGGTGGATAGCTAATCTCCAGATTATCCCCAAAGAGGTGCACCAGCAGTCAGTAATGAACTCTGTGACATGTACAAAACACACAATAAGGCAGTCTTTGTTCTGAAGAGTTTACAATCTAACTGGAAAAGACCAGCAATGGATGCAAAGAGAAGAGAGGCACAGAGATTTGGCATGGCCAAAGTCACACAGCTGGTGAATGGCAGAACTTGGAATAGAATCTGGTTTCCTCAGTCCCAGTTCAATGTCCTAACTGCTGCCTTCTGCTATTGTTCTCTATATACAGTATGCAAACAAATAGTATTCAGCCAGCTGTGGTAGTTATAAAAACATCAGCACACTAAAGAAATCAGTTGTGACACAGGTCTTATTATATTAATGAAAAATATATAGTTTAAACTTGCCTTATGAACTGGGTAACTTTCCAGTTCTATTGTTTTGGTTAGAAATGGGCCACTGAATTTGGATTCGAACATGGATTTTGAACACCACAAATTTTGGGGTTACCATTTATGTGGTTTTTTGTTCAAGCCTCTCTCTAGTTTTGGCAATAACAGAAATGCTGTTGTTTTGAGTCCATATAAAGTTAAGAAATTTGGTGCCACAGACAATCCAACACTGTAATTTTTTGGAGTAAAGAGTCAACAAAACCATCGCACCAAACATGAACTTTCCATAGCTATATTTATTGTGAAAACTGAAAAGTAATTTCACACAGCTTGCCTGACCAAGATCTTGGCATCACAGCGAAAAGCTGATCTATGATGTATACTGAATTTTTTTCAGACTGAAAGACTTTTAAGGTCCTTGAATACAAAGGGTTCCATTTAGAAAGAAATTGCAGCCTGTAAATATAATCCACAATCAAGGCTCTCAGAGTCACAAAATAGCATGACTATATCTCTGATTACTAATTTAATCAGGCACCACAAGCACTTAAGTGAAGAACCCCAACCAGACAAAGGGAGCTCCTTACAGCTGTTTTCTGTATGCTATATTGTGCAATAGATGTCTGAGCAGAGCTCCCAGTGTGTAAGTGATCCCGTGTCTGTTGAGCAACATTTTAGTAAAGCCAAGTGAGATTATGCTGACATGTATTGTAGAAATACTTTAGATATGATGCTGCATCAGTAAACAACATACTAACCGCATTACTAGTAATCCTGAATCTTTGCACCATTCACAAGTGATTTCCGTTCAATCAGGATGTATCAAAAACTATAGCTATCATGATGTCTGAATGAAAGATCCTTCCATTGAAAAGGTTTACTATGATTTCCAACAACCACACAGAAGCCTTAAAATAAGAGAAGTAAAGAGATGGCTGCCAAGTGCCCCATACAGATGAAAAGCTATAGCACTTCAGTGTAGACACTCACTACAGCAACAGGAGGGGTTCTCCCATCACTGTTTAATCCAGTTCCCCAAGAGGCAGTAACTAGGTTGACTGAAGAATTTGTCCACCAAGCTGGCTCTGTCAGAGGTTAGGTTGGCTTAGCTACGTCTCTCAGGGGTGCAGATATTCACATCCCATAGAGATGTAGCTATGCCAATGCAAGTTTCCAGTGTAGATCAGCACTCAGACAATGAGTTTAAGTTAATCTATTATCTGCACAATATTGGCAAGAAACCCGAAAAATCACATTGTTGATAATAGGCCATTCAGAAAACTAGAACTAAACTTTGCTTATTTTTCTTCACTTTAAATAAGTGAGTTTTATGCGTCTTTTAGATACTAAAGCATTTTGATCAAACTGCCAGCCTTTCTTTTCAGTCCCAGATGCCCCCTTTCTCCCTGCCGTCATTTTCATTCCTTTTGTTTGGTCCACCTTCACTTACAGTTATTGCTACCCTCAGTTCCGACTCTCTGGTACTCACAAATATTAAATAGAAACATTAGATTCCTTATTTGAGAATGCCTCAAAGTGACATAAAAAAATCTAGACAAATCATTTCCCACCCCGCTCCAAGCAAACAGTGAGTGAAAAATTCACAATACCATGTAACACGAAGTCTCCTCTAAGCCAATATATTAATAATTCAACCCCTTCTGATGTAATTTAATTACTTTCTCCCATCCCAACTGGCTTTCTAGAGAAAAGTAAGGTTCATTTAAATTAAAAAAATGGAGAAGTGTTGGGATTTAGTTATGGCTTTGTGCGCAGATGTGAAAGGGAGTGCTACATATCAGAACTCTGACTAGTTAAAGGCTGTTGTGTTAGCAGGAATCCTCACCTATTCATACAAACTAGCACATACCAGATGGCTCCATGGGAGTCAGGAGGTTTGAAATGGAGCAATCATTCAGTCTGCAGATGGAATATACAGTACGTTCCCAGTTAAATAAGGGCTCATTTATTCAGATGGATTCTGCATATATGGAGCATGTCTCAGAGGACATAACCATTTTCTCTCTCCTGATTTCTAACAAATTTTAAAGCTAGTGTCCACTTTCCATCACATATCTGCAACCAAATTCAGCAACAATCCATTTAAGTAAAAGGATGAAACTTTATCTATGCTCCCTAAACCTGTGCTGGAGCTGTAAGCTGAATGCATAATTCACATTTTGTTTACAACCCTGACCTGGGAAATAAGGAAACCCCATTTACAGAGGCACAACATCCAATTTTTCATTTGTGAGTGCAATCTATGGACATTATCTTCCAACACTGTGTTCTAACACGAGTAAAACTAGCAATATAATTACTTATATTTGAAAAATAAACCTAATTTGTTAATGTTATTGTCTATGGGATGAATTCTTTTAATAGAAATTAAGGCCTTAAATTAAGGGCAGGTCTACACTGCTGGCAAAATTTGGCAGCAGTCAACGGGAGTTACACAAGCTACGCAGAGTAGCTTGCATAACTCCTGTCGAAGTCCTTACTTCGCTTTAGTACACAGTCTCCACTGCGCTGTGGTTGGGTTTTTTTGGAGGTGGTTTTAATAGATCAGTTTCTGAATCAGTTGAGCATGTCTTCACTGCCGCTCAATCGATCTGGAAAAATCGATCTGACGGCAGCGAATTTGCCGCCATCAGCGTGTACATAGCCTAAGGATCTGCTAATGTGACTCATTGTCACTATGTATAGTGCAGCAGGGGAATGAATTATGTCTTCTGAAATCTGTTCCATATATGCAATATTCCAGAGGGACTCCACACAAGTACAGAGATCTGAGCAAGTGGATCTTTATGTGGGATTGGAAACTTAATATATATTAAACATGCAGTCCCCTTGGCCAAATTCACACACCCCCTGGATGAGGACAAAAATATGGGCTAATTACTTCCCATATCATATTATTAACTACCCAGCACTGTCTGGATAGATGCACTGCCTTTCTGAAATCCACAAGAAGTGTCAAAGTGCAGTCATGGGAAGCAGTAGGACTAACAAAATAAAGAGAAGGTCAACAAGATGGGCAATGCCAGCAGCAAGCCAAGAACATCTCACAAATGTTCATAGATATAATTCAACATATGAGTTAAAGGACTAACCTTATATCTAAACTGAGCCCCCACTTTAGGGGACATATGAGAAACTGAATGTAGTCTTCTCAGCCTGGTGCCTCATTTGCTCACTTCACAAAACTAACACACACTTCACCACAATTTTCAGTCTCTTCTCAAATGCGACTCAAGAATGAAGCAGTGAAAATGTGGCAGGTCACGACTGCTTTGGCCACAGAGTAGGGTACGTTGAGATGCTTCACTACCACATGGCCATGCTATACCTAATTCAAGTCAATCACATTATTATTTGTATAACAGTGCCCAGAGGTTGTCCCAAACATGATCAGGCTCCCATTGTCCCAGGAGTTGTTCAAAGATATATGAAAACATGGTTCTTATCCTAAGGAATTAAACATCTAAGTGGAGCTGATTAGTCCCAGATTTTCAGGATCACTAAATTCACCCACAAAATAATTAAAGAAAATTGTGCAAAAGAATGTACATGTCTGAGAGAAAGATATTCATGACTTCCTAGTTAGCACTCGGGGCTAGTGTCTGTATAGGAAGATATGTGTGTACCTTTGTTAGACTAAGCTAAGACAAAGTCCAAATAAGACACCACAGGAGTCTCCACACTGTGTACAGTCAAAAACTTCTTTCCATGGCAAGATTTTATTAACAAATAAATTAACAGCAACATAAAGTGCAGCTCAGACTTTCTCCCAAAACTTGGCTGTAACTAGGGTTCCTACCTGAGGTCTGATCAGCCCACACCCTAGGTCCTCTCTCTCTAAAAAAACCATTCCCACCTCCTTTACATCTAGTTGGGGTAATAAGCCACCTGCTTCAGTGAGCCAGCAAAGCCCACTCAAACTTTTTCCAGCAGGATCAGCACCTGAAAGGGTAGAGTGTTTTAAGCAATTACTATCAGCCTGCAAGAAGGAACAAATTGATTTAATCTCTGCAGAGTTCTACATCCTCTCCCTCCCCCCCACCTCTGCTTCCATACTTATGACCCACTCAGCCAGTGGGTGCAGGAGGGTTGCACAATTGGGTCCTTATTTACCAAAATACATATTTTGGGCTCTTCGTACTCTGGCACAGGCAATACAGCAAGTGATAATTATAGTTTAAAAATGGGAACAACACAGGGAGAGTATTGATTTATATTAATAAGATGTAGATGCAGGAAGAGGGAATTGTTAAGGGGCAGTTTCCTCTCAACTCTGTCTTCTATCACTTCCCAAAGATGGGAGGAACTCAATTATACACAGCTGCCTCACCTAACGTAATTGTATTCTCCGGCTGCTTGCCTTTGAACTAAATCTCCTGCAGTATGTCTTGTCAATGTATTCTGCCACATCAAAAAGGGAAAATTTTACTACCTGTGATTTTGGCGCGCTCATTAAAAACACACTGAGTAGGGGGATGGAGCAGTAAATTGCTATCAAAACCTCAGAGCACTTTGTGGACTTTGTTACAGAAACATTGATCGCACGGACTGCTGTTAATACATCACAGCTTTACCAAGCCACTTGTCTTTCTGTGCTATGAAGACACACAAATTCTGCCCACATGTCATACCAAATCAGTTCTCCTGAAAAGACATATTCACTGGTGAAACAAAGAGAAACGTAATGGCAATTAATAAATTAACATTACTGCACTAATTAGCATCTCCTAGAGGGCCTGATTATGTGTTTACACCAGTTAGATACGGCTCAGCATGAGAAAATACCCACGTTTCATACATCAAAAGACACTTCTTTCATATTCCCTCTTCCATTCGCATTGTAGTGAAGTGTGAAGCACAAGAGCATGAAGGAAAGTAGAATAATTCATTGCCTTGTCTTCCAGTGATTTGTATGTTCAACTTCTTTTTTGAATAAACACAAAGTCATAAATAGCAAAATAGAATTAATTCTATGTCTTAGTAGGATAATCAAGCCAAGGTTTAAAGTCAATTTATCTGTCTAACATTTTGCTAATGTAGTTTCAGCTCACTGGCGTGAGAGAGGATTCTGTGGATGGGACACAAAAATCCAGATCAAACCACATTATCTCTATTTTTTTATGTCCTTTTGGTAGACCATAGATAGGTAGGTAGGTAGACATATAGCAAATCATAAAAGAAGCCCCCTGAGAAAAGGAATCTTATATCAGGGAAATACAATGAAGATCTCAATGCTCTTTGAAGACATTTAGCCACATAGAAAACCCAGTTCAGCCTGTGCTCCATAAGGTCTTTATAATGAAGTATTTTTTTCATTAGCCCATGAGCAGTGTAGATACTACATTAGTTAGTAATGGATATCAAAAGACACTCTGGTTAGGTTGACTCCCTTTACTTAAAAGTAATACTGTGGTGCATGAGACACTTGCAGGACAATTTGTACACAGAAGGAGGCAATACTGTGGTTTTAGGGGGAGGTTTTGGTAACAGATATGGTCTTAATCTCAGCTGATGTTCTGTTACAAGTGGAAAGTTTCCAGAAACTGCCTGAAATGGAACATTCACTTCACTCTTTATCTTAAGTCCTATTCTTGCAGGCAGGTTGGTAAGATATTGGATCAAGAGTTTTATGAATCTGTGACAGAATGAAACAGAACATACCAGGTACCTAAAATGCAAAGCAAATCTTAAAATATAATCTGAGTGCCTCTGCACTTGATATAGTGTAATCCAGTAATGGCCCCATATGATCTCACTGGAGTAGTGAAAGGCTCTAAATCAGCACCTATTTAAAAGGAAAACTTCAGGGTAATATAAAGGAAAGTGTAATCGCTATGTCATTAAAAGGGAGAATAAATCACACACGAATGTAAGTATCTTAAATATAATGGAATAAATTCAAGGCTGGTGTAGTAAGTGAGTGCAGCTCTACTTGAAGTCAATGATAGTTGTGTATGCTTATGCCAAGGCTGAATGTGGGCCAATAGTCCAAATAACCCCACTCACTGAAGTCAATATACTGACATAAACAAACAACGAATGACTGATATTTTAAACCTAGGACACAAACAGATCTATTTGACATGAAACCTGCTAAGTGTTCACTTTCCTAATCTGTTACCACATGTCCTCTTCCCCACTTTCATGATTATTTACTTGTATTACAGTAGAATCCTGCCCCAAAGAGCTCACGCTCTAAATTTTAAAAGGGCACAACAAATTAGAGTCACAAACAAGTGAGGGGAGTGGAAGAGGAAGGATTAGAGTAGCAGTGATGGGAAGACATAGTTATTCTATACGTACAATGGGCAGGTTCACTCTTTCCATACACCCATGTGGATGCTTGCCATCACAAAAGAGGAAGGAGCAGTTTCTAGTCTGTTCGGATCTTATACACTGTCCATCACCATCGTTTTTAAGTGCCTAAATTGAGGGAAGGCAGGTTCGTGCCCTGACCCCTCTCCAGGAAATTCAGCAGAGCTGGCTGGCTGTAAATCAAAGTATCTTTAAGTGGTTTAGTAGCAGGCATGCTTACTCTGAGTGACACTTTTACTAGATCAGGGGCCTTTAATAGCTGTGATCACAAGTGTTTTTGCATGGCATATAGGTTCTTACAAGAATGGAGGGAGTGAACTTTCAGTAGGTTCATTCCTTCCCCTTCAAGAGGCACCATAGGGTGTTACATTAGGCTTTACTTTTTTTCCAAGAGTTTTTATATAGGAAGGGAGTTGTGCCACCAGGTTTCCAACGTGTCACTCCTTAGTGAGTCTATGTGACTGTGGGCAAGACAATAAGGTGGCTCTGCCTGTAGCATCATCAGTGTGAGGATAACAATCACACCAATCATTCCTTTTTATTTAATCCAGGTCCTATGTGTCTGTTTTTAATGTCTACCAAAATTAGGCACATTCATGAGAACAAATTGTCCTAGGCTCAATCCATGTCAGACTGAGCAATGCCAATAGGTAGGTTGAAATATTTACGGGAAAGGCACTTGAGCCATGTATGTTGCTGTTGGCTGTGTCAGTGCTGTAACAGGACAGTTTGCTGCGTGGGATTGTATTGGATTAGTTGCTGCTCTGGGATTCCCAGAGGACAATGATGGCGGGTAATGCCTCTTTTTTTCATCTCAGACTGGCCAGAAGACTGATCGGGGAGGGCATCAGGCTGTACCACTATCTTCCTTCTAGGGCTCCAGCTTTTCGTTGTGATCCAGAATCCATAGGTGCCCCAGTGGTGGAGGTTGTCCTGGGGAGGTGCTACCACACACCTTGTAGGCCTCCTGATACCCGGGAGCTTTGTCAGCACATGCAAGAACCTGTCACCTTATGCCTGAAATACCCCTCTGGACCAGGTTATCACTGCCAAGGGTCAAGGAGTATATCAATGAAAGCAAGGGCTGGATGTTTTATAGGAGCTATTGTATTATGCTGGATTAATAAAAATCTTGGGCCATGGCATCAGCTCATGTAGATCAGCATTGAAGCACTCACTTCAGTGGAGTAAGTCCATTTTACATGGATCTGTAAAGGGACAGGGATCTGGCCCTTAAATATGCTTCAGTTGTACAGACAGTAGAACCCATTTAATATATTATGGACCTGTGTGACTATAGTAGGGGCAATGTTTTTTTAAAGGCCAAATCCTGAAGTCTTTTCCCCAGTCAAAACTCTTTCTTGACCTTCATGGAGGGGTTTGACAGAATAACGATTTAGAGTGGGATTTTTTCAAAGCTTTCAGTCCCGTTTCCATAGCAAGGCAGAGTTCTAAGCACCTTTGCACTATTATTCATATCCCCCACAGAATTTAAACTTTTACTCCCACATGTGGATTTCGGTGTGTGCTTACAGCGTCCCATTTTGTGCATACAAATTGTGCTTTACTTATGTACATTTTTCAGGTACAATTCCACCTTCAGCCTTGATTTCTGACCTTGGCGTCACGTATTCATCTTTCCTTTTTATACAACAGTAATCCCTTTCCAGTCCAGCAGGGGCAGCACAGGGAACAGCCTCTTTTCATATCTTTAGCAACTAGTGTTTGAAGCTACTTTTTAAAAAAGATTTAGCCAAAATAAAACTGAAATTAGAAGGGTTACACAATCCTGCAAATTTAGCTATTTTAATCAAATAAACATGTTTGTTTTCCAGTAGTATAGAAGACCCTGCTGTAGTTAAAAAGAAAAAAAAAGAGAAAGGCTATTGTTTACTTTTGGTGAATTTACATTTATTACCAGCAGAATGTCACTCCAGTGCTACTGCTTCTCTGTCCCTCCCTTCCATGCTATGTGAAAGCAACTTTGATTTGCTTCTCTCACTCACAAAAAAGCAGAGCTGCAATAACAGCAAATGGTCCTTGGAAATCACAGTGACATTAGGCTTCTGTTCAAATAGCTTTTAGGGTTGTGATAATAGGAGGCATTCCTAATAACTGGTGACTCGATGAGACCCTGCACAGACGGCCTCCAAATGACAGCATGCAATTTAGAATTTAATCTAGAAACAGTGGCAGTGATGAGATTCCAGCTGGGGACCTTCTGGTCTGATGGCCAGTGCTGTACCAAATACTCTAAAGCAACCATTGCACTGGATCAGTGAGTAGATGCCTGTCTTCTGGTTACAACCTTCACAATAACTTTGGCTCCAACCAGGCTCTTTGACCTAAGAAAGGCAAGGTAATATCTTTTATTGGACAAACTTCTGTTGGTGAGAGAGAAAAGCTTTTGAGCTTATGCAGAGCTCTTCTTCAGACCAGAAGTTGGTTCAGTAAAAGATATTACCTCACCCATCTTGTCTCACTAATATCCTGGGACCAACATGGCAACACCACCCCAGAATTTGACCTAAGAAGTAGGTAGCACCTGGATTCTCCCATGACTCCCCCATGAGCTCAGAGCATATTATTCACTGACAACAAGTGGAAAGGTTCAGAATAATACAAATGCACAGAATTTGCATAAAGTAAATTCAGAGTAAAAAATCTTCAGTGCACTTCATTTCACAGACTACCTGGACTATCGTTTTTGACTGTCCTGGGTTTGCTGTAAACCTATATTGTATGTGTGCAGCAGAAACAAAAATGTTCTTCCTGTTTTTCACTCCTCCCAGTGCACTGTGTATGTTGAATTTACACGTTACTAAGCTATACGTATGGCAATGCCAGTTAAATAAACAAATGGTTTCTCTTTTGTGACCTGATGAATCAGCTGGCCTTGTTCGTAGTTTTACTTTACTATTTGAAAATCCAGCCTTGAAATTGAAACCATCACTCCTTGATTCAAGAGGAGCAGAAATGTTTCAGTGGCAACTTCATCAACAGATTTGCCTTCACAGGGGAGGCCATTGAACTTGAGTGGCTATTGGCATCCCATGGTGAGATGACCAGGACAGGGGAGAATGGCCACCAGAGAAAAATGTGGTGCATGAAGGGGGGGTATCATGCATCACTTCAGACTAACTTAATATCCCTACTCTGCCTTAGGGAGTAAGGGTCCTCCTACCCATTCACCTTTAATGGGTTTGGTCTTTTGATGTGCATGTGTAACATCTGTTATCAATGGTGAAAACTACATGCACATGAATGAAGGATACCTCAGCATCATGAAAGCAGGTCTGCAGTAGAAGAGCCCATGCCTAGATGGCTGGGTCACATCTGTTGCAGAAGCACAACAAATAAAATTAAGGAAGCCAAGAGCACATTTAGTGGTCGGTTGTAGGAACAAACACCAGTGTTTTGGAACCTTTTTTTTTGTTCTTGTTGTTGATGGTCTTCAAACAAGGTGTAATATTTGCTAACAGAGGGTAATTTGAATTATCCATGGATAGTTCAAAAACACAAAAAGTACATTACCCAGATATCTCTATTTAAAATAGATTTGCTTTTGTTCATCAGTGCAATGCACATGGCTGGGAAATGGCAAGGTGCCAGAACGAAACTGCTCCTAATTTTCAGAGGAGGCCACTGGCTAATTACACAGACTGCAGGTGTGAAGAGAGAAGCTCAAAGTAATCAATAGCAGTAATTAATCTGCTAGACTGGAGCTAAAGAGCTAACAGCTGGACATCAGAAATGGACACATGCAACAAGATCAGCAATAATTACCTCTTTAAATATTAAATTGCCATAGCAACAATTAGGCATATAAATAAAGGCTTGAAATCTAGGCTGTGAGGCACAATTCTGAATCACAAACACAACATTCTCCAAATCAAACTTTTAAATCAAACAGCAACAATATGCTTGAGCTGGGTTGACCAGGGCTTTGGTGCTACAGCAAACTCAGCTTCTGCTGCCTCTAGATTCTTTGGAATTTCTTTCTTGGCAGCTTCTGAACCCAAAGGGTCTGCTATAACTTCTCCTTGTTCAGCCACCATATAAAGAGGACAGTGCCATTTCAAAGCAACAGCAGCCGCATTACTTCAGGATACAGAGCCTGTTTCCCCACCCACCATGCCTTTTTGGTTTTTTATTGGATGGTTTGTCCCTTTAAACTAAGGATGAAATTCTCCTAACTCACCATCCAGATAGGATTCTCATTCCAGCATTTTACACTCCACAGCATGTGGAATGCTTTAAGCTCTATACTTTTGGTCCTTCAGGGTGGCAGCAGACAGCTGGGTGCTGATAGTACAGAATCAGACCGCTGATAACTGAGTGCCATTCATTGCATCCTTCGGCTGGAGATCATGGCTGACGCGTCTGTCTGAAGACGTTACTTAGAACATTCTAGAATCAGGGGAAACACCTGCAGTCTCTAATCCAGGCACCACCAGGAGATTCCTGTCAGTTTGGCACAAGGCTGGCCCACAGAGCTTCAAAGACAAACCTCCACAGCATAAGAATGACTTGTCTTTAACCACTGAGCACCAGGACTCTGTTAGTACCACTTCTGTCAACAGAGCTCCAGCTTCCCTCCTCGCCCAGTAGGATAGCTTCATCACTGAGTCAGCCTGCGTCACTTTCCCTCAAAACTGGAGACCCCAGCACGCCTTCTGTATCTCAGGGCTTGAAGCGAGGTGAAACTGAGCTATGGCTCATCTGACGAAAGAGCACTTGTGAATGAGCAGCAGCAGCAGCAGCAGGAGGTGCCCTCTGAGGCATTACTAGTGAAGCCCCACCTTCATGCAATTTTCAAATGGAGGCCTCAAGGGTTCCCCCTTCCCTTCAGGTTCTGGGCAAGGAGAAAGAAAGAAATCCTGGGTGACAGAGTGTGTTCAGGGACATTGGTCAGGTCATGCTTGCACATCTCTGATCCTACCTTTGAAGTTCTACTCTCTCCCTGCCAGATGTTGTTGAGCCCCTTGGTGCATTTGGAGGGCCTATGCTGCAGGTAACACAGTAGTAACAGCTGCTGCATCAAGGCTGATTCCCTCCATCTGTGTGGCTGCAGGCCTCTGGGTTCCATGAGACGAATTCTGAGGGACCTACCTTTTACCACAGAAAAAACTGCTTGGGAACAGATGTAGCTCTCTATAGCGAAGGAAAAGGAGTGTAAGACCACCCTGTGTCCTCTCACATCCCTGCACTGCCCCTTTCGCACATCCCATTAGGAAAAGCCTTCACTTAGAAGTGCTCCTTCATATCAACAGATGGTTGCAGGAGGCCTTCGTACTACACAGCACAGGGTGCTCGATCAGCCTCAGCAGAAGCCAAAGGCTGCTAACTCTCTCTCTCTCTCTCTCTCTCTCTCTCTCTCTCTCTCTCAGAAAACACCAAAAACTGAAGGATATATTAAGGGCACCAGTGCAGAGAGCTACTTAGCTACTTCCTGCAGACATTTTTTGAGAAACTCGAGCAGTCATTTCTGCCTGATGTCCCCTGACTACCTCTGACATGTCAGTTGCTAGCATTGTTCAGTGGCATTACAAGATTAGGTTTTATAGGAAACCCTCCAGATTGCCCCCTCTTGAGAATGTTCTTTTTAATCCTTAATATTAGGATGAAATGTTGCAGTAAATCCAACCTCTACTAGCAGAGCAAGCCATCAAGACTGTACCACCACACTGAAAGTGTGAAATTCAACCCACTTCTCTACCCGTCTCAGAAGATGCTGGACTGCACAAGTCTGAGTCAGAGCTAATTTCCTTCAGAATTTAGCATGTAAATTATGTGATCCATTATAGGGTTTGTATTTTTTAAACAAGCTATGTTGTGAACCATCATGATCAGGTTAAGAGTCTTAAAATACTATTCACTTTCAGTAATAAATGAAGGCAAGAGACAAATGACATCATGGTTGGAGGACTAAAAGGAACTTGCCTGCAGGGGGCTCTGGTTGGGTGTAGCGTGACCCCACCTAGCAGAGTGTCAATGCAAACATCAACAATACATTCTCAGTCCTGGAAGGTTTCCTTAGAGCAACTCCATGGTACAGGAGGTAAGACCATTTCCATTCTAAATCTGATTTTGACCATCCTCACTCTCTTCCTCTCGCAACTGACAGTGTCCCAGGCCCAGATACTAAAGGCGCAGCCTACAGCAGACCCCTCCTCCTGGGACAGATCAGCATTCACTTAGGATGCTCCACCAGCCTTCTTTCCAATGCAAATTTCCCACTGGAATTTCTCTTCATCTTTAGGGCAAGTAGCTATTATTATGCAATGGCTAGGCACCATTAAAAATTAACAACAGTGCCTAGCCAGACAAAAATACAGGCCATTTACTGAACAGTCTAGAATGATTTTAGCAGCCTAAGCATCCTGGGCCAATCTGTCCATGCCTACTGTGCTTATAACTTCAGCATGTGCACACGCGCACACACCCAGTGGTCTCCTTTTTGACCTGAAGCTTTTCACAATTAGTGGTAACCCAGAAGTTGGGTGGGGAGAGGGTTCAATTTCAGTTGTTTGTGAAACCTTAATAGTTATTTTCCTGAATTTCAAGCTTTTGTTTATCTAGATATTTATCCTCATCTTAGAATTGCCTTGCTTTCACACAGGGTTTTCCCCAAATAGCCAGAAGTCCTGGACGCTGCTCTACAACTTTATCTACATCTCAATTGAGGCTGTCGATGTACAATCCAATCCAGTAGCAAGGACCCTTCCAGAGCTTCAATGATTTCAGCAAAACTCTGCAAGGCTCCATGCTTAGCTGATCTCCTGGGAAGATTGGGACCTATAGGTTGTGTCCTGGAAATTAAACATATTTCAGAATCACCCTTATATATTGGTTTCTTCAACCAAGTCAGCAGAATTCCTAAGTCTCTGTAGTCTACAATATTTCTTTACACAGTATTTCAAAGTCTCTGTAATATTGATTTGTGTTCTACTTCTCATTCTATAATATTTTATTTTGAACAGTGCTTTTGCAGCCCCAGTATTGACTGCAGCAGGTTTCCGCCTCTCTAACAAGTGAGGGATTGGGGGGGGGCTCACCCTCCCAAGAATATTTTTTCAGATATTAAAAAGACCCTTTATAAGAAGTGCTTTTAAAGCAGTTTAACTGGAAGCCAAAATTTGACTTCTGATAAGGAGAGCACTCACTGGCAACTTAACCTGTCACTGACTGGTCACTGCATAGTCCCCAACATCTATTCTTCTCCCAATTTCTCTGGGTGGTAGGAAAGTTCCAACTATTTTTATGATGGCAAATTATGTATGCACTGCTGCAGCCACCAGTAGGAGGGGTATGGAGAAGCCCGAGCCAATGGAGAAGGGCTATTTTCTGTTCTCTTCCTGTGGCTCTGATGAATGGAGTTAGGTAATAGATGTAAAAGCTAAAAACATTGAAAAGTGCTGTCTTCCTGTGACAGAAAGAAATGGAGCCAGTTCTCCAGTGCCTTGCATCCTAAGCCTTTGCAAAGTAGGTGTAAGCTGCCATTCTGATTTGGGGGCGTACAGGATCATCTTGGGCTTTGGGAGCCCTGGGTTCAATTCCTCATTCTGCCACAGCCTTCCTGTGTGCCCTTGGCTAAATAACTATGGTCTCAAGGCACCAGTTCACCCTTTTTATTAAAAAGTGGGGGGAAATAAACTTCCTTTTTTGCAGTCTTTGTCCATCTTATCTATTTACATTATAAACTCTTCAAGACAGAGTTCCTAAACTTACTGTCCAACTAAGGTTTGTCTGCATTCCACAAAGAAGGCAGTGTTATTAAACTCCGACATTATTTCCTGATGTAGACAAAACATGTTTGTACAGTGCCTAGCACAATGGGGAACAATCTCAATCAGAACAGCAAGGCACTACTGTAGTACACATACTCTTCACCAAGTGCTGCATTGCACTGATATTAATGAGTACACAAAGACTAGGCAGTGCAGAATCACCCTTACAGACCTTGTTTCTTTGGGCATACAATGTGTGTTATGTGTTTGATATGAAACATCAGTCTGCCTCTTCACTTAAGGAAACAAGATATGTGGATGGGTTGTAGAACACATTCCCTTCATCACCCAAGACACATCAGGGTTCCCTAAGAGCATCCCTAGGATCATCCGTAGTCTTAGAAATGAAGGCAGAAGCTAAAAAATGTCCCCTTATCTCCAAGGGCAGTCCCAACAACATTGTTAATAAAATACACATCGTTTAGTTTGAGAATTAGGTTGTTATTCATAAGAAACTTTCTCTGATGCAAGGCAGGAAAAAAAAAAAGAACTTTGCTAACCTGGAGATAAGATTCAAAAATTTACTTCAAGGAAATAATATCTTAAAGGTGGCCTGAAAAGGAGGGGAAAATAGATTGGTTCCCTTGGTTTTTAATGATCAAGAGGGAGGTTCTCTTTAGTTTTTTGCAAGTGTTTCAGTAGGTCTCTGTGACAGGAATCCATCTGGGAACTTGCAAATTGCACAGGACTCAGGTTGGGTTTGGAAGCTGTGCCAGGTTGGAACCTGCTCCCAACTCTGCTATGACCACTGATGATCTCCCAGTCTGCCATTCCCCTTCCTTCCATCTGCCACATGGACGCTCTTACTCCCCTTGTGTGTATGCGTCTCTCTCTCACATTCTCTCTGGACCAGCCCTGACAGCGCAGGTGGTTCCTTGCCTGCCGCTCCCTCCATCCTAGCCATCCTCATTGGGGACATGCAGAATTTATAAAGGCTTTAATGGAAGGCTTTACAGATTCTGCCTCAGGCATCAGGGTCATGCAAGCTTTCTAAGGCACACATCATGGCTGAGGAAAAGTTTTGGAAATCCACATCAAGCTGGTGTCATCACACTTGAGGTCAGCAGCCAATAGTGCCTTTGCTTTAGGCAGACTGTAGGGTCTCCCACCTGAAATCTATCTCATTATGTTTTCTCACCACATGCATACAAACAGAACGGCATATACAGAAAACCACTGTTGGCCACGTCTGTGGAGATCTTTTTTCCTACCCATTCCATTGCTCCCTTTTTATCTTTTGTACTGGACCCCGTTCCATTTGTTTGATTGGTTAATTTAACACATGAGGTTTTTCATGGTAACATTTTAGAAATGGATATATTTTAGAAATGTATTTTTAGAAATGGGTTTTAAGTATATTTTAAAGACCCACCCAGGATCTCCTGGTGGGGAGAGGGATAATTTATTAAAATAATGATACTAAATAGGCTTGGCTCTCTCACTGTGAAGGGGTTGACTCACAACAAATGCCTCCTCGTGACCACGGATGGTGCAGAGCTTCTGTCCCCATCAGGTACCTCTTGTCAACAGTCACTCCAGCACTCTGGTAGTCTGCCTCTTCCTGTGATATAGCCTTCTGGTATGGTCACTTCAAAGTTGCTCCTTTTCCAGGGCAGTCAATGAACAGAAACAGGAGGAATTAACACAAATCATTCATCCCCAAAGATGAGTTAAGGTTCTTCCTTCTGAGAGCAGGCTGTGTTTGCTGGTAGTAGGGGGAAATGGTTCCCTCTCAAAGAATGTGTCTACACAGCAAAGGAAGACCCAGGGCTGGCCCAGACCCCTGCCTCAAGCTCACAGGGCTCGGTCTGCAGGGCTGTTTCATTGCTGTGTAGACATCTGGGCTCGGGCTAGAGCCTAAGCTCTAGGACCTTCCCACCCCCATGGTCCTAGAGCCTGGGCTCTAGACCTAGCCCAAACGTCTACACAGCAATGAAACAGCCCCGCAGCCCAAGCATCGCAAGCCCAAATTGGCTGGCATGGGTCAGTCGTAGGTGTCTAGTTGCTGTGTAGACACACTCAAAATGAGTTAGCATCTGGCCCTCCTTTCCTTCAGGGAGGGCCTTTAGGCAACAATCATCTGGGGTGCTCCTGCTTTCAGACAGCCCTCCCTTCAAGAGCTAAGGACTAAAGGGCTTCTCTTCTCCCTGGTCTTCTATCCACTGAGCTGGTCATACATAAAATGGCCATACTTGGTCTAACTAATGATCCATCTACCCAGTATCCTGTCTTCCGACATTGGCCAGTGCCAAATACTTCAGAGGGAATGAACAGAACAGAGCAATTATCGAATGATCCATTCCTCATTGTCCAGTCCCAGCTTCTGGCAATGGGATGGTTAGGGAGCATGGGGTTGTGTTCTTACTATCTTGGCTAATAACCATTGATGGACTTATCTTCCATACACTTATCTAATTGTTTTTTGAACCCACAGCCACCACTGGCAATGAGTTCAATAGGTTTACTGTGTGTTGTGTGAAGATTATTTCTCTTTCAAGTTCCTTTCTTACGGGAGGCTTTCTTACTCAAGCTTCATTCTTTCTTCTGCGAAGGGGCAAAGCCACCTGAGCCCACATTAGTTCATTAACCTTATGTTTCTCAATGTGGGGTTTGTATAACACACTCTCCCACCACTTTTCTTTCTCCTCTATATAATCACTCTTTTGCCGTTCCAGGGAAGAAACGGCAATGAACTATCAGGTCAATACCAGTTCATAAGGGAAAATGCCAAGGCTGCCTTTCTCAGAGCACAGTGGAAATACACAAGGATAAGAAGTTTCATGATATTTCTGCCAATTCATGTCAAGATTGCATTAATATTTGAGAATTAATATGGACTCAGTCCAAAACCGGTAATCATTAAAGTGAGACAAAACTTGGAGCAATTGCTTGTGGAATCAAATACCACACAATCTTAGGCCCCAGTCTTCCATTAGGATCTACTGGCACAGACCCTTGTAATCATGCTGACTCCCAGTAACATCAATGGAACTGCAGAGATGCTTAGCACTTTTCAAAAATCAGATTTCTTAATTAAGTGCCTAAATATGAATGTATAAGCTTAATTTTAGACACCTCTCTGAAAATTTTGGCCTCTAAAAGTTATAAACAATGTGTTTATGCAATTTATAAGACCCTATAGACTCTAAAACCTCAGTCTTTCATTGGATCCCTGTGTCTGTGTAGAGTTCCATTGATTTGGTGTTTATAAATTCTTGTGTTACCTGTTTACACATATTACACATATTAATATATTCATTATATAATCTTTAACTTTTTAAATAAATGTATAATTTTATTGAATAATAATATTGAGTTTTACAAAACTCTGATAAAGTAAGCCTTATGAGGTATCCTTTGAAAACTCATAATTTGCTGATCATTTATTGTCCTGGCAAAATGTGTGGTAACATTGTTTGTAAAGTCATAGGGTTAACCTGTATGATGTTACTAAGTCATATTCCAAATGTGGGGAAGCAGCCCAAATCAGTTTCTCAAAGACAAAGGCAAACAGATGCCTCAGCCATGACTCAACAAAATCAAATGAACTATCACCTGGTTAAATGGCCATTCTTTGGGAAAAAGAGTATGAGTGAGAAATTTACATCTTGTGTATACAGACTGGCTGTTGCCTGAACTCCAGCTGAAGGAGATTCTTAAAGAGAAGGATAAGATATAAAAATGAGGAACAGAGGCCCCAAATCACCTCTTTCCCCTCATCTCTAATCACGACATCAACGATATTTAAAAAACAAAGAAAGCATCATTGAACTGGGGGAAAGGTCCTGACTGAAAGATCCAGCTAAACTGCTGTAAGCATACAGTGAGAGAAATCTTTGTTTTCAATTCACTTAGCTCTATAAATTAGGTATTAGTTTGCATTTTATCTTTTTTCTTTGTAACCAATTCTGATTTTTATGCTTGATTACTTGTAATCGCTTAAAATCTCTCTCTCTCTCTGTAGTTAATAAACTTGTTTTATTGTTTTATCTAAACCAGTGTGTGTTTGGATTAAAGTCTTTGGGAAAGTTCATTTGAGATAAGAGTCTACACATATCATTTTCAATTAATAAAATGACAGACTTGATATGAGCTTGTCCAGAAGGAAATAGTTGGGTAGTACAAGACACAAATTTCTGTGGACAAGTGTGGGACTAGGAATTTGCTGGTGTTACTTTGCAATACAATTCAGGAGTGGCTGGCTAGTGCACTCATGTAACTCAGCTGGGAGTAATTTGCATGCTAGAGGCTGTGTGTGAGCAGACCAGGTGTGTAGCTCTCATAGCGAAGCAGTGTAAAAGGCACCCCAGGGTTGGAGAAGTGAGGAGACACAGGATGTTCAACAGTCCAGATTGTATCCTGGGGAATGTCACACACTCCATGGTCCCCTTCAACATTCCACAGTATTTATTATATATGGTCACTAACTGTTTAACTCACCAGTTGTCTAGATGTTGACTTACTGTCAGTGATCTCCAGAATAAATGCGTAAATTAGAATTTTTGCTGTACAATGAAATGATAGGCACTGGTGTACGTATTTCTGTGTGACATCATAACCACTTGCCTATTTATGATATGAAAGGGTTTTCATTTCATTATGCAAACTGTATGAATAGGAGCAACAAAGGTACATGTATACATTTCTGTGGCTATTTTTATACATTAGTGAGATACTATCACATCATAAAACTTCTCTTTTACTTTCAGCGGCTATGGAATGAGCATCAAGATGAAAATTTATATCAGTGTGACACATCACAGCCCCTAGCTATGGAGAAAGACATTTCAGTAGGGTCACTTGTCTATTACTGGTAACATCTCCTGAAACTCTTGGAAATGACCGAATGACAAACACAAATAGTTGCGTGTAGAACACTGAAATGATATGATTGTGCCCAGTGTGAAAATACAACTTCCCAGCTAGTGCATTACTTAGCCCAAGAGGACTCAGTGTTGAGACAAATCCTGAGATCGTTATTTACATAAAACCACTATTGAAGGCTCTGCACAGGACCATCGGTGTTTTAACTGAGCAAGGTTTGGCTCATTCTTTGTAGGTACATTATCCTTGGATCATTTACTCAGACTACCATACTTAGAGATTAGAAGAACCACACTCTGCTCTTTCTCCTTCTTAACCAGACTGTCTGGCCTATATGAACCCATATTCTTATTACTAGTTCCATTGTCTTCTCTTCTATTACTCTCACTTGTTTCATCTTGTCTGAATTAGATTAAGCATCTTTCACTTTGGCCTTCTACAGCACTTAGCACATTGCAGCCCTAATCCTGGCATCACCTACATACCATCCTTGAAATTTGTGTCAGGTATTTCTGGTTTCTTTTTTTTTTTTTTTTTTTTTGCTATTGTTCTCATTGAGCTGGAGGCAGGAAAGGCAAAATTTAATACAAGATGAGAACTGAAAATTCTGAGTGCCTGGTTCTCCATGCATTTATACTGGTGTCACTCCCCTGGCTTGATGGAGTCATTCCTGATTTATGAGGGTCCAAATGAGAAGAGAATCTCAAGATTTTTCCAACTAATCATTCCTGAATGCTGCTGTAGATAGTTATGATTATTTTTTCCTTCTAGAAAGGTAAACATTCTCAGTACTTAAAGAAATGGGCACAAATGTTTGCCATATTGTTCACATAGGAAATCAAAACTTATTTACTTAACAAAGGCAAATTAGGGGCTGATTTATACAGATGTATTTAGTCAGTGCCTCATTAACAATAAATTTACTGCAACAGCAGCCCCCAGACTGTGGTAAATTATGCTACACACAGAAGCAAGATCAAGGTCTGCAGGAACTGACTTGTTAAAGTTTTGTAAAATATATGTAAAAACAACGTTTAGAAGGGGTGAGATTTTTTATCAGTGTTTTAAGCCTCTTCTTCCAGCCCCCAGTTTCAGTCCTATTCCCAGTCTTATTTTTTGAGTTCATGCAACCCAGGCTCCTATTTGAGGTATCTGGATACGCTTTAGAATAGGACTGGGGAGGAATTTAGAGGCCCGATCCTGCTAACATTTACACATGTGAATAACCACACGCACATGACTAGTCCAATTAAAATCTCACAGATGAGAAGTCTGTCTGTGCGTTGCAGTAGGGTAGCAGTATTCTGTCCTCACCAGTCTGCCCTGTAAGTAAAACCTTTCTTATACTGAAATGACTCACCTGTGGCTAATCTGAAATCAAGGGGAACTGATTATGCTTAGTTCTGCATAGGAGACTTGCCCAGTACCATGCAGGCTCAGCCCCCTAAAAACTTGTATTGAGGAGCTTGTGTTAATGTTGTACATCTTGATCCCACAGTCAATATCCTTTTTAGACTTCCAGGCCATGATTTTCAAGAGTTACTCATGATTCTGGGTACCCAATTTATGACATCTTAGATGACCTGGATTTTTCAGATGCTGAGTGCTCAGCACTTTCTGAAAGTCAGGTCCCTTTAGGCACCCAAAAATTAGTACTTCCTCTTGGAAGTCTGGACCCCAAGTCCCTCCATCTGACTATATTGTAATAATTATATATCTTGGTTTGGTCAAATTTTGACTGGAGATCTTCTGAGAGTTTGACTTAAAACCAGTGAATGTCTGTGTTTGAATCCAATGTTTTCCTTCTCTCCCCTCAGATTTATACCTGTAGATTTCAGTGTTATATTTTTTCAGTTATATTACATACAGCACATAAATATAAGAGTGATTGACTAGGCATCCATGCAGAATAATTTTATACCAGTCAGATCAAAATTAATGAAACTGATATTTTCCATGAATTTTAAATCCCATCCGTGTATTGTATGGTGTAGAATTCTGAATGTGTATAAATGTATTTTGACTGTGTTATTATATGTAATGCTTTTGTGGTCTCTTGCCACAGCATCCTGGTGAAAAATGCCCCTTGGTTAAAAATGTTTGAATAAATTAGTAAATCCAACACAAAGGAAGAAAGCAAGCAAAGAAACTGGGGAGGAGGAGAAATCAGTGTGAGGAGAGAATATATTCTTAGACATGAACTCCCCTTGCACAATACTTTCTTCAATAGATTGTATTTTTCTTTAGCACTTAGGGGAGAGTTTTTGCAAATCAGAACATTTTGAGTATTTGCGGGAAGGCAGGGCGAGTTTATAAATAAATGGAACTGTAAAGGAACAATAGGCACTTACATCTGTAGTCACTTGTGAGTTATTCCTTTAAGTATCAGCCTGAGAATATGAATTATTTCTGTGCAGACCACACAGTTCATCATCAAGCCCAGTTCACTGAACATAACATCCCAGCACATGCAATTACATGTCTTCAGTATTAATCCCACACAAGACAATGATTTGGAAAATAGAGGCGTATTTCTGAGGAGCTTTTAAATCATAAAAAAGTCATTTTCCCCTCTACACCCCCTTTTTCCCTCTCCATTAAAGGTATAAAACAGTGCTCCACCTGCTAACACTCACAAACCAATAACTTTAATTTTTGGCACTTATTTATAGACTGAATAGATCCATCCACACCTGCTTTCCCCTTAATTAGTTGGCTATCTAAAGGCTGCAGATTGGCTGCTGCCAGCTTCCTGTACTAATAGGAAGATCATTTAGAGCTGATGTAAGAGCACTTAAAAAAACTCACACAGAAACACTAACGGGGAAAACATTAGCACAAAAAGGAGAAAATTAACAAAAACTAAGAGGTGACAACAAGGTTGGTGCTCTGCATTTTTTTAAGTGAACTCTGAGAAACAGTAATACTTTACCAGACTCTAAGAGATTTACAATAAGTAGTATAGGGCCTGATTCAATGTCTATTGAATCAATGGGAGTTTTTGTATTGATGTCAATGCACTTTGGATTAGGCCCTTAATCAATGCTCTTAAGATATAAAAATTTTAGCCTATTACCACCACACACTTTTAAAAAAAGACACCATGATTGCAGGAGTCAAACTGATATTAGATTAGTTATTAACCAATGGGAGGAAAATGGCTAGTGGAGTGCAATCTGTTGAAAATCTTGAGCACTAGGTGTAGAAATACTACAATGATAGAAGCCATATAAGTACCTAGATAAATAGATAAAGTCTATAAAAAATTTACTCTGGTTCTATTCTACCATCTTAGTAAACCAGAAGTAGTGTAGGGGAAATACAGCAATTTTATTTAAAATAATGTAACTATGAAAAAGTCTGGTTAAAACTGAGCTATATATGATGCAAACTATAGTTTTGCTGTATAACACCACCGTGGTTAGGCTTAAAATACTGTTGAGAATATAAAAGAATGATAGTCAATAACACCTTATCTCCACTAAGGCAATGGTTCTCAACCAGGGGTACATGTACAACTGAGGTCTTCCAGGAGGTACATCAACTCATCTAGATATTTGCCTAGTTTTACAACAGGCTACATAAAAAGCACTAGTGAAGTCAATACAAGCTAAAATTTCATACAGACAATAACTTGTTTATACTGCTCTATATATTATACACTGAAATGTATTGAAAATGATTTATTTTATAATTATATGGTGAAAAAAGAGAAAAACAATTTTTCAGTAGTAGTGGGCTGTGACACTTGTATGTTTATGTCTGATTTTGTAAGCAAGTAGTTTTTAAGTGAGGTGAAACTTGGGGTACACAAGACAAAACAGACCCCTGAGAGGGATCTGGTAGTCTGGGAAGGTTGAGAGCCACTGCATTAAGGGAATTTTCAGAATCACCACTGTTGGCCTAAAGTCCCTCCCACAGAAGTCACTGGGAGTTTCTTTACCACTAAATTCAATGTGAGCAAACTTACTCTAAAGCTCAGCACTTTTGAAAATCCCAGCTACCAAATTATTTTCCTATAATTTCCCACAGCTGCCAGCACCAGCATGTCATTGGCAGTAGCAATGGCAGAAATGCTATGATAGGAAAGGCATCTCCGGTCACTGGCATTTTAACCACCCTGTCTTAGGTGTGATTGTAGCCTGAGTAGGCACACCCATGCTAACTTTAATCCAGCTAGCACGGTTAAAAATAGCAGAAAAAATTGAGCATCTTGGACAAGCCGGCCTGGAACCCTAGGTGTGTAGCCGCATTGCTAGTCCATGCCAGAATCCAAGCCACTGTGTTTTAATTTTTAGTGGTGATAGCTAGATTAAAGCTAATATGGGTATGCCTACACAGGCTGCAGTCACATCTCAATTGCAGTGTAGACATACCCTGACTTTGAGCCAGCACACATATCAGCATCCAGCCTACACATCAGTTCCCAACTTTGCCACAGACTTTATGTGACCTTGTGCAAGTCTAAAGCTTCCCTTGGCTAGATGGAATGCTCAATAAAGTCTTTTGATTGACTTCAGTAGGGATTAAAGCAGGTTTTCAGTTCCTCAATCCCCCATCTGATGTCAGTGGATTGTGCAGTATCTAAATCAAAGCAGAATTTGGTCTTTATTTAGGCTCTGATTAGGCAAAGTACACAAATACATGCGTGGTTATTCTGGAAAACACCATAGCATATGTGTAACTTTAAACACATGCTCAAGTTCTATTGAAGTCAATGGGATTTAAGTATGTTTAAAGTGTTTAAGTGCTTTGCTGAAATGGAAGCCTAGTTTTTAACCTCCTGAATTAATGTACATTCGTACAACACCCAGCCCCTGATCCTGCTTGAGTCCTCTGTGTGTCACCATAATACAAACAAATATGATGACAATTCTAGTCCTATCACTTCTCAGACATTTCAGAAAAGCATTCCCCTGAGCTTTATTTTTAGGAGAGTAGTTCTATGTCAGCACATAATTTTTTACTGTTTCCCAGGCACAAAGAAAAAATCAACATGCAGTATATGTTAGGGCAGATGAAAAAAATAAAATATATAATTAAGTACATAAGGGTGTAACTGAATGAGTAAGAAAGTAGGAATTAATTAGTCATCTGAGAATTTGCTTTGACCTGTTATGTTGCAGTCACACCTATTTCACTATAATGTCTCAATAACCCATTTTGTTCTGCTCCAAGGCTCAGACCTGTGATACTGCATTAGATGAATTCCCCACATTATTCTTTTCTGTTTGGGAAGTGGAATAATTATAATGACTGGTTTTGAGAACAATAGTTTGAAAACATTGCCTGAGGCATGCAAAAGTTCCCTTATTTCTGAATTAGTCACTTCGTTCTCTGGGGCATTTTATTGCTGTTTCTTGAAATGAAGTTACTATTTGATTATTACAATTGTCTATATTGCGTGTATGTTGAAACCAAAGATTATTGCGTATCTGAGTATATTATTTATAATACTATATTATTTATATTACTTCCTTGTGTTATGACTGATGTAATTTTGCGGGCTTTGCCTCAGAGTTTTTCGTTTCTCATGCAGTATATTATCTATGGTGTAGAATTGGAATGTATAATGGCAAACTACAGAACCTGAATTGAAAGAGTTATTGGCAATAGGATATGATGTCTGAAAGCATTAAAACTGATCAGCTACTGAAGACACAGATTTGCCGATCAATGACTTCAGTTTGACAGACTAATGGGAGACTACTAGTGGTAAGTGCTCAGGGCTATGTAAGTACCTGGACAGAGGGACAGACTCAGGGGCTCATACTGTTCATTACTGATGAATATTCAGATGGCTGCCAATAGACATTAAAGAGACAAGAAGGGTGAGGTAATAATCTCTCTCACCAACAGAAGTTGGTCCAGTAAAAGATATTACCTCACCCACTTTGTCTCTCTCATGTCCCAAGACTGACACAGCTACAACATCACTGCATACAATAGTCATTAAAATATTCTAGAGACCTACCACTCCCACAAATTCATACCAGGAGTATATCTTTCATTATAGAAAAGCTTTTCAATAGAGCTTAAGGAATGTAGGAGCACAAGTCCACTGGAAAAAATCCCATTGTGATTTGTGCTCCTAAACCCCCTCGGCACTTTTGAAAATCTCCACCTGTACACCTAGGGTGAATATTAACACCCACGTGAGCAACTGGCAGATACAATTAGGGAAAGATTCCATCCTGGTGAAAGAAAACTAAACTTCATTTAAGGTTTCACAGCATCCTCAATGGTAGAAGCTTCTTGAGAAGTTCACTGAATCAGTGAATTTCCCACATCCCATAGCCCTACCCCATCTTCATCTGGCTCCACCTAGTTTTCAAGGGATGCCAACAAACTTCAGGCCCCCTCATAGAGTGGGTGGTAAACATAGACAAATGTGGGAACAGTCAAGTGAACTGAGACACCATTATTATGTTATTACACTGAAAAACAAATTTTTTCGAAAGTGTTGCTTCCTCAGAAATGTTTTTTGATTACACTAGACCACTTGAAGCTGAACACAAATATAATTTCAGACTACTTGTATTACGTAGGAATTTGGAGAAACAAGAAATTGACTTTTACTGAATGTAATGTGTTTAATCATGTAACAGTGCTGACGCTTTGCAATAGTTCAACTGAGCTAAAAATGTTTTGTTGATGATTTTTGTTTGTACTCAGTGTCTGAGGCGTCTCGTTTAAGTGTCCAAGAATAATAGGCCAGCATTGATGGATTCCAGTTGCCCTGATATCGTTTTTCCATGATCGCAATGTCCTGGTGAAACCTTTCACCATGCTAGTCACTGACTGCACCAAGATTTGCAAGGAAGAAGTCTAAATGCAAATGCAGAAAATGAATCTTTAATGACATGTTGCAGTTCATGATTTTGTATGCTTGAAGCATGTTGTCAACCAGCTGCATGTACTTTGGTGCTCTGTAGTTGTCAAGAAAATTTTCAACAACATCCTTGAATGCCTTCCATGCGATTTTCTCCGGCCCTACTAGAATTTCTTCAAACTGCCTGTCATTGATGACCTGTTTGATTTGTGGACCAACAAAAATGCCTTCCTTAATCTTGGCATCAGTTATTCTAGGAAACATCTATCTCAAATATCGAAATCCTTCACCTTCCTTGTTCAGTGCTTTCACAACATTTTTCATCAGTCCGAGTTTTATGTGAAGAGGAGGCAAAAATATCTTTGTCAGGTCTACAAGTGGTTTATGTGCCATACTTTTCTGCCCTGGAACCAACTGCTTACAGAGTTGCCAGTACTTTTTAATGTAATGAGATTCTTTAGCACGGCTGTCCTATTCCCAAATGAAACAACAGTACTTGGTGTATCCGAGCTGCATTCCTAGTAGCAGCACGACTACTTTCAGATCACCACAGACGTTCCAGTTGTAGTTGCTGTACTGTATGTGTTTCAACAAAACTTCCATATTTCCGTAGGTTTCTTTCATGTGTACTGCATAGCTGATTGGTATTGAAGGGTGGAAATTGCTGTTGTATAACAACACAGCTTTCAAGCTTAACACTGATGAATCAATAAAAAGATGCCATTGTTGTGGGTCTTGCTGGCAACCCAAAGCAGTGAACAGCCCATCAACAACAGTGCAGAAACACAGATTATCAGCCTGACCAAAGAATTGTGTCAAATCTTCTTGGCAGCTGAGAAAGACAGAAATTTTCATGCCTGGTGACAGCAGACCCCATCCTTGCAGTCTTGAACCCAGTAATTCTGCTTTTGCCTTTGACAAACCCAAGTCCCTAACCAGGTCATTTACCTCAGATTGAATTATAAGATTAGGTTTACTCATTGTAAATGGTTCAAAATCTGGATCAATGTCTTTTTCCATTCCTGGCTCGTGCACCATGGCATCTTCGTCTGCCTCCTCTAGGCTCCATGTCTCTGGTGGCTTCAGTACTGGAGGACTGTCGTCATGCGGCACGGGTCTCATGGCTGAAGGGAGATTGGGGTATTCAATGGATTTCTTGTTTTTAGCAGAGAACCCAGACACATTGGTCAGAGAGAAGTAACAGTCTGTCACATGATCCTTCTGCTCTCACCATATCATTGGGACAGCGAACGGCATTGACTTCCGAGTACCTCTGAACCAAGCTCTAAGATCAACAGTGCATGTTGCACAACAAATGTGAGGAGCCCAAGCTTTGTCCTGATCACCAATTTTACAGCCAAAGTAGAGCTCATACGCTTTCTTAATACATGCAGTCATGCTCCGTCTTTGAGGTTTAAGTGTATATTCGCCACAAATGTAACAGAACATATCACGGCTGTTGCGACATTGGCTAGACATTTTGCTATCACGAATCCTCCTGCAAATACAATTGTTTTATTATTGTGAATACATGCAATATGCTATGCGCATAGAGCGTGCGCATCAACATGAATGCAAACTGATATAAATGCAATGCATAGGACGGTGTGTGCGCAATGCTTTTATAGCCTTTCTAAAACCTGTCCTGCCTAAGCCTTAGCATTCCCACTGCATGTTGTGTGGCCTGCACTGGGTGCAGTGTCACTGAATGCCCAGGCATGCTTGGACACAAGATAGAAAACTTTTCAGCTTCCATTGTGGGCAACAATTTAATAGTCTTAAATTATAAATATTAAATTATTAAATTATTAAATTATTATTTAATAGTCTTAAATTATAAATATAGGCGATTTCAAAAAAACGGTACGTGATAGGGAAATTTCATGGTGATTTTCGTAATCAGCAGCCCGAAATCCATACGATACACCCAAAAGTATTCCGGAAGCCAAATCTTTGGTGTCCAGTGCTGCTATTATAACAAATCAGCAATTGTACACATGATGGATGAACAGTGTTCTCACTATTGCCCGCACCCCAAGAGTAAATCATTCCGTCATGGGTTAGTTATTTAGAATGAAAGATTAAACAGCCTGACTGGCCACTGCCTTGCATTGTGCAAAGTGAGTGGAAAAGGCCCCTTTGCTCAGCTGTAAAGAGCTACACAATGGGCAAGGTAGTGGAGAATCAGGCTCTATAGCTCATGTAGAAATCAGTATATATTCTAGATCCTTGATCTAACTCTCAAACAACTGGCAGCCTTCACTAGAACAGAGTCTCATGTAGACAGGGTAATATGATCAAGATGAGAATAGCGGTTGTTCACTCAGCAGTGTGGAAATGATCACACTTGAGCCAAATCTGTGTCAGTGTAACCCCAGAGTAAGCCCATTGAAATCCACTGTATCTACAATATCTACATTGAGCTGTACATTCATTGTATATTTTTACTTATCATGGAAAAAAGCCTTTATCTAAACATTCTTTTAAATCAATGGCTTTGATTAACCATAATGAATCATCAGGCTTGTCAAAGGCTATTTATATTATTCAGAAATGTTTGGTCTCTTAGCTTTATTACCTGTCTGTTTGGCTTACTGGAATAAATTTTAATTTTAATTTCTCAATTAAACTGTCCCCTCATTTCTCTCATCCTCTGCTTCCATCTGAACAGTTGAGGAAGTGTAAATGTCTGTTGCTATCCACACACCACCTTTTTCTATTAAAAAAAAGAGTCCAACCAAGCAAGCCACCATTAGCAAAAATCATTTTTGCAATCTGTGCATATTCTACAAAGCCCCATCCCCTTCTTCTCTTAATAGGGATCTTTAAAGGACACCAATATTCCTAGGGAAACGGTGGCTTCTTCTTTTGCTACACCAGAAAACACATTTCAGACATAAGCTAGCTGCAACCATATCTTTGTTTGGCAAATGGAGTATTCTCATCACTGAGTCCTGTTCATAGCAACACACAAAAGAGTACTCTGTAGCCAGGGGTAATAGCTGATCCCATAATCTGGCACTAACACTTAGAAAGATTAATTACCCTATTAAAAGCTTAGACGTTACTAAGAAAATCTTTGTATAAGCGTTTTAACTCACAACAAATGCAGCATATTTGGTGCCATCAGTTTGTTGCACAATAAAGGTTCTCACCTTCCCACACTTGTTCAGTTTTGTCTCTGTCTCCTGTACTATATAAATGCATACACACGTGCACATACACAGAGAGCTTTTGCTGTTTTCCAATACAAAGGAATAAAGTACAAGTGTGTTTGGAGCAGATAAAGTAAAAACTCCTTCTGTCCTCAAATTGGCTGCCTCAGAGATTAAGCCGCAAGAGCAGACACTCACTGATTCAAAGGCTGCGGCTGTGTCAGAAACCAGAAGTACCTAAACAGATTCAGGTTGTAATCCCTACACAAATTATATACCCAAATTATGAAAATATGAGGAGGGTTAAATTATTAAAGCATATTATCAAAGACACCTTCTAGAGTACATCATTACTGATTAGTGCCATCAGATGCCAATGCAAAATAGCTTGTCACCTTGGCATGGTTTCATGCTTTCCTCTTATATCTCCCTCTGCCACACTGTCATTGGCAAGGAAAGCTCTAACAATATGAACAGATATAAATAACGCACATGTTAGTCATGCATCAATGTTTAAGATCAAAATTGTTTGCCTGACTACTGGACATACTATATCATATGAATAACATCTTGTGCAAGAATGAAACTAAAACTGCAGTCTGTCCTGTAGGAAAGTGGACTGGTGAATAAGAGCTAAAATGCTAAATGTGGAAAAGAAAGCTCACCAGAAGCAGAAAGCAATGCCATTGCTATAATTATAGTGCTCGCAGTCATACTTTAAGGCCATGTATAGCCTCTCAAATAGTTTCTTTGTTGGTTTTTTTTCATTTTTTTTTTTCACAGGAGTCATCTTCCTTGCTTTTTGGTAAGTCTTGATTCTTCTCTCTGGCAAAGAGATGGTGGAAAGAATAGAAGCTTCCTTTTTCTCTCCTAGGATCTAAAGCATGACCACTGCTGGAACACTGTGTCCAGTTCTGGTGCCCACTATTCAAGAAGGAGATTGATAAATTAGAGAGGGTTCAGAGAAGAGCCATGAGAATGATTAAAGGGATGAGAAAACATGCCTTATAGTGATAGACCAAGGAGCTCAATCAATTAGCTTAACAAAGAGAAGTTAGACGTGATTACAGTCTATAAGGATCTACATGGGGAACAAATATTTAATAATGGGCTCTTCAATCAAGTAGACAAAAGTATAAAATGCTTCAATGGCTGGAAGTTGAAGCTGGACAAGTTCAGGATGGAAACAAGGTGTACATTTTTAATGGTGAGTCTAATTAACCATTGGAATAATTTACTAAGGGACTTGGTGGATTTTTAAATCAAGATTTTATGTTTTTCTAAAAGATCTGCTCAGGGAATTATTTTGGGAAAGTTCTATTGCCTGTGCTATACAGGAGGTCAGATTTGATTATCACAATGCCCCCTTCTGGCCTTGGAATCTTTGACTACTTTGCACATACATAATGATTTTCATCCAAAGATCTCAAAGCACTTTACAAAAGTCAGTGTGACTATCCTCATTTTACTGTTAGCTGATGCCTTTTCATACCTGTCTTGTTTTAGACCAATACCGGTATTGTGCACATCTGTGCAAACTGAAATTGAGAAAAGGGTGATCCATACCACTTAGGTATTTACCCTCTTGTGGACACGTTCCAAAGTAATCGAATGTTACCAGCTTTGGAAAGAAAATACTGAATGAAAAAAAAGTTTTCCTTGGTTTCTGTGGCATATGATGATGACCAAAACACTCACTAGTCTCCCAGGTTCTTTGTGTCTGACTTTTTGCTAACCACTTGAGACCAAATAACTTTTGGACTTAGATGAGAAACCAAATGAAAACAAACCAGGAGGGGCGGCAGCATTACTAAAACCTTTATACTGCATCGCTATTATGCTTTTTCCTGCTCCCAGTACATAAATAGCCAAATGACAATATCATCAGCCTATGTTCGGCTTGGAGTTCTGTGCAACACCTTTGAACTCTTATTGCCTGGACTTGCTCACTTGATTTTGCTCTATTCCTGAAGAAGTTGGCTTTGGGAATCAGTCATCAAGTCTATGGGGACCATTTATGTCTGAATCACTATTTCCTTGCCACTCATTACAGCCCTTCTTAATCTTCCAGCACAATTTTTTCCTCCTTCTGTTTTGTTAGGGATGAATCTCATATGCTGGGTTTGTATGCAGCCATCACTAACTGTAGAGGAATATCTACAGCTTCGTTCCTTAGTTTGGGATTTCACCTGAACAGCTCATGTTATTTAAGTCAGACATTGACCTCACAAGTGGCATGTGCTTTCCATCTCATATTGTGCTCCTGTTTGCAGAGCAGATGCCATTTCCAATTCAGTCTCTATAAAAAATATACTCACTAGTATACACTCACTAGTTTATATAGGTAACCGAGCAATTTTACTCACATTGCTGACCACTTACTCATATGAGTAGTCAGTGGGACTACTTGTGTAAACGTACATTGATTATCACCCATTTCTTCCCTATTGACATCTGACAGTTTCTCTGCTACTTGATGGCTAGGGCAGAATGCAGTAAATCTAATAGCCTCTGAAGCAGCATCCAGGTCCTTTCCATGCCTTCTGGCCTGATTGCTCCTGTTGCAATGATTATGGAGGTAGCAGTTGTACTGCAATTAGGATCCTCATGGGCCAGCCAATCTGAATGAGCAGTGGAGGCCAGCTGCTCCAATGCCAGCAAGATCTTCTTGGCACACCTTCCTCTGAGGCACTCTTCCTTTCCTAGAACCCGTCCTTTCTTCCAGGCCACCAGTTATATTCAGTTAGGCCTCCATCCAACAAAACCACCTCTGTTCCACAGATGAAAGTCACTTAAACAGCTGTGTATAACAGCCACCTGTGCTTGTGACCCACAATCTGTGCTGGAAGACCAAGCTGAGCTGGAAGTAGAGCTTCATGTTCTTGAGAATCCTCTTCGCTGCCTCTTTCTCACTGAGTGTTACAGATGTTTTAGACCACTGGGAATGCTACATCCTTGCAGCACTATCCAGTACTGGTCTTTCACTAGCCTTCAGATTGCCCAGTCTTATCTGTCCATCTAATGCAGCCCCCCTCCACCTAGTGTCCAGTTTTTGTGAAAACCCACTTATCCTCAGCATTTTCACCCATACTGGATAAGACAGAGAAAAGGTGGCTTAGGTAATGTTTTTTACTGGACCAACTTCTATTGGTAAGAGAGACAAGCTTTCAAGACACACAGAGATCTTCTTCAGGTTTGGGAAAGGAACTCTCAGCCTCACAACATGATTCATGGTGGAACAGATTGTTTAGCATAAGTAGTTAGCAAATACTGTAAGGGACCATTCAAGGTAGATTTATCTACTATATGCAGTGTATTTGTAGCCAAACTATTTTCTTTACACAAAGAAGAGAGGGGTGATCTCCCCTATGCTATTATACTTCATCCTCTTCCCTCACTGGTGATGAGTCGATGGATTACAACTATTTTGGCTGTGTCTTCTGGTTATGACTTTAGAAATTTCATTAGAAACTATTGGTTAAAGTTTCATCTTTTGAGAGTTAACATTTTGTCATGCTTGTTTTACTTTTGTTTAATTAAAGAGGGACAAACATAAGAATGTCCATACTGGATCAGACCAATGGTCCAGCTAGCCCAGTATCCTGTCTTCTGACAGTGGCCAGTGCCAGATGCTTCAAAGAGAGTAAAGAGAACAGGGTAATTTATTGACTGATCCATCCTGTGTCATCCAGTCTCAGCTTCTTGCAGTCAGAGGCAAAGGGACACCCAGAGCATGGGGTTGCATCCCTGACCATTTTGGCTAATAGCCATTGTTGGACCTATCCTCCATGAACTTATCTAATTCTTTTTTAACCCATTTATACTTTTGGCCTTCACAATGTACCCTGGCAAGGTGTTCCACAGGTTGATGGTGCGTTGTGTGAAGATATACTTTCTTATGTTTATTTTAAACCTGCTATTCATTTCATTGGGTGACCCCTGGTTTGTGTTATGCGAAGGAATAAATAAAGGGACAAATTTGATAGACCTCTATCAGTCATCTCTTTTCCAAGCTGAACAGTCACACCAGTTTTAATCTCACCTCAGATTGATGCTGTTCAATATCCCATGCTGTATGTCAACAGCAACAGACTCCCAACCACCAGGAGGAGTGAGAGGTGGTCTTCTCCTCCAGCCAGATCCCTGGTGATCACACAAGAGCTCATAGACTCATAGGTCAGAAGGGACCAATATGATCATCT
>ML675601.1:32422102-32496834 GCA_007922155.1 Mesoclemmys tuberculata | reverse complement strand
AGTAACTCAGTTCCCATCCCATCCAACATTCCCACAGACCATTGAGCTAAAATGCTCTTCTTGCAGACTCAAGGCTCATGCTGTCAGATCTCTTCTCCCTCTTCCAAACTTGGTGAAGAAAAGGACAAGTATGATCCCTCTGCAGTAGGCTCAGGGTCAGGTTCACAGCTATGCCCTAGTTAGTTTGTACCATTTCTGGTGATGCAAAGCAGCTGAAAACACACATTAACTGGCCACTAAAAACAAATTTATGGCTAACTTGCATCACTAAAGTGGCACATGGCAACTAGAGTGTAGCAGTGAACCTGGCCTATGACATTTACAGCCCAAAATGCAGATGAATAGCCAAACGTTGGGCTCGTCATATATCTTTAATGAGCATAGATAATAGACAGTGCCTATCAGAAGTGTGAGAAAAGAACTTTAACGCCCCTGAAATATTCTTCACTATCAGGAATGCTTGTAGCTAACTTCAAACTGTTGTAGCCATCCCCCAGGACTACCTGGAGAACCATCAGACACTCAGATGAAGAAAAAAAAATAGCTGAAGGTTGTGCTGCCATTTGGCAGAGTTAACTTGGCTTCTCTGCCTTTCTACCAGCATGGAATTTTGTGGCTCCAACTTTTAATTTCTTGGTACACACTAGAAAGTCAAAACAGTCCCTCTCTCTGGAGTATTCTAAAGCATAGTTCAGTTTCACATTTAACCAACCCTCCCCATGAATATTAGAGCTCTCTTCACAGTCATCATTTCACGTTTTACTAAGCATTACTGTATTAACATAAAATTTGAGAGTTAAGGATCTACATGAGATAGAGTCTCTCTTTGGAGCAGCTATTGGGTTTTGTATCTGGCTTGGCTGCAACTTCCCCTTCCCAGAGCAGAGATGTACAGAGTTGGAATTTTAGCATGATCTTCAGCATTTGGTTTGCATGAAATACTTTCTGCATCACCCCCCATCACTTGCCAGGTGAACACATTAGTGAGGTGACCCAGTATCTTAACCAACAAGCCAGGAGGTCACTTCCCACAAAAATTTCCCAACTCCCAAAAAACTGACTCCAGATGCTTTAATGGGATAATCGAACTATCCCTTGCTGTTCCAAATTCATTAACTACTCAGTGGAACTACAGCTACAATAAAGGTTTATGTAGGCTCGTTCCAAAAGACGGCTCCAAGGATGTGTCCATTAGCCCCAAAAGACAATGATAAAAGTTTCCTATATAACACTTGTAATATCTTTTTATGTTGTTGTTAATAAAGCACAGTTTTCTCACTAAAAACACCAAAAAGAGCATTTACTTTCATGCTTGAGGTGGGTGCACAGATGAGTAGATAATAAAAAAGAAATATGGCAAGTGAATAATTCCATGTAGTTGCCCTCCCTCTAGTGACTAAAATAAAGATTACAATTCACTACTTATATGTTTGTATAAGCCACAGGAGATAGAAGGGAAACCCTTTGCAATATATATTCTGCATCTCAAGTTACACTAGAGCAGAAGGGCCAGATTTTCAGACTAACCTTCAAAATTGGGCACAGAAAACGAGGAGGTCTCTGCACACTAAAACTGAGAATTTAGATGTGCAGTTATCTGATTAGCACTTGAAATAAAATTCCCTTTCAGGGTTTCGGAGGCAGCATTTGAAATTTTGATCCAAGAAATGTAAAGACACATCTTATTATACAGACAAGGACAAAACAGAGTGATAAATGTGAATTGCCATCAGCCCTTTCATTCCTTTTTGTCTGCTTTTAATGATCATGAAACTTATAAAAGAGCATATGTCTTTGCAACACAGCTTGGCAAGGCTTTTCAAATATTTACAAAATCTATTTTGTATGCCATGCTAATAATAGTCCAATAGGTCCCCAGATAGAGCAGCAGAGACTGAGGCGCTCTTGTTCTGGCTGTTATTTAGCAGCCCTCCTTCATAATGCTGAAAGACTTCTCAGTTCTTGTTAAAAGGGTAAGAGACCAGGAAACAGATTGCAGCAGTTTTCAGATGCCGTTATTTTAGGAACTATTTGGTTCAATAGCAAAACTGCACATTCTGAGAAGCCAAAAGTGTATCATGACCCATATTCTATTCCTTACACACTCACTTTTGTTTAAATGATTCATTAACGAGAACACAAAACTTGTTCATTGTAGCTGGTTGGGATAGAGGGAAGCAAAAGTGACTCTAAGCAATCTATAGGCCTCCCTTTATTTTGGGCTTACTGGGGGAGCCAAACAGACTCTGTCACAAGTTAAAGCAGCCATTGAGCTGCTCTATCCTACTCTGACCAAAATTGACACCTCAGGACCATTATGCCAGCCAGGGATCAGCAGTACACATTGTGTTCTAGTCCCATCATCTGGTCCCTGTCACACATCTGTCCTCAGGTGGCACCAAGAAACCCACTATGCTGAGGAAGAGGAAGTAGGGAGTGTAAAGATGCTATGAATAACAGAACATCCTTGCCCAACCCATATAAAATCATTTTGCACTGCCTATCTCTATCATAGGCCAGATCCAAACCCAGAGAACCAGTAGCACTTATGAACATCATCCAAAAACATGGCTGATGCCCATCTATAACTTCATATGGGTCTTGTAAATCTACTGAGGTACATCATCTACAAATCCCAGGTTTCTCCTCTCACTGATTTGACACCACAGTGATTTTCAGCCTAGTTACTCCCGATTTACAACAGTGCATAGGAGGAGAATCAGGCTTACTGAAACTTTGTTACCATTAATCACTTAAATATTTTGGCCAAATTCTAATCTCCACAAGATTTACAGCCATGTAAATGAGATCCGAATCTGGCCCTGTGTATTCTTTCCTTTAAGCATGTGCCCAAGTCCCACTGACTTTAACTGGACTTAAACATGTGCTAAAGTGCTGCCTTAAATATGGGTGCTTTCCTAAATTGGGGCCAGAGTGCACATATACATTTCTTAAAGTACGTGTTAGGAGAAGCAAGTCTAATAAAAATGTGGCAGTCATGGGCATTGTTTCAGGCTATGAAAAATCTTGACTGCAGTGTGTTAACGAACAGGTAAAAGACTGTTCGTTGGGAGGAGAAAGTGTTTCTTCTGATGGAACTATGTGCTCGTTGGTGAGGGGAAAAGTCACTGTACGGGTGTTGGTGCCAGAAAAATTAATAACAGTGCTCAGCAGTGGTAAGTCAGCTCCTGTGGGTTATGTCTGTGACTCTGGGAAATTTGGACTGAAGCCAGACTCAAAGGAGTCATGAGTCTCTCCAATTTTCAAGAACGCAAGACCAGTCATTCCAAGGGCACATATACACTTTGCATGAAGGCAGTCCGCACAGAATAATAGGAACACTGACTAGTAGGAAGAAGATTCCAAGCACACCCCACTGATTCGTTTTATACCTCAGCATCCTGCACTGTCTTTGCTTCCCAGGCTTTACAGTGGAAAGCCATGAAAATGAAACCAAGATAAATCACTTAGAACTCAAATTTATCATTACCCTCCACACTGTCCTGTATTCCAGACACTGGCCACAAACCTTTACATATTAAATTAACTGATATTTTAAAATCTCCAAAGAGCAACAAAATGTATACATAATACTGAGCTCATCTCATGACATTCACAGTCATAACCTTTATCCTCTGATGGCCTTGCCCCCTCCATTTTGTTTGCTGTCATCACTAGCTGTATATCCTACTTCGTAAAGCCTTTTATTTGCCTGTAAATTGACATCTATGTCTATCATTTGTATAGAAGTAATACATGCAGAGATGTTTGTACCCAATGTATTTCCCATAGCAATGTGAGCAAGTGCAGAAGTAGATATACTAACAAAAAGGAAAGGGGATCCCAGACCTCTTCAAAAACAATTTTGAAAACCTTCTTTAAAAGCAAAGTGACTGTCACACTTCAGGGATGCTATTCAGACCAGTGAGGTTGTGCCACAACTTGCTCTGCAACCCTGGTTGCCTTATAGTGCTTTGCAGTTATAGCTCCCAGCCTGGGATGTTCACAGCCAACCTACAAGCATGCAGGTCACTCCCTGAGTATCTGTGTGCTAGACAACCCAGGTTCAGCAGCTCTAACCCCAGCAGCTTGTCTACAGCCCCACTCTGGCTTCCAACAGCCTTGGTTAAAAGTAGCTAGGTAACCCCAACATGCCCCCAGTCCTGAATTTCCCCATAACTGTGTGCCCTGAAGTATCCAGCCCTCATCTGGGCCATTCAGAGAAATAAGGTTTATTGCTCCTTTAAAGAGACAAAAGCACACTACAGTTTATTAATTTAACTGGGATAAATATACCCTGCCCTTCAAACACAGCACTTTGTTGGTTTATAGTAAAAACAAAACAAACATATTAACAATTGGACATAGGGTAAGTGATGCCAAGTAAAAGGAATAAAGTTAGAAAGGGTTACAAGCCAATCAAAGTAAAAAATACAAATCTAAAAAATCTAGCAAAGTACAGGCTTTGTTCAAGATGGTTTCTTGCCAATATTTCTCCTTTCCAGCTAGGGCTGATTCTCTCTCAACCAGGACCTTCCATAGAAGCACTAGGGACTGGTTTCCCCTGTCTTCCTAGGTGAAAGATTTTTGCCTGAGTAGATTTCTAACCTATATTCAGTTTCAAAAGACTTCAACTCCCCTTGGTTGAAGGACCCATCTTTCTCAGCTTGCAAGAGCTCTGTTTCCTTGTGTCTGTCTAGTGACGGATGCCAAAGATGACTTCTGTCTTTCTCTTCTTCCAAAGTTCAATTACTTTGTTGCAAGAGGCAGGATGACCTCGTGCTGTTTTTCTTCCTGTGGACTTCTCACCCCACCCCACCTCACCCCTGCTTTTGAATGTAAGTGAGGCTGCCGTTTTCTTTTAATCAGACCTTGCTTAATTTCATTGGAGACAGGCAGGTAGCTGTGAGGTTCCCTCCTACCTAGGAGAGACCTGCTTCTCCCTTTGTTTTGGCACAGACTCTAAAGCATAATACCAATGAGTATCCATAATTCCTTATGTAGTGTTAATATGTACAGTTCACAATGATATTAGTCTTCGGTGTGTCATAGACGTTCATAAAAGTCCTCATTCTATACACTTTTATAATACAGTAATATTGTATACGATCAGTTGGTTCCATTGCTTAAAACTTAAGGTTCAGCCCCCACACACACCTCACCCACACACCCCCAACTCTCATCTTTGCAGACCAGTAAACCTTTCCATGTTTTCGTGGAAAAGTAAAACCCACACCAAACTTCTCACTCCTGCTAGATGTAGATATCATGCTGTCTCCTCCCCCACTTGTTAGCTTGACAGCTTTGTTGACCTAATATGTAAATAGACCTTTATTGTCTCTGCCTGGCAACTGGGCTGGTCAGAGAAGCAAATGTGCATTCTTTCATCTAGGGCAGACCTGTTTACCAACTCCTCATGATTTGCCTGACTTAACCATATTTTAGTCATCATTCCAGCATGTATCTATGACTCAATACACACTGCATACATACAGTATGCAAGAATATTAATGATCGGTGAGTTATTCACTTTCCAATGATGTATTATGTGACACCTTTTAGATACTGATTATAACCATAGTGATTTGAGTTGCACATGATTTGTCAGTCCAGCCGAAACTCATCACCTGACACCATTGAGCCCCTTGCCCTCTGGCTCTGGGATGCTCTTAGAGTCACAATGACAGAAAACACTGACACAAAGGAAGCACATGAAAGTTTGCCAAAGTAAAGGAAAAGGAATTTAACTGCACCAATGAGTTTCAGGGATATCTTCATTTTGTCTACCATGAGACTTTAGTCTGAAGAACAAGAAATGTAAGACAAGTGTGAAGCTGTAGGAAGGAAGATACTTGTGTACAGCTATAGATATTCTGAAATGCACTTAGTATATCAGGATGAGGTTGGAAGGGACCTTAGAAGGTCATCTAGTCCAACTCCCTGCTCAAAGCAGGACCAATCCCAACTAAACCATACCAGCCAGAGCACTGTCAAGCTGGGCCTTAAAAACCTTGTAAGAATGGAGATTCCACCACCTCCCTATGTAACCCATTTCAGTGCTTCACCACCCTCCTAGTGAAAAAGTTTTTCCCAATATCCCACCTTGACCTCCCCCACTGCAGCTTATGACCATTGCTCCTTGTTCTGTCAACTGCTACCACTGAGCACAGCCTAGATCCATCCTCCCTGGACCCCCCCTCCAGGTAGCTGAAGTTATGTACTCAAGTAAATGAAGACGGTATCATATTGCATATACACAAGGTGCTTGAATAAAGGATGCATAGTCAGATCTGCCTTTCCCCACCACCTCTCTCCACTTCCCAGTCCCAATCTCCTTGCACAGCCAGTCCTTGTCTCCTCCCACCCAGCTCCCAGTGTCCTTGTCCAAGCAACCCCAGCCTCCCCTGCTCCCCAACCCCAATCTCCTTGCCTAAGTGATTCCATCTCCCTCACCCTTAATTCCCTCCCACCTCCTTCTTCCAATCTACCCCACCAACCCCAGGTCTGGCTCTTGTCTCCTCTGCCTTGAGATCACAGATACTCCTCCTCCACCTGGGCATCAGTGGGGTCTGGCATGGAAAGCACAAGAGAGATAATGTCTCTACTTTCAGTTCCAATGCCCAAACATGGATCCAGACCCAGCCCAAAGCAATCAGAAACTGTACTTGCAGGGAAAGTCTGGAGCATGCCCAGTGTGGATGGAATGTTCAGGGAATTTAGCATGTGCAAACTGATTTTTCAAACATTCATAACTTACCTTAATTTGGGGACAGGGACAGCCAGAGACACATTTCTGATGAAAAGTCCACTTCCTGACTAAATGTCAAGTCTCTACTCCAACATATGGGAGAGCTAGAGCTTTTCAAAGGAAAAGTCATAGGAACCTTTTAACATAGACACAAGAGGATATTTTTCTCTACCCTTCTTCTTGGAAACCACTGAACCATTTTGTCTGAAATTTTCCAAAACAGAAAAAAAGTTCAGCACAAGGCAGACACTCCACATGTAAAATTTAACCCCCCACATTTGAAGATTGGCAAGGTATAAGCAACTGAAAACAGGGCTTTATAATGAGAAGTGTCAGACAATCTTAATAATACGTGGTGCTACCAGCCCTGCCTATAGTCTAAGGGATCCTAGATGGGCTGTGGGGAAGTGGCTTACCTTTCAAACTTTGGTGTTGCTCTGCTTCAGTTTTCTCTGGGTGGCTGAGTAGATTTTGATCAATTTGGTATTTTGGCCCTCTGGCAAAAAAAAAAAAAAAGAACTCTTCAAAACAAGAATAGAACAAAACATTAATTCAAATGAAACAAGTCCCTCTACAGCCAGCTCAAGAGTCCAGTGGCCTTCTGCACTTACTAGTTATTATCTCTTTTCCTCAGTTTCCCTAGATGACATTATAAGAGGAGCCTGAATCTTCCTTCTAATATGTGTATCAGCCCAGAGACCACAAAGCATAGTCAGTGGTCACTGACAAGCCCATACGCCACCATTTCCCAGGCTACTTCCTACTTGAGGTTTGCCTACTCCTCAGCCTTTACAGACAGATCTACCCAGATTCCTTTGCTGTCCTTGTTTATCCAGGGAATTGCCACTAGTCTCACTCCAGAGCGCTTGCTCCTAGAAGGTTTTCCCAGTTAGCTGCTATTGATTCTGGACCTCTTTGGTGTTGGGTTGCCTCACAGCTTTCTAGGCCATGCCTCTGTCCTGTCTTCCTCCTCACTGGGCTACTACAGAGAGAATAGAATGTGCTATGTAGGGGTCTCTCTCTTGACTAAACTTCAGGTAACCTTAAACAGGCTAGCTGTTGCATGACCCTCTGCTTCTAGTTCTCCAGTTTAAGAGAAAATCCAGGTACAAGTCAGAGCTGGGACATGAACTTCATAAAGGCCCAGCTCTCTCTGTGACAATGAGTGTGTGTAAGAATGTAGGTGTATTAACACACAGGAGGGGTATCTTGTAGGTGTAAAGGGACTGAAAAACATGCTAACGTGCTTATGTGTTTCTATGTACTTACTTCACTTTTCTTTATGTTCCTTAACAAAATTATCTGATCTCCACAATATTTACTTAACTATGAGACATCGCTGGGGACCAGATACAATTATTTTCTACACATTTGATTTGTCCTTCAGAAAACTTCAAAGCCTTGTCATAAATCTCTTTGATTTACAGTACCTGCTGCTAGGTGGAGCACACAGATGGGGTGTCAGCACTAAGACTGACAATAAGCAGCCAGTAACATCGAGGGGGGATGTGTCACCTCTGCAGAGGTTAAAAATAGGACAAGATATCAAAGAATAGAATAAACTACTGAAGAGGCTATTTAAAACTTCTAATTTGAATTTTCAGACCTAATTTGATATTTTACATCAGGCCAATTAGACAGTCACAAAATTACATAAAACCAGGTTGCTAGCACTGAATATGTTGGTTTTGTATTTTTTGCTGCTGGTACAATTAGTCACTTGTTATTTGATTGTCAGTTTGGTAGTAGGTTTTGGGGGGAAAAATTCTCTAATGGAAAAACTCATTAAAATACCACTGAAAGATCACTTTACACTGGTTATTTTACAGTAACTAACATTGCACAAACTGGTTATCTTGTCCCTTCCAATGCTGAAACTTCAGTTACATCCTGGTATTAATACAAGCCTTTGTGCAATGTGGAATAAGAAGTCTTTCTGAATGCTGTGTTGTAAAAACATGAACATAGTATTATTTAATATATCATTTCAGATTATTTAAGTAAGGAAGATACCTAAAGATTTACAAGTTAATTGTGGGACTAAATCAACTTTAGCTTTGAATTAAGGACCTAGGATCCTAGATAAACTATTGGGCATAAGTAACCAATTTAAATGTCTGCCTTAACTGGGCTCTAATCCAGTGTTTTTCAGCTTGCGGGGTGACTTGGGAGTGTGCTGCATACTGATCTATCTTGACTGGATCACAGCTAGAGCACATGGGAAAATTACTGGTATATTGGTGAAAAATTCCATTAAGTGTTTTTAAATGTAGTGCAACCCCCCCCCCAAAAAAAAAACCCCTTGAAATAATGCTTAACTAAGCTTTATTTCCTCTCTCTCTTCTTCCCCCCAACAGCCCCACTTCCCCAGGTCCAGTATTATCTGGGATTTTAAACTGTGATTCTGTACACTACATATATTTTTATATTGAGTTTTAGCTAACGCAATTGATAATGTAGTGCAACTACCAACCCAACACAGCAAAAACAATTCCCACCATGCTCCCCAAACTACTCTCTCATAAACCTTCCCTTATTTCTTCCCATAACCCAAATCTCATTATCTTCTGCTGCAAAAGATCATAGGCTGCAAAGTGGTCACAGGATGATTATGTGATATTTTTGCACTGCAGACCACAAATGCTGAGAACTATAGTCAAAACAGCCTGACCCACAGTTGATCAAAACATGTTTCAGTTTCTATCCATTCAAATATCTGGATTTTAATAACTTTTACTTAACATCTAGCAATCACTCCTGTTTTCATATATTTCACAGCAGAAAAGATTAAGACTGTTTCCAATCATCTATCATTTGTGTGGCCCCAAATGTGATTGCATATTTATCTTGCTCCAAAAGATTCAATTCTGTTGCTAAGAAGTGAGGTCATTTCAGGACAGTTCCCAGTGCACAATTATTCACACAATAGAACTAGGACTAAAGTTGGCACCAGTTAGTACCCATGATGGCAATCTTAAAAGAAAAGCCAAGGACTGCAAGGGCTAGAATAGAAATTAACTTTTTTTTCCTCACGGCTAAATGTGATTCTTTCAGCACATACTAGCAGGGCAGCGTGAGAAAGCTTGTGCCACTGTCTGGACAAGACCTGTGGGGTAATATAAAATTTAAATATTCAGGGCCATCTCTCCAGTATCTTTCACTAGCACTGAATTCACACACACATATATTTAAGAAAAGCAAAGTAGCAAATTTTCCAACGGTCTTTTAAAATTGCCTCTAGAGTACATCCGCTTTGCCATGTTACATCTTGCAACTGGAAGAGGTGCTTAAGCCTGGCAGCTGAGATTTTGTTGTTGTTAATTATTTGTATTATATTAGTGCCTAGAGGCTTCCAAGTCAGGATCTGTCCTTTGCCTTCCCCCACATGTCCTTTGGGCTAGGTGCTGTACACATAGAGTAAAAGAACAGTCCCTTTACCAAAGAATTTACAATCTACGAAAATTTACAAGTCTATTGTTGGTACTAACATGACAGGGTGCCTTTCTTCAGTATGTTCCATTAGACTTTAGAAGCTGACCTTTGCAAGGACTGGATGGGAAACTCAAGGGGCCAAATTCTGCCCTACTGTCAACCAAGCGTAATTTTCTGAGCCCAGTACAAACTTGTAACACGGCCCCCTCCCACACACATACCCATGGGGGTTACAGCCTGAGCTGGGGCCCGCAGGGCCTCTGGGCCCTGGTAAATGTACCCTTCCTCACACCTATGTGGTGGCCCTGCTGTCAACCAAGTGCAACTTCCATTGACTTCACTTGAAATTGTGCTCAGAGAGTGGAATTTGGTGCCCTATGAGGAGAATGATCCCTTTTAATCATCACCTAAGAGTATCTTTAGGACTAATATGCCCATGGTTGTCCCAATTACCTGTATTTCTGATCCATATAAACTTCCAGGGCAGTTTGATGGGATGTGGAGAGCTTGGGGGAAATCTGTCATTTTAGCGATGAAGGAAGCCAAGTTTTTGCCTGTCAAAAGCTGGAACCTACTGTGTTTGGCCTATGGCAAACCAAGTGCTGGCTGAGGGGTTGTCTACACTTGAAACACTACAGTGGTACAGCTGTGCCTCTGTAGCATTTCAGTGTACACTACCTACACAGACAGGAAGGATTCTCCCATCAGCATAGGTAATCTACCTCCCCAGAAGGCGGTAGCTAAGTCGGCAGAATTCTTCCATTGACCCAGTGCTGTCTACCCCAAGGTCTAGATTGGCTTAACTACACCTCTCAAGAGTGTGGATATTTCACACCCTGAGCAATATAGTTGGGTTGACCTAACATTTTATGTAGGCCAGGCTTCAGGGGCACATTGTGAAGCCACAGCGGTGGGAGCAAGCTGGCAGCTGTTCCAGGCTTAGCTCTTCTCTTTCTCTGATCCAGCAAGGGCCTGAATAGATATCACAATTCAGACGCCACCAGAGAGGAGAGTTTCAGAGGATAGAAGATATATTTATGCAACAGCAGTGCAGCTATGGCACTACAGTTGCACCATAGCATATATGCTCACACATCAGTGGGTTGGGTTTTTCCATCATTGTAGTTAATCCACTTCCCCAAGAGATGGTAGGTCAGTCAATGAAATAATTCTGTCAACTGAGCCTTGTCTACACCAGGGGTTAGGCTGACTTAACTACAATGCCCGGGTGCAAAATTTTGCACAGCCTTGAGCAATGTAGGTAGGTTGACCTAAAATTTAGGTGAGGGGAATGAAAGGACAACGGACATGGGAGTTCAAGACATAATTGGGATCTTGAAGGAGCAGGAATCTCATAGGGCAAGAGACAGAATATGTCCACTGGATTGCAATCCATTACCAAAATGGAACACTAAAGATTTGTCAAAAATAAACCCTCTGTAAATAAAAAAAGAATAATTTCTCACTCACCCACCACCCCTCACCTTTTTCCCCTACACATTAGGGTTTGGGTTTTTTTTAAATCTCCTAAAATTAAAAGCAAACCTTAGGGCTGGCAGTACAGGCCTCAGGGGCAGATGGCTTGGAGCTAGTGTCTCATACCTCGGAGATGGATGGAAGCTTTTTAAACTAGACCTACAGCTCGGCTGAGTCTGGACTTGCAATCTTTGTGACGGCCATTAACATCCTTCCTGCCCTGAAAGGCCTTCATTATGCACTCCTAGGAGGCTGTGGCTAGTGAAAAGTTCCAGAATCCTATGAACCCAAAAGGAGGAGGAGGAGGGGGAAAGACCGTCCTAAATAACTTCTGCAGTGTGACTCATCCTTTCACTGATAACACTAATATCTCCGCTCCTGCCAGCTGGACAGCTGCTCTGGCCATGTGAACAGTGAGGGAATGTTTTGTTCCAAAGAGAAAGAAAAACCCTCTGTGTGTGTATGTGTGTATGTGTAACTGCTGTATGATTTCAGCTATTTTGAGCTAATAAGAGTTACTACATTAGTCACCAGGCCTGGTAGGAACAGATGGAGTTGTAAGGGTTCAAACAGAAAAATAAATGAGACATGCCACCGATCCTGGTGCATGTCCAGGACAGGAGAACTTCCCTTTGTCAGGAAGGGGAGAGGTGGAGATATTTGCCCCCAAAGAAGATAAGCCCCTATTTTGCGATATACTCATCCTGCATGCAGCATCTAGGGAAACGCTACGGACTGTCAAGGCATTTGACTCCTTCAGAAAGGTTTGTGCCTCCCCTCTATGGTCTGACCAGATCAAATGTGGAGACCATGCGTTTGTTTCAGATAACACAGACTGGTTATTAGTGTCCATCTCATTGGTACTAAAAACATTTTCCTTATAAAGAATTTTAAATAAAGGTTTTTTTAAAAGCTCAAAGCTTTGTCATGAGGACCAGGACTTTAGGTCCCATGTCATGAAGATGCAGATCTAACGATTTATGAATAATGAAGCATGATCCTTCTCTTGTGTTCATAGTTGCTGGAACTAAGGGTGCTACTGCCTTGAAGTGATTTCCATTATATGCAGGGTTTACAATTTGGGTCAATGGCTCTCACCCCCCTCAGTCTACAAATTATTCCAGGACCCCTGGTTGTGCTGGGGCTGCCTACCAGCTCAACGAGGCATAAAAGTGGCTTAGAACCACTTTTGCTTTCCCTTTCTCCCAAAGCCCTCAACTGAGCCAAGCATGAGTTGAATGCAGCTGGGGACTAAGCCCAGTGCTTGCCCAAATGGGAATGAGAAAACTCATCAAGGGTCATGATTATATTAGACCTGCCAGTTTCTCTGTGGACACAATGGCTCGCCTAACCCTTATCTCTAGGAATGTGAATGAGCAGAGCTCACTGTCATTGTGCAAGGAGAGATGGTGTTTTTCTTCTAAAATATTTCCTAACCCTCTTCTCTCCTCCCTCACTTCATGCAGTGCACCTTCCATCCAGAAGTTCTCCTCATTTATGGGTCTCTGGTCACTAGCCTGATAGAAAGCAATGTCTTGATTTTATTGGGACAGACAGTCTAATATTCAGGGCTTTGTCTTATACAAGCGCCTATTACCCATCACCCCTCTCCTGATTTTGTACACATTCTATCTGGTGACCCTATCCCCTTCCCTCTCCAGTCCCCTGCACAAATGGAACATATTCCCTATATAATGCTCAATCCTGGTCACATTCAAGCCAAAGGAAAAAGTAATTGATTTCAGTGGTGAAGGATATAAACTTATGTCCCTGCTCTCAAGTTACTTGACCTACAGCCACTCACTCCTGCTTGTTGTTGTTCTTTGTCTCCTTCATGGACATTGAGACTATGGCTACAATAGAGGGCTTACAGCGGTGCAGCAGTAAATTCTCTGTGTAGCTACTCTAAGCTAATGGAAGAGAGCTCACCGTTAGCTTAATTACTCTAGCCCCCAGGAGCAGCAGTAGCTATGTCGGCAGAAGTTCTCCTGCCGACATAGCGCTGGCCACACTGGCACTTAAATTGGCATATGTCAAGCAGGAGGTGGCTAATTCACACCCCTGAGCAACATAACTTATGTCAACATAAGCTGTAGTGTAGCCATAGCCCGAGTACCTGTCCCATGGCCATTGAAAAGGATACTGGTTCCTTCAACCCAGCCTGAGCAGTAAACTGTAGGCCAGCGTTTCCCAAAAGTGCGAGATGCACCCGTGGGGCCAGAGAAGAACTAGGCAGGAAGGCATGGAAGATGCATCTATTCAAATGGCCATTTAACAACAAGGGGCATAGTTACAAGAGATACATGATTGGTTTAATTTTCCTGAAAGGGAACTCCCCTTTAAAAAAATTCGCTGAACTTATACAATGAGCCCCAGAAGTGGGGGCTTCCTGCACTAAACCACAGTTATGAACATGACTGTAAACATCCCCCCCAAGAACTGGACACTTGTAAAGGACCTATGTAAACATTTGCCTTTTCATTTCAAAATATAAAGACAAATTCAGGAGCAAAAAACTTTAAGTGTTGATTGGAAGATTTGTATGTAGACAGAGTATTGTTTTCTTCTCCTGGCTCCCTGGGTAGCAAAACAGAAAAATTATATGTAATTAAAATGGAAACAGTATCAATTAGCAGTGATTTTCTGAGCTGAGGAGAGAGTAGGCCAATAAAGAAAGACTGATCTTTTCCTCTGGCAGCCTCTTCACATCAAGATTATTCTGAAGAAACCTCAAATCCACTTAACCATATAGCATGCCAACAAAATTAAAGATATTCATGCAGGTGGAGGGTTATTTTCCAGACAGTATAATCTTTGATCTGCACACATATTCTGTAAAGATCTAAGCCTTGATTCTCAATAATGTATGATTAATTGGTTAACTGTTATATCCCTTGTCCTTTGTGGATTGAACCCAATACCCTTTCTATATCACCCCTTGAAGTGTTAGATGTATATTACATGAGAGCAGAGACTTGTATCTTACTTCTTTGTAAAATGCCCTAAAAATATAAAATTTAGTTTTGTTCTGCAATTTAAAAAGCAGTTAAGGTTAGTAACTATCAGATCTACAGAACTAAAAACTCTTAAAAGCAAAGAAATAAATGTTAAGGAGATTATAAAAATTTAGCACTGCTTATATAAAAACAATGTGAGTGCTGTAGCACCTTAAAGACTAACAAATATCTGTGGCCATAAGCTTTCGCGGGCTGCAACCCACTTCGTGCATCTGACGAAGTGGGTTGCAGCCCACAAACACTTATGCCCATAGAAATTTGTTAGTCATTAAGGTGCAACAGGACTCTCGTTGTTTTTGCTGTACACAGACTAACACGGCTACCCCACTGAAATTTAGATAATGTATTTTTCTCATCAAATACAAAGAAATACATATTTCATAATAACAAACACTTACCTAGTGGTTTTTTATTGAATTATTTTTGTTTTCTTAATTTTGATAACTAAATATTTTCTTTTAATATTGTTTTGATATTGTTAAAGTGTGAAATTTTGTCAGTTAATATCTACTAATTCACTGTAAAAATAAATTAGTCACACTTCTCATTATTGTTTGTTGGCAATAATGTACAGAATATGTAGTTTAACAGAAAAAATGTATAACCTCTTTCATTTACGTTAAAATGTCTTATGTAAACAGATTTATATTTGAGGCTGATCGGTATGAGTAATCCATATGTAGAAATACAATGTTCACATTTCTTTTTTCAGTGGGCCTGCTGTGTACATGCTTAAAGCACATACTTAAAAGCTGTGTGGGATAGGTCTGCAATCTTGACTCAAAGTTCTGGGTTTAAACCAGTAGACAAAACATACACTGCCTACTGTAACAATGCTTAATTTAATTAATGTATACTGTCTCTTTCATTAATGATAATAGGAGTCATGCAGAAGAATATATGCTGTTGAGTACAGTGTTTATTCCTTTTATTATTGGCAAGAACATAGTAAGAACCATGTACCCATGTAACTGCAGAGTTATTATTTCCTGTAAATCTGAGTCATCAGGCTCTAAAAATAGGGAATTACCTGGTCACTTGAACTGCTTGGTACCTCTAAGTATATTTTTCCATGCGAAGTGCAAGAATACATACTATTTTACTCATTAATAATATAGGCTTTTCCAGGTAAAGTAAATACAGAGTCACTATATAATATGCCTGTGAAGTGAAAGGGACAAGGTTTTTTGGGGGGGGGAAGGTGAAAGTGCCTGACTAGAGGTGATTTCTTGTTAATGAATGGGCAAAGAAATTGTTTCTTCTGGACTAACTCCTGGAGCCTGAAACTCTACTGCCTTGCACCTTCTTCAGTGATTTACACACGTGAAAGCAAAGTGAAAGCACTACACTTTGGATTCCCAGCAGTGCAGTTTGGGCTTGGCACAGCTGCAGAGAATGGGGAGGAAAGGTAGCTCTAAGCTCTCCCAGCTCAGGGCCAGCCAGGAGACAAAATGGCCCTTTGTATAATTGAGAGCTTTCTAAATCCATGATTTCTGTGCTTTCTGTCTGTTCCTGCCCCTGAAATGCCACCTTCCAACCCCACACCCTTTACACAGAAGCTGTGCCAGCTTTACCCCATCCCTGGATTCCCCCTATCTGGGAGACCTAAGATTATTTGCTAAAGAAATTAAGTCATTTTTAATATCAAACAATTGGCAGATTTAATAATCTGCTTGTGGGCCATTCACAAACAGAAAAACAAGCAAAATTCAAATAAACTGTTCATTGCAAAGCTATCCTCTCAGATCTAAAAATTATACTAACATTGCTGGTACATTTTGTACAGTCAAATGATCACACATGGGCATTGACATTCATCAGAACAGTATAGATACACTTTCCTCAGCTGACCCTTATAATTATACCGTTTATATGATGGGCCACACTCACAAATTCAGATTCCAGTGATATTACTGAACAAGGTCCCAGCTAGTGACATTTTAGTCAGATAATTTTGGCCCTCGATGTTATGCCTTTCTTGTCAAAACTTCTGGATCATATTTACTCATAATTTGTATCTAGTTCTAAAACAGGGACAACAAAAATCACAAAGGGGTTTGAAATGTGACACTACACATCACAATTTAATGAGGCCTCGAGGGCTACCAGAAGCATAGCCTCCTTTCTCCCGCCTGCGTGCACACTGACAAAAACTACAGTTGTTTTGTAGGAATGTGATGGACTTTTGTTTTAAAGATTATATATATGTATTCTCAGTGAATATTTGTGGAGGATGTAAACGATGGTCAGATATGGAAACAGAAAACTTTTTTTTTTAAATCCACAAATAAAACACAGCTGGGCAGTCTGAAATATGCCATTTAAAAAAAAAAATCACCCATTCTTGACTTGGAAGAATGGGAGGAGTGAGAAGCAGCTAAGAGAATGCACAAGCTCCATCCAAGGCCCTCCTAAGCAGAGACTGCCAACTGTCTCTATTACATGAAGTGGTTTGCAAGATCAGTTCATGGCCCCTCTGTTCCCAACATCATACCAGCAAATTAAGTTTGAGGCCTTAAATTGGATTTGATTTCTAGTCCCAGAGGTGATCACCAGATGATGTTTGGTTTTTAATCCATTTGCTTTTATCAAAGAAGAGTTAATGAAAAGCTCTGATCACTAAACCTAAGGCTCCTTTTCTATCTCTAAGTCTTATTGACTCCTTGTGCCTGCTTCACCACTTACACATGGTGTTAAATCAGGAATAACCCTACTGCTCTCAACAGAAGTTAAACTGGTCTAAATGAGAGGAAAATTTGGCCCCTTGACTCTCTCAAAAGCCCATTTCAAGGTTGCTCTCTTCTCCCTATCCTATGTCTCCTAAGCTTCTTTCTAGTGCAATAAGCAAATCATTCTGCTTCAGTACTCCAGTTTTTCCACGATCAATAATTTTCCCTTAACTATAATCGTTGTGCTTTTCCTCACTGTAGCGATTCGTAGAAGCTATTTGTATGACACAGTATAACCAACACAAATGGCCTGTGTTCGTATGTAGTATAGATTAATCCACTGTGAAGCACTTTGTGATGCTTCTGTATGAAAGATGGTACATCGTTTCGCATTGTGTACGAAATGGGATGGTTAGCTGACACTAAATGCTATAGTACGGCATGACTATATTATGGGCTGTCACAGAGAAAGGTGTAGGTCAGCTGGAAAGCCTGAAGCACAAGTAAGCATGACATACTCTGAACACCTCTCAGCAAGACACCAGAGAACTGCACCAGATGAGAAGAAACTTGCCCAACAGTATTAGACCAAAATAAGCACAGCTTCTGTGACATTAAAGAAACAAGAAACCAGAAGAACTAGAGACATCAGTACCACGAAGCCTCCTTAAGAAAAAAAAATGAAACTTCAAGAGTTTTCTCAAGATATTGTAGCCTCCTTTATTTACAGTTAGCGTTACAACTGGGCAGAGCCAGGGGTCTATAGCTCCATCTCCTAATTTAATGGCAGCCAGATAGAAAACCCCTTTTGAAAATTTCTCACGCTTTGGGTATTCCCCGCAGTGTTCTGCGGTCACTGTTTGCCAGCCTGTACGTGGATACTTGGAGTATACAGCTAACTATAAGCTTCTCTGGGTGCATCTACTCAGCCAAAAACAAAAACATGGCAGTGAAACTTAGAAGCCAGGTTAACTGATTCAGGCTCATGCTGCCTGGGCTCTGAAACCAGGGGTGCAGGTCCTGGAGCCCGGACTCCAGCCCTAGGCCAAAACATCTACACTGCTATTTTTTAACCCCACAGCACAAGCCTGATGAGCTTGAATCAGTTGACCTGGCTCTGAGACTTGCTGCTGCAGCGGTTTTTTGATGTGTAGTCATACCCTATAAATCTACTATAAAACCTTTCCTGTCTTCCTCTTTACAGACCTTTATGATTAAGCAATCTATGGAGGGATAGGTATTCATTCTAGCCAGCTGAGATAAAGCAGGAGAAGCATAGTTACCACTCCTCCACACCTTCTCTCTGTATTCTCCACCTATCTTTTAGTCTGCCTTTCATCTCGTTGTTGGGAGATATGAAACTTTGCAAGGTACATGCTGCTTTAAATTTGTTCACTTATATTTCATCTGAAAAGTGAATTCCCTTCATTATCTTTGGTGTTCTGTTTGCATATTCCATATTGGGAAGCTTTCTTAATATAGCTTTTTTTTTTAAAGAAACAGTTTGGACTTGGAAATTATTATTCATTTTTTTAAGTAGTAGCAATGTAGTGCCTATGAGCTCCAGTCATGGACCAAGATCATAAAAGGGTAATGAAGTACAGCTAAGAGACTGGGCGCTCTTCAAAGCATTATGTATGTAAGCCACCACAAATAGCTTCAGGATGATGCATTTTTATTATTTATATTACAGTAGCAACTAGAGCTCTCAACCAGTGAGTGAGGCCCTGTTGTGCAATGTGATGTACTGACATATAGGTATTGCTAAATAGTTATAGTAGGTCGATGGTGCTGAATTCTGCTCGTTCAATAAAGAAGGCAGCAGCTTTTGCTCCTGTTAGATTTTGAAATGCTGTAAAGTAAAATCAGCTTTTCCAGACTCTCACCAACATAGAAATCCAAGCTGGCTAAAATTTGCTCTAGGAAATGTCAGTTAATGGCAAGTTTTGAAATAAAACTTGAACACTATTCCAGTCCAAAATTAATTGATTAAAGCAATTTGAAATTTGAATAGTATTTGTCAGTTGCTAGACAGAATCTGCAATAAAAATATTTTACTGTAAAATTAACGTTCATCCCCCTATTTGCAAATAGAACAGATGAGAATTTATCTTTCCACAGCCCTTTCATATTTCAAGACTACACCTAAAACGTTAGAAATCCACAGAACAGTGAACTATACAGAGAAAAAATAAGAGATGAAAGAGATTCATGAAGGTGGAGTGTTATTTTCCAAGTTGGGCAGTTTTTGATCAGCAAACATACTCCCTCAAAGAGCTAACACTCAATTGACCAATAAAGTGTGATTGGTTGTTTTATAATACGAAGTGTGTTGAGTAGCCTTTGGGAAGGAAGGAACTATCTTGAGACAAGCAAGGCAATTGTTTGCCTTCTCTCATGTTCAGAAACTGCCCTGAGGTAACCCTCATGCTCTCAAATACTCATATTGGTTATTTCAAAGTTGGGTGCAGAGCTGTGCTTTCCCATGTCTGCCACTAATGACTTGCAGCTGTTGCTAATCTGTGCCTCTGATTTCCTTTGATTACTATGTGTATTGATGCCTGTGGTAAATAGGCATCTGCCAGGTGCCAGCACAATCAGGGGAAAAATATAAAAAGTTCCCTGTTTCAAATTCAATGTGACATTGTGCAAGTTGAGAGGCAGCCGTTTAACTATTTAAGGGGAACAGTTTCCTGGGATCACCACCAGCTTCCTGGTTATGGAAATTCCTTGGTTTTATAGCTACAGTTCTCCTCAGATTCCCTATGGGTTATGAGGAAATAGCGATACAGAAATTTTGGCTGCTTGGGGGAAGGTTCTTACAGTAAGTCTCCCCATGACAGACAGTTTAATGAAAGAATAGTTTAGTCCTGTTGTCCATTGGAACTAGCCTCTCTAATGTACCGTTCCCTAAGACATGATCAGACAGCACAGCCTTCCTTACTGTAGTAAAGATCTTGTTTCCAAAAGGGTAGAGGCCTGATTATTTATTGCTGTGCAAAGTGGGTGTGAAATATTTCCAAATAAGAATAGTAGGATTTTTCACCAAAGACCGACAGTAAAGAAGTGCAGCCAGTCAACTCAGGATAAGAAGAATTCAGCAGCAGCAGCTTCTCAGGATCTGTTCGCAAATCATATGGCTTTCAGGAAGCCAGGGCTAGTTTTAGGTGTTCCAAAGTGAAGCACAGAAGGCCTCACAACAAAGACGGAAACATCACTAGGAGATTTCCCCAGAAGATCGTTTGCAAGCCATTTGCAAAACTCAGTGCTTTTGAGCTGCCTACGACACACATTCCCTTTGAGCCCAGCACTGTAGAGCGCCGTCACCCATTTTCTTCTGGCATTTCTCCTCCTGTCTATAGTGTCAGCCAGTTAAAGGTACCATCAAATACTGAGCAGCTGTTCGTCGCTTCCCTCCATCATCATTCTTTCTAGTAGTACATAATTATTTCCAGCTGTTAACAACCCAAGATGATAACACCTGACCCACATTGTTTGCCTTCCATCTGCATCTTGTGTGTTCAAAAACAAATCTTTAGAAACAATCAAATAGAAGCCAATTACTTGCTATTGCCAGAAAGCAGGGGAAGGGATAGCCTCCTGATTCAATGGGTGTATTAGACCCAGTGCTGAGGGGCCACTGATCACCTCAACAGCACCCTTCATCCCAGCACCGCAACCCTAAGCCCAACACAATGCACAGGTTTGGCCCAGACACCCTTCTGTCATGGAGGGGCAACTGGGTTGAATTTGAGTGAGTGGCGCTGTGACTCCTTGTACCTGGATGCAACTCTGGGGCAGGGAGCTGAGCCAGCCCCGGGGAACAGGAGCTGCCACTACAGGGCAAGTGTAGCGGGGGGTTCATTCTCCAGCCTCTCCTTCCCAAGACTTCTCCTCCACCCTGGGCCCGGAGAAGTGTACCTGTGATGGTTTTTGCACCTCTGCTTTCATGCTTTCTGTAGGTGCGATTGAACCCTAAAGCTGCTCCTGACAAAGAGAGAGACTCCTGTTTGCCTACCAAAAGGCTACTCTTGTGGTCAGTGTCTTCAGTTTGTAGAAGTCATCATTCATTTAAATGTCCGATGATATTCCAGTGGCAGCAATAAAATGAGGGCATTGACACTAGATACTAAAATATATATAATGCACATATTCATTCATATGCTTACAAGACTGACACACTCTAGCCTCACTGTTTGTCTAGCTTCCCATCCCCAACCTGGTTCCATCCCCTGCTGTGAACAGTACCAGAACAGTGTGGGCATGGTTTGCATCTGCAGCAAGAGACAGACCGCCGGGCACTAATATATGTAAATAAATACTGAACCAGAACTACATTTAAGCAAAGAATAGAATCATTCAATTTTACAAAGTACAGATTTGACTGCATCTGGACTACTCCAGAAAGCATTGGTTTGCTTAGTTTAGAAAACACCATCTGAGTGTCAGAAAAAGTTGCAGTGGAAAGCTACAAGATGTATGAAGTACAGTGAACTAGTCCTATGGAAAAGAGTGACATATGTTTGCCAAGGTTCAAGATCTCCCTTTGTCCCCTGGCAAAAAGGACACCGTCAACTTAAAAATCACATGCAAATATACATGTGTGTGTACAGTCTGGAGATGTCCTCACCTAAGGTTACTGAAACTATATGAAAGAGATAAAGTCCTAATATACTCTTTAAAATGTATGCTGTTGATTTATTTTTTACACTGCATCCAGCTTGGATAAAAAAAAATAGACTAGTTAGGGCTTGTCTACCTGAACATTTATTTAGTTTACGTCAAGCTGAGGTGCAAATCTGCTCCACAATAGCCTGTTGTGCTCTAACTGTGTGGACCATGCTGACATGCATAACAGTTCGTGAGAGTACTTTGATAGAGTCCAAATGGGACAAGATCAAAGCACTCTAGCAAACTATTAATGCACATCAGCAGGAGAGTGAGAGAGTGTCAGACTAGTGCGGGGCAGACTCACACTCCAGATTGCCACAAACTAAATGTTCTTACAGACAAGCCCTTAGTTTTACTGATTCTTAACTGGCCTACAGAAGATAAAAGCCTATTACTACTATGGCAAACAGCTGCCAAGTCTTCTTCAGCTCATGGGATGGGGCCTTTGTGTTTAGAACAACAGGTCCTGAACCGTTCAGTACTTTTTTGATGAGATGTCTTCCTCTAGAAAAGTGTCAGTTAATTGAAACCAAAACTGTACATGGGGGAAGGGAGGTAGGGGACTGTTTCAATGAATTTCTTGACTTCAAAATTTTGAAAAGTTTAGAAAATCCCATTTCAACATTTTTAAAATGAGAAATTTTCATTTTATAGTTCAAAGCACATTTCATTTTGAAACTTAAGCTAATTATACTAAAAAACTAAATTAAAAATGGTTGAAATAAAAATAAAACATTTTGAAATCAAAATGAAATGTTTGAATTGACAAATATTTTTTTTCCTCCAGTCCACAAAAAAAAAAGTGATATTTTGATTTTTCATCCCAATTCAAGACAGGAAATTGTTTGAAATCTCCAGTATTTTCCCAGCATAGGAACACTGTGTCCAGTCCACTCCAGTCCTGCATTATATATCCTTGATACCAGATACTTGTGGTTTAGTTGGTGATCATAATGTCTGTGCATATACAGCTCTAGATTTGTTGCTGTCTCAACTGACAAACAAGAAATGTAATGTTGATGACTGCACTTAGTTACCAATGTTCTGGCTGCCACCAATTAGTGATGGGCACATCCACAAAGTCTGTGAGTTTTGATTCAAACCCATCTCTACCACTAATACAGAAAACAAAATTCAGCATGACAGAGACTACACCAGCAATCAGCCATTAATCTGTTAGATAGTTAAATGAATAATACAATCATATCAATTTCTTTTCAGTTAACACTGAAACTCCAGTCAGTTTTGTTTTCAGCAAAGTCCCCCCGCACTTTCATGTTATAACAAAAAAAGTTTGGATACGGTGACAGTTTCCATAGTTTTCAACACTTCCCAGTTAGCATGTTGCAGTTCACACCAAGAAATCAATGTGTTAGGAAATACTCTTGTTCCATTGTGGCTAGGGACTAATGGGGGCAGGCTGGTTTTGAATTTCACTGTTGAGAATCCCCAAGGTTTTTATGAAGAATCCAGTAAGTTATTTAATACAAAAACAAGAACTCCCATCTGGGCTTTTCTTTTGTTCAGGGCATGCTGTGTGTTCACACATTGGGAACACCTTAAGTGGCAGCTGCATTTCTCTTTAATGGGATAAGGGAGATGGGAAGCTTGTGCTGTCATCCCTGTTGGCATATCTTTTTTCTTTAAACTTACATCGTGTAACTAGTCAAAGTGTTTTAAAAAAAAATCTTTGAACCTGGGCCTCAAAAAGCCACTGGAAATTAGCCATTTCCCAGAATGTAACTGAACTTTTTAGTCACAGAGCTCTCTCAGAAGAAAATATTTAGAGTGGGAGCTGGGGTTATATTCCTACGATGTACAGCTTTCGAGGTGTGGGTTGTACAGCTCAGGAACATGGAAACACAATCAGATTCAAATACTACGCACAGCCTGACTGAATGATCACTTTGGGCTCACTCTTGAGCTCCGCTTCATACCCATGCAGTGGCATACGAGGGTGTAAGGAGATAACTGGGTTGTCAGAGCCCCATGAAGGGGGAGCTTCTGTTGGTCAGCAGGGAGTAGGGGGGAGTAATGGTGCATGGATGAGGAGCCAATCCAGCCAAAGCCCCACTCCAGCCCCAGCCTCAACACTCCAGATCACTCACCAGAGCAAATGGAGGGGAAGTCATCTGCACTAGCAGAAGGTTTGGCGGAAATTATTCCCCTCCCTCATCACCGCAAAAGTGAAATAGGGACCAGATCACGACTCAGATTCACAGTCTAGTTCCTACTTTGCTCCTGGGGCAGGGCATCTACATGCTGTCCCTTATTTAAACTGGATTGTATGGCTATCGTCCAGTCTTTGAGCACTGTTTCATGCACCAGACATGCTGGGCAACACACACCACCAGTGCTGCCCAGCGTAACTGTAGGGTAACAGCAGCATACCAGACCTGGTAACAATTCCTTTGTAGGCTGCCATGTTCTATTACTCGATAGAAGCTGCAAGAAGCAGGCTAACAAAAGCCAGGCGGTGTCTTGTTAAAATAACCACTATATCACATTAATCTCTCTCCATCATGCCTACAAACTGTTACGGTAAAGATAAGAGAGACATGAAACCCCTGCTCACTGTTATTGTATCAAACAGATGTGTTGCACATGAGTTTTGTTCCATTCTATTGTATTCTCTCTCTCTCTCACTGTTAAAAGCCATGCTAGGAAAATAAATAGCTCTTGAGCTGTATGTGTAAAAGAGTTGTCTTTCTTACTGGCATCTTTATTTAACTTTATCTGATAACGAGACTCAAGTAACTTTCTTGATTTTCTGCTGTTTCTAATAATGATGCAGTGAAAAGAAATCTTTCTTTTTTCACCCACTGACTCAGAATACCAGGCTTCTAGGAAGTATATCCAGGGCTACTAAAAGAACTTCCAGGCCCATGGAATCCTATCCCAATCCATGTCCTCTATCGCTCTTCCTATGTTTTGTCCCAATATTGTCAACCCTGCACATTCAAAAAGCAGCAGTGAGACTCCCAGAAAATCATGAGATTTGTTTACAAATGAAGAGATTTTGAAAATATTAACTTTGTATTCTTTTTTATTTGCTTCCTGGGGTGGATGAATCTTTAAGGTGCATGTTTCCAAGCATCTTTCTACCACCACTGGCCTAGTACTTTTTTTCCCCCCTCCAGATGCTAAAATTTTCAGGTAATCACTTGACTGGAGCGATAAGAAAACCTCCAAAGATCATAAGACTCATGATAAAATCCTGAGCCAGCACCCCTTCCCTTTCTCATCACCAAAAATTATAACATGAAGCTTTCAGAGTAGTGCAACAAGGCACTTCATAATTTATCCTGACATGCACTGGGGACTCTGCCTCTCTGTGCTGCTTCAAAACCTCTTGGTCAGCACCCATGGCTGACATTTTTCTTTCCATGCTAGGCAAAGCAGGAGCATAGATGAAAGCTCCCTCCTCAGGAATAGACCTGACAAAGCAGTACAGTGACAACTTCTAACAATGAGTTACAGGGAGCCACTCAACAGACCCCTCAGAAGAAAATCAGGACCACTTAAACATGGATTAAGAAGCCACACCAACCTGCTCTCCCTCTGGTAGCCCTATGTCTAGCTGCTCTCTTAGTTTGCTTCATAAAAAGCTACTCTGTTAGGGCATGATCCAAAACTCATTGAAGCCAATGGAGTCTATTTGTGATGTCCTGTCCCTTTCGGTGTTTGAACACTGTCCTCTGCCCCAGTGAAAAGCCTCAGGTTCGTGTTTGTTCCAGTTTTGCAACAAATGCAATTAACCTTTGCACAGCAGCTAGCTGTGCTTAAATGAGTTCCTCTGTGTCTGTATCTCCTTCTCTGCTGGGTCCTGATATAACATTTGAAGATGAAGGGTTTCTAGCCATGAGGGTCCAGCATTGCCTCTGCCTGAGCAAGAAGATGAAAAAAGTAAGTAAATAATACTGTAACAAAGGGGGAGAGTTCACCTAGAGGCACAAGAGGACGAACAGTTGCTTTTGCTGCTGGGACAGCATGAACCTGCTGCCTAGAAAGGTGGAAATGGCAATTAAAAACAGAACAAAGGAATAGGCTGCTTCCCAGAGCTACTGCAAAGAAAACAGTGTGGAGGAAGCAGGCAGCCATCTTGGCTGGCCATGTAAGCAGGCAGGCAAACAACTTTTAGTCTGCACTGAAGGTCTATAGCCATCAGACGGAGACAAAATGCTGCCGAAGGAAGAATTCTGCATTTTGCGGTATGCATACAGCCATAGGGAAAACAGTAAAAAAAAACCAAAACGGTTCCACTGTGGGAGAGAAGATGTCAGGAGGCACAATGTCCAACAGGAGAGCAGTGAGATGGCAAGTTTTGTAGGCAATGTTGGTGTATTTGACAAAAATGGCAAATCATGGGTGATGTACCTCAAACATTTGAGCAATTTGTTGTTTTTAATTCCATTTCAGATGGACAGAGAGTTTCAGCCATGCAGACAGTGATGGGTCTCAAGGCATGTGGACTACTGCATAACCTATTGTTTCCAACTGTGTCCAAAACTGCCACATACACCACAGTTACTGCAGCAATGCTGGAATATTTTTCTCCTTCTGCATCAATAATGGCAGAATGATAATAGTTCTACAGTGACATCAAGGAAGTAGAGAGTCGGTAGCACAGTTCATTGCTGCTCTAAGGAATTTGTCAGAGCCTTTTCAGTTTGGACAAACTTCAAATGATGCCATGACCAGTTAGTCTCTGGATTATGCAATGACCAGATCCAGAAGAAGTTATTGATTGTATCACCACGGTCATTCAAGAAGGCTGTTGAAATTCTGTTACAATGGAAACCGCAGAAAAAGATTCTCTGGAATTTAATGTGAACTGAGAAGTTCACCTCCTGAATCAGCAAGACAGAGGACCATGGAAACATAAGTAATTTCCAGGTGGCCATTGTGCATAACTATGCATGCTGAGGAGGATTGCTGAGCATGCCAGGTTATTTCCAGGAAATGCTGGAAGAAAGGACTGCTATGATCCATATCACAGTTCAGTGATCAGCAACACAGAGTAATCATCCATCCAAGACGACGCCTATGAAGACTGAACTTAAGAAAGGATGGAAGCTGGGAACTCAATGTGGAAAGAGACAAGAACTCAAGTGACACTGATCAAGACCTAGCATTATATGTGTTATCAGAAGCTAAAGTAAGAGATGGCATCTGGGTGACAGAGGTTGAAGGAGTTCCTTCATACTGGAGTTGCCAACTCACAGATTTCTACATCTACCTGTAAACTGATGCTATCACAAAGTTTCTCTGGAAGAAACTTTCATGGTTTTGAACATGAATACGAGAGAAAAGCTAGTTCCAAAAGGGATACTTCAGGTGAAAGTTCAATTAGATGGACAAGCAGTCATTTTGCTTTTGTATGTGATTGAAGGAAAGTATCGCCATTATTTGGCAGATCTTGTCTTAAGAAGTTCAAGGCAATCACAAAGACAACTCAAAGTGTTAAAAAAATACTGGCCAGATACCCCAAAGCTTTTGAAAAGGTGTTTGAACAGATAAGCAATGTGTCAGTGAAGCAAATTGTTAAGTCTGACAGCCAACCAAAATATTGCAAGCTCAGAGATCGACCGATGCTCTGTGCAAGCTGATTTGGACCATTTAGTGAATATTAGAGTCTTCTCACCAGTTTCACACGAGTGAGCTACACCCATCACACCAGTCATAAGAATGATAGCTCTTTCCAAATTTCAAAGAGAAACTGAACCCAGTTTTATGAGCAGACTAATATCCATTAGCTCATATAGAAGATTTGTTTGCTACGCTTAGTGGGGGGCAGCCTCTCAATGAATACCTACAAGTGGAGTCTGATCCACTTTCGCACAATCTGCAAAAAGACTTATTTTGTTATAGCAAGCTGCCTTTCAGTATCACTTCAGTGCTTGCCCTGTTCCAGAAAGCCCTGTATGAGATTCTCAAGGGACTGAATGAAGATCAAGTCTATTTGAATGACATCTTTGTTATAGTAAAGGGGCAAGAGGATCATCTTCAAAATATGGATGATGTTTTGCAACGTTTGGAAGACCAGGGACTAAAAGTATGTAAAAAAAAGTGAGTTTTTCCAACCTTCAGCTTTTTCAAACCTTAAATTACCTTGGACATGTAATTGATGTCATTGGTTTAAGGAAATCGCCAAAAAAAGAGAAAAAGCTACCTTGACCACTGGATATCTCCATACCTTGTTTAGCCAATTTGGTTTACTATCATAATTTGTGTGAAAATGGACCTCATTTCTGCCTGAAGAATTTCAGAGGTTCCTAGCTTCAGACTGAATTCAGCACTATGTTGTACTTCACACCATCTTGCTACACATGGACTAGCAGAACACTTTAAGTGTTTGTACAAACATGCCTTAAAAGCTAACAAGTCTATTTTGAGTCATCAGCAGAAATTGGACAGTTTCTTGCTTGTCTATAAGAACACATTACATGCTACTACCCAGGAGTTACCTGCAATTCTTTTCTTGAAGTGATCTTTGCGTATGTGCTACATCCTCATGTTGCTTCACATATAGCCAAATCCCAAACTATGCAAATTGATAGATGGCAGGGGGCTTGCCATCATTCTTTTCAAATAGGAGACTTAATGTGGACTCACAACCACAGCTGTGGAGTGAAATGAGTATCTGGAGAACTTGTAAAATGCATCAGGCCTGTTTCATTTCTGGAAAACTTATCCAAAAGTTGTTTATGGAAACAACATACAGATCAGTTGCAACCTCAACAAGTACCAGAGTCCAGGTTTGTGACAGTAGGACTTTCTGTTCCTCCAATCAAACCTTCTTCTGTTACAACTCCTAATTTTGATTACTTGTTGAAAGAATCTTTGGTACCAGATCCATATGACTCTATGCCACCCACTGTTCCTGTTGGTCACTCTACTGCACCACCATCACCATGTTATCCCAAGAGAGTGCAAAAACCAGTTGTGCATCTGAATTTAAATTGTTCAGCTAGTGCATTCTTATTCCAGTGCAGAATAATCCCTTGCAACCTGAGAGTCTATGGTAGTCCAGCCGCAACTTCTAGCTAGGTTACCTAGTATTTCATGTTAGCCTTGTAAACTATAACATATATATATTTGGAAAGTTTTTTAAAGTAGGGTGGAGAAACATGATTTCCTGTGCCTTTAAGTGCCTTTGAGCACTCTCCCCCTCCCTAGTGAAAAGCCTCAGTTTCATGATGGCTTCAGTTTTGCAGCCAGAACAATAAACCTTTGCACAGCAGCTAACTGTGCTTAAATGAGCTCCTCTCTTTCTGTATCGTCTTCTCTGCTGGATCCAGATATAACCCTATTAATTTCAATGGGCTTTGTATCAGACTACTGGAATTTCTAGTCATCCATCTGACTTGTCCTACTTCCCAAGAGATGCTGACTGTGATAATCATGTATGTATGTATGTATGTCTATGTCTGTATACAATTGTTTTATGAGTTTACACCTGATTGACATTTTGTGATCTCATAAACCCCACATCCTCCGTTATAAATTTTCAGATAAGCTATCTTAATCAGTAATGAGCAAACCTCAAAAGTTTCTGATACAAGGTTATGCAAAAAACCCTGATTCTTCCCTCTTGCTATGTATGCTACATGTATGGAGAGTGGCACACTTGTTTTCATCCAATTATGTAAAAGGAAACATTCCTTTTGCACCCAGCATGTCATTGTCTTACATAGACTATGAACAGGCATTCACATTTTCTTACAATATAGGGAAGTCGCACGACAGAGATCCAGTCTCATTGACAAGGATGGAAACGAAGGTGAGAAAAAGAATAATCTTTCTGGTCAAGATTTTGAAAAATGACTAATATTTTGGGTGCCCAACTTGAGGCATCTTAAATGAGATGGGTCTGATTTTCAGAAAGTGCTGAGCACCGGCCCTCTGAAAATCAGGACCCTATAAGGTTTCTCAAGTTAGGCATTCCAAAACCACTCATGCCTTTTCAAAAGCCTGGCCTATGAGTTACTGCAGAGAAATCTTTTTTGGGTGCTGGCTGGTGAGTCTTGCCCACATGCTCAGGGTTTAGCTGATCACCATATTTGGGGTCGGGAAGGAATTTTCCTCCGGGGCGGATTGGCAGGGGCCACGGAGGTTTTTCGCCTTCCTCTGCAGCATGGGGCATGGGTCGCTTGCTGGTGGATTCCCTGCAGCTTGAGGTCTTCAAATCTCATTTTTGAGGATTTCAATAACTCAGTCATGGGTTCGGGGTTGTTATAAATGTGTATGGGTAGGGTTTTGTGGCCTGCCTTGTGCGGGAGGTCAGACTAGATGATCATATTGGTCCCTTCTGACCTATGAGTCTATGAGTCTATGAGTCTATATCTTTTTGCTGCCACCTCCTGACAGCTATGATTTCATGCCCTCTCTTGGGTGAGATGCCCTCTCTTGGGTGAGATGATGAAGCTGAGCATGAAGAAGGCCAAAGACTGATTTCAGCTCCTAATGCCTTATGTGTAATTTTGGCTGATGATCATGGGACCTGTGCTCATACTTCTATACAACCCCAGGTCATCACATCATGATCAGTTACCCAATCAATGACAAATGGATGTTTGTACTGGGTTGAGGCTAGTAAAAACACAAACAAGCTCACTATTCAAATATTAATTAAATAAGCCTTTCGTAACAGGTTAAACAAATTAGTTCCTGCCATATTATACATTCTAGGCTTTCCCTCTGTGGCCCTTCATCCATAAGTGATAATCCACAGAGAGAAAGGAACACACTTCACTCTAATTAGGGAGGAGCTAATTATCCCCCATCAATTAGATCCTACAACACTTATCTGTAAACAGTTGCTGGAAAGGTACATAACAGATTAGCGAGTGAAGGCCTAATTAATAAGAAATAATGAGCTCCTTCCTACACAAAGTGGAGGAAACGTGTTTTCCCTTTGCAGTGGCCATTGAGATAGCGTTATAGTGTTGACTAAGACGCATGGAAAGCGCCATTTAGTTTATCACCTCCTTCTAATTTTTGTATCAAATATGTAGCCTTTATTTTACTTGCTTAACTGTACAGTAATATCATGTTAGTGTGTTGCTGACTTTGATTTGCTTCCCTTATGACTCAGAACCAGAAGGAAAGCTGCCACCTGCCCTGATAAGTGTGAGATTTCCCCTTCTGATTGCAAAGGCTATCTTGTAGGCTGTACACTTATTTGTATTATCGTGGTGTTTACAGACCCCCAGCCAAGGTCAGGGCCCACTGTATTAGGCACTGTAAAACTATATAGGGTAATATACCATCTCTGCCTCAAAGATCTTACAATCTAAGCCAATAAGAGAAACAAAGCATAGTAGAAAGACCAAATGGGAAACTGAAATGCAAAGAGACTAAGGATTGGGATTCACCAATGTATTTAGGTGCCCAAGTCCCCTTGAAATCAATGGGAGTTAGCCACTAAATACCTTGGTGAATTCCACCAATAGGGACTTCCCCCAGTTCACACAGGAAATCTGTGGCAGACTGGGAACTAACCCTACAGCTGGGAAGGAAACGTTTTCTTCCCATTCCATGAAAACTTTTTTTTTTTGAAACCTCAAAAGTCCATGTTACCTGGGAACAAACCTGTAACCTTTCAACATTTTTCATGAAAGCCCAGAAAGAAAGTCCCCATTGCAGCCAATCGCCCAGTGGTTAAGGCACTCACCTGGGATGTGGGAGTCCTGGTTTTAAATCCCTGATTTGGAGCAGGGATCTGAACCCAGGTTTTCCACAGCAGTAACCTAACCACCAGTTTATGGGCTAATCTGTGGTGGGCCACTCTCAAGCTCTCCTTTTGAAGATATTCCTCTTTGTACAAATAATTAAATCTTCCCTAGAGAAAGGGCTTGCACTGGGTCACCTGCATCCCAGGGGAGGGCTCAAAACACCAGGCGATAGAGGCAATCTTTCTCTCAGTCTCGCCCAATGTACATTTCAGTACTTATACAAAATGCCTGAGCGGCTCTAACTGAACCAAGATCCCCTGAGTCCCAACCACAGGAGCCACTCTTATCTCTGCTGTCAGAACATTAAAAGATTCTTAAATATCTTCCAGAGCTGGGGCAACATCCCCACATGGGAAAGTCATACAAGTCAGTCAAATAGGAAACTGTTCATCTTCAGAACTGGGAGTTAGCAGGGATGCGGTAAAAGACCCATCTTTTCTCCACTTAACCTCTTAGAAATCACCAAATCTGTTTATTTTTCCTCAAGGGGAACAGCATATTGTCCATTATGGGGTGGTTTTTGTTTGTTTGTTCTGCAATTTACCAGCATATTTTCAAAGCTGCACCTCTGGATTTGCTCATTAACAGCAATATGCATTGTTCACACAGCCTAAATCAATCCTGTGCACACCAGCTGGTAATTTAACCCCTTGATTAGTGCTGTTAGTAGGCCTAGAATTGCACAGCTTGTACTGAAGGAGGGAAGTCCTGAGGGTTATAAGGGGAGCAAATTTTGTCATGTTCTTATGTTGATGTACACTGCTAATGTTGGTGCTTGGACATCAAGGTGATAGGTGCCTTAGGAAGAATGGACATCAAGTCTAACAAGAGAATTATGTTAGAGTGGTGGATATATTTTTTTCCCCATTATAATGGAGTCTGAGGGGAGCTCGATGAGATTCTGGTCTGAGCAGCTCACATAGCCAAAGTGGCTGTCTTATTTCGATAGTATAATAGCTATCACCCACATACATTCAGCAGACATAGAAAGTTATAATGTAATTGCAAGAGACTAGAAACATTTCATTTGCATGATACTTTGAAAGGCAGATGGATATTAGTGTGAACTCTTATCTTCCAAAGTCTGACCCTGGTACTATTCCTCCCAGTGCTGTGAGAGACAGGGAAGACAAGCAGACTTAGATCATTAGGAAGGTGGTGTTCTGGTATTAAGCCATCTTAAGAAGTCTCTCTGTGACATCTGATCTCCTCCGTCCAATGGAAGGGACATATATGCCAGCCAGTTTACAGTCATGGGACTTCCGCAGTCAAATCCTTTGACATTTGTTTTATTTATTTACAAATCTCTGAAAGCACCTAGTGTATCTGTCACTCTAGGCACTTATGTGATCATGAAAAACACAGAAGAAATTACTTTGGATCAGTGTCCATATGAAATGTGTCCTATCCCACATCAACTAAAACCCTTTCCTATTCAACTCCATTTAATCTGCCCTCATTGCAAAGCAGGAAAAACAGATAAAACTTGCAGTACATCATAATGTTTAGCTAGTTAAGTATGCGAACCAAGGATGGAGCAGGGAGAAAGCAGACTACAGAATCAGAGACTAGGGAAGTATCCTGCCATTACTGATCCCTTTTTGTTCGCTTGAGCACTTCAAGTGATCACAAATGCGGTATCACATGAGGAAGAAGTGACTTCCAAGGCAGCCAAAGGCCATACCATCTAGGCCTGTATATAAAAACAGATTCACGGAAAGCTGAAGAGCTACTGACTATCTTAGGGAGTGCCCTATCTTTAAATACATATCAGGGCAGCACGCAAATTAAGGAAGGGACAGTAAGAAGTTTTGAAACACACAAAACCAGATATCTTTATGCCTCAGAGTGGTTATTGGGCAAGGAACACAGGGAGGAGAGCAGATAATTTTCTGGAAGAGTTGGGAAGACCACAGTGAGACTGAAGGTAAGGTTTGTTGTATATGGCCATGTGGGGACTAATAATTAGCAAAGGCATTAAGGACAGAAGGTTTATGATCAACCCCTCAGGAAATATCTTGCATTTGTTAATTGTTAGTAACTACTGTAGCAGAATTATTATTATACAGATTCATAGACCCATGCAAAATATGATAGGCTTTGCCAAGAACATAATGATCTATATTTGTCACTTTCAGGGAGCCAGACATATCTTAACTCAATTTGAACCAAACAGGAATTTGCCCTGCCAAACCTGGAGCAAAATTTCTGATATTCTTCAGCTTCTGTTAGAACATAAGAAGGCAGCCTGAGGTTATTGGTCAGAGCATATGGTTGGCATGACAGCAGAGCAACTGAACAGTGATGGAAGATGTCTGCATTATTTTACAGTCCCCTTTCTAACAGTCACTTGGGATATGCTCTCATTCTGTGTCACTCTGAGACTGACTGTGCCCCATCTTAACCCTGCTGAGAAAACATGTTGAGAAAAAAGGAAGATCATTATCAGTGGATTCCTGCTAGAACAGAAACATAGCCAGAGAGAAAGAGAAATGTCAGGCTATGCTGCAGTCCAAAAATTCAAAGAGGCCCAATTTCCTAGAGTCAAGCTCTGTTTCATAGTGGAATATGCCATTTATTCTGCAGAGGTAGAACACTGTTGTAATCAAGCAGCACGTAGGCATATTGACTGACTCAAGATCTACATATCTACTACATTGCAACTAGCGCTGGACAAAATATTTTGACAAAAGCTTTTTATTTCAGCGAAAAATTCGGGTTCAGTGGCATCAAAATATTTTATGAATTCCTGTCAATTTTGCCAAATTGTTTCAGTAAAAAAGAAAAAAATGAAGCATTTTGGAAACTAAAGCATTTTTTTAATTCTATGTGACTTAATTTTTTTAAAAAAATAGAATTGAATTATTAAAAAATGTAGTTGAACTGACCTGAAATGCTTTATTTCAAGTCAGTTCAAAATTGAACTGTATTTTCCAATGATTCCCTATTGCTTCAGTGGACTTGTAATTCAGCTACCTGATAGCCCTATTATCCCTTATGGGCTGAGATCCCCTCCACCTCACCTGTGGAGTGACTGCAGTCATGGACTCTTGTGGTGCCTCACAGAGCTCAGACGGGAGACTGTATTGCATCAAGGGAAATATAGTTTGGTCATGGACCCTGGCCCATAAGGAAGAATGGGAATATCAAGCACCTGAACTATGACATTCATGAGCCAAAAAATAATTTTTTTTAAAATCACTAAAATATATTGACTTTTTAAAAAGATTTTGGTTTTTCACCAAAAAAATCCAAATTTTTAATCAAAATCTATTGCAATAGTTATCAAAATGATGTTATAAAATATATTTGTAATAGTTTCTGTATTCTTGTAAAAAAGGGTCTGTTTTCAACCATGCAAAATGGAGGGAAAAAATTGAAAGTTCTAGCATTTTCCATGCATTCTTTTCAAGCCTACTCTAATTTGTAGAGCATATTTTGGTGGTGCCTTCAGGTGTCCAGTAAAAGTAGATAAACCATTCTGGATAAAATGTGAACAATCCCTCCCTGAACTTACACCCCAAATGCCAGTGAATTCACATTGCATCTTTATTGAAATTCAAATAACTGAGGGTGCCATTTTATCTGTGTTTCATTTATGTGCCCTTCTGTCATTCTGAATGTCAGCCAATGCACAATTCAGAAGTGCAAATAAAGATTCTGATCATGCAAATTTGTGTAAGTGAGTAAACCCTTATAGCTTTGCAGTGCTCCACTTAGTCAAGATTCACTGGGTCTTCCTATATGTATGAGCCTGCAGAATCAGGGCTATGTTGCAAACAAAAGCTGTTGTCAGTACATTCCAGGCCAATTTTGCAGGCACAGATAACTTGGATAAGGTTCAAATAAGCGTCTCTATGTATAGACCCATATCTGAACCAAATCTGAACTCAACCTTTTAGAGTTACCCACCATTAACGTGTGGGCTTCTCAGGTAATGAGATGTGGACCAGACCATCTCCATCCATAATATATCATCATCACTATGATCCATATTATTTTGGCTAGTTCCAGCAGCTGCAAAGTTCTTGTTCTCAAAATCTCTAGGTCTGATCCCAGCTAGGATTCCTATTTCTTTATCATAAACCTCCAAACAAATATCTCATAGATTTAAATTTAATAATAATAAATAATAGGAATGTCATACTGCAGAAAGAGTGAGTTGACTTACTGTTCTCTAACTAATTCACTATGGGATCCAGTTCTTGTATGGAAAAGAAAATAAATGAACAGGTGTAGTAAGTGACTGGAAGATTTTGGAATTAAAATTTATTATGCTGAGCTCCGCTTAGTTTAATGGTGGCTGACATGGGTTATTTTTACACGTCGTTTTAGTAATGCTACAATCATAGCTGTCATTCTCATTTTATTTAGCTTTTCAAGCTAGTTAGTTAAATGGGGAACTGGTGGTGTTTATTCAGTACATGACAGAATTTCCTCTAGGCCACAGGTGTCAAACACAAGGCCCGCCGCCTTGTGTTATCCAGCCCACGGGCCGAATCCGGCCCGCCGCCTTGTGTTATCCGGGCTGGCAGTTTTTTCTGAGCCGAGCTCAGTTAAAGTGTGCGAGATCTTGCGGCAGCGCATGCTACCGCGAGATCTCGTCTCAGAAAGGAAAAGGCCGTTGGAGTCTCCTACTCTGCAGCCAAATTCCACCCTGTAGGGAGATTTCACGGCGGAGAGTGAAGCCTGCGAGCACCAGTGAGTCCCTGTTGTGAGTTCCATTCTCCTACTCTGCCGCCGAATTTCACCCTGCGGGGACATTTCTCGGCGGAGAGTAGGAGAGTAGAGTATGTGAAGTAGAATAGAGCATGAGGTGTTTTAGCGTATGTGTTTTAGGTGTTTAGGTTTAGGTGTTTAAGTTTTAGGTGTTATGGTATGCGTGGCCCCCTTGAACTTAATTTAATTTAAATGTGGCCCGCCATAGGAAGTCAGTTTGACACCCCTGCTCTAGGCCTTATTAAGCCTATGACGCAACTTGATGTTAGGGTATGATGTATGCCAGGAGATGCCGTCTTTGGTGAGAGATACATTTGACATTGCAACTACTCCTGGTCATTAAGGCCAATATTTTCAACCCAAATTAAGCTCCTTAACCCATATTTAGGCACCTAAATAAAAATAGCCTGATTTTCAAAACATGCAGAACCCAATTGTTCAGTGGAATTTCTTGATAGCCAGCACAGAAACCTTATTGAGGGCACAGGAACAAACCATCCTGATGTGCAGAAAGAATAGCAAGTGTGGTAGGCGCCCAGCTTGGCTTAACAAAGAAGTCTTTGGTGAGCTTAAACACAAAAAAGAAGCTTACAAGAAGTGGAAGCTTGGTCAGATGACCAGGGAGGATTATAAAAATACTGCTCGAATATGCAGGAATGAAACCAGGAAGGCCAAAGCGCAACTGGAGTTGCAGCTAGCAAGGGACGTGAAGGGGAACAAGAAGGGTTTCTACAAGTGTGTTACCAACAAGAGAAAGATTAGGGAAAGTGTGGGCCCCTTACATAATGGGGAAGGCAACCTAGTGACAGAGGATGTGAAGAAAGCTGAGGTACTCAATGCCTTTTTGCCTCTGTCTTCACAGACAAGGTCAGCTCCCAGACTACTATACTGGGCAGCACAGAATGGGAAGGAGGTGAACATCCCACAGTGCTGAAGGAACAGGTCCAAGACTATTTAGAAAGATTGGACATACACAAGTCTATAAGGCCAGATGCAATGCACCCAAGGGTGCTGAGGGAGTTAGCTGATGTGATTTCAGAGCCATTGGCTATTATCTTTAAAAGCTTGTGGCAATTGAGGGAGGTCCCCGATGACTGGAAAAAAGCAAATATAGTGCCCATCTTCAAGAAAGGGAAGGAGGAGGATCCAGGAAACTACAAACTGGTCAGCCTCACCTCAATCCCTGGAAAAATCCTGGAGCAGGTCCTCAAGGAATCCATTTTAAGGCACTTGGAAGAGAGGAAGGTGATCAGGAGCAGTCAACATGGATTCACCAAGGGCAAGTCATGCCTGACCAACCCGATTGCCTTCTATGAAGAGGTGACTGGCTCTGTGGATGTGGGAAAGCGGTGGACATGATATACCTTGACTTTAGCAAAGTTTTTGATACAGTCTCCCACAGTATTATTATCACCAAGTTAAAGTATGGGCTGGATGAAATGACTATAAAATGGATAGAGAACTGGCTAAAGCATAAGGTGCAACAAGTAGTGATCAGTGGCTCCATGTCTAGCTGGCAGCTGGTCACAAGTGGAGTGCCACAGGGGTCGGTGCTGACGCTGGTTTTGTTCAACATCTTCATTAATGATCTGGAGGATGGGGTAGATTGCACCCTCTGCAAGTTTGCAGATGACACTAAGCGAGGGGGAGTGGTAGATACCTTGGAAGGTAGGGATAGGATACAGAAGGACCTAAACAAATTAGAGGATTGGGCCAAAAAAATGTGATGAGGTTCAGCAAGGACAAGTGCAGAGTCCTGTACTTAGGACAGAAGAATCCCATGTAGAGCTACAGACTGGGAACCCACAAGTTAGGCAGCAGTTCTGCAGAAAAGGACCTGGGGGTTACAGTGGATAAGAAGCTGGATCTGAGTTAGCAGTGTGCCCTGTGCGCCAAGAAGACTAATGGCATATTGGGCTGCATTAGTAAGAGCATTGCCAGCAGGTCGTAGGAAGTGATTATTCCCCTCTATTCGGCATTGGTGAGGTCGCATGTGGAGTATTGTGTCCAGTTTTGGGCTCCCCACTACAGAAAGGATGTGGAGAAGTTGGAGAGAGTCCAGCAGAGGGCAACAAAATGATTAGGGGGCTATAGCACAAGACTTATGAGGAGAGGCTGAGGGAACTAGGTCTGTTTAGTCCAGAAAAGAGAAGAATGAGGGGGGATTTAATAGCAGCCTTTAACTATTTGAAAAGGGGTTCCAGGGAGGATGGAGCTAGGCTGTTCTGAGTGGTGGCAGATATCAGAACAAGGAGCAACGGTCTCAAGTTGCAGTGGGGGAGGTCTAGATTGGACATTAGGAAAATGTTTTTCACTAGGAGGGTGGTGAAGCACTGGAATGGGCTGCCTAGGGAGGTGATGGAATCTCCATTTTAGAAGTTTTTAAGATGTGGCTTGACAGAACCCTCACTGGGATTATTTAGCTGAGGTTAGTCCTGCTTTGAGCAGGGGGTTGGACTAGATGACCTTCTGAGGTCCCTTCCAACTCTAATATTCTATGTGAAAACCAAGCCACTTTGTATTTAGACCACAAAGTATAGATTTACATCTGAGTGAAAATTTTTGCTTGAATATCCCATGGAATTCGTGGGAAGGAGAGAAAAACTCATATTGATATTTAGGTCAAATTCCAAAAGGTAATAGCCAGCCTACCTAAATCTCCTCAGTAATATCAGCCAGATACAGTATCCTTCACAGTCTGTTCTATAATGCTGTTGTGCACTATTAAATAACTACTACCTTTCACCCCAAAGGCACAGGAACTGCACACCAGCAGTGAGTGAAATAAGGCTCATTTGCATTGTCCTAGGGCAAGCTACCACATTCGCACCCTCTCAGGACCCCAGGGCAGCTCTGTAAGCAGAACCCCAGCTACAGTTTCCCCCTTCAAGGGGCTCCTTTAGTAATTCAGACATTTGTCCATTCACACCACTTCTCAGATGCTGATTTATTAAATTAACACACCTTCAAAATAAACTTATCAAATCCCTCTTCAAATCTATCCATTTACCTCATCAGGTCACACTCAGGCTTTTTCTGCCTGTGTCTCACTCCTCTAGTCCCAGGTTTCTCTGATAGAACCTACTGTCCCTCAGCAGGCTTTGTACTCCACTCTTATCTCCTTAAGAACTCCCTCTCTAGGGCTTCCTGTTGCTCTTTATAGGGGAGACAGTTGATCCCTGCTCAGGTGTGTCTACTTAGTAACTAGGGTTGGCAGGCCCTACGCCTCTAGCCCTTAAAGGGGCAAGCCTCTCTGATTCAAGCATAAAAGCCAGTGTTCCTTGAAGCTATCTGTGTAAGCTTGAAGACTTGTCTCTCTCACCAACAGCAGTTGGTCCAATAAAATATATTACTTCATCCACTTTGTCTCTCTAGCGTCCCTTCAAATGTTTAAGGCCACATATATCTATTCAAGTGCATTGTCCCATTTTCTCCAATAAGGATACATCAAACTTTGTAAAGCCCTTTGAGACTACGTGGAATAAAAGATGCTAGAATAATATAAAATACTATTATCATTCTTAGATATCGCACTGAGTACTGAACAAACAACGTAAGTACCCACAAGGCAGCATTACCCAAGGGACAGAGCACTGACCTGGTCAGAGAGGGCGTGAGTTGTATTTCTGCTCTTCCATTGATTTGTTGTGTGCAGAAGGGCAAGGGGCTCACTGGTATCTGATAGTGAGTTTCAGCTGGCCTGATCAGTTAAGTGCACCCCAACTCACTAATGTCATAACCTGTATCTAAAAGATGTCAAGTAAGATATCAATAGAAAGCTAATACCATGCTAATCAATAACATTATTGCATGCTGTATGTATGCAGGACAAATTCAAAATTAGAAACGTACTGGGAATGATGTTCTTAAAGTCTGTCTGCCAGGCAGGGCTGAAGTAACTCCAAGGTACATTAAGAGACAACAGGGAACACCGTTTACATAAAAGGTAAACAGGACCATCAAGGCAACAAGGGGAGGAGCTAACCATTCAGCACCACAACAGGGGGAGGAAGTTGCAGTAACAGATCAATCTGCATTTTAGCAAACACCAGCATGGAACATCCTTCACTATAAGACTCCATGTCTCAGATTGAATGAACTTTACTTTGGGGGAAGAGGAGGGTCGCTTTCCAAAGAATCAATTTTGAAGGTTTACTGGATTATAACAGAGGGGCAAAGAATCCAAGTGATCATTCACCTAAGTGTGGTGACAACAAGAACCAGCTTGCTGTCGGGTTCGATTATATGGATCCCTCAATAAAGGAGCGACAAGGGTTGCTTTGCATGCAATTTGTTTTACTTCTGACAATCTATACATCAACAATTACAATTTAGAAATCAACCATTTAGAATTCTGGTCTAATGCAACAACTTAACTGGTCACAATTACAACTATACTTATAGAGGTAACTTATACTATGGGGTTATATTTACACAATTACTCTTACTGCAGCAGTGGGGTTTGTCAACAACAAAACAACAAATACTACACTACCTAGGTTGCTTCCCAGGCTTTCGTCTGAGTGGAATATGGTTCAGGTTTCTCAGTCACACGCCCTACACTTAGGCTAGAGCAGTGAGCTGGGGAGAGATGAAAAGGGTGATCAAACCTTTCACATAATGCTATTCTGGTGCATTCCTTAAGATGCAAGGCTTCTCCAACTACTTCTTATGGTGACACCCTTATATTCTCTTCCCACAGCCATACACCCACTCTTTTGGCCAATCATTAAGTGTTTTGGGCAATGAGGTGATTGGGGGGCTGTGGCCCAACACAGCCAAACATGGTCCTAAGTTTTCCTTATTGCCAGCTGTGTGCTGGACCTTGGTTTCGGACCGTGTGCTACATGCTGTTTTTTTGCTGCTGACAAAAGACCACTTACTTTGAAATATTCCTTAACTCTTATCTGAATTTGAGTTGGGGGTCATCCTAATCTTGTTGCAACAGAGGTTGCTTTTTAACGGCCAATGGGCCTGGCCTTGCCCCACCTCATTTGCTTAATTGCTAAATCTTCGGGATCAGCTTGTCTTTCCAGTGATAACTGCTCCTGTTGTTTTGAGCACCCCTTATGCTGGTATGCGATTACTTGCAAAATGGCCTTGGGGCACATATACATTACAGGCTTTACAGAAGTCTGTTACAACACTGAGAAGACAAAGAAACCCTACTTTGCACTTTGTGGGAGATCCTGACAAGAGAGGTGGTCAGCCATCCTGCTGGAAGGTAAAGTGATAAGGAAAACACCTTGAACATAGGCTGTAGCTTTTTTTTTTGTTAAGTCTTAGTCTCTAGAAAGTGTTTTTCAGTTTTATTTACTTGTAACCATTTCCAACTCTAACCTTTATACATGAACTCACTCTTATCTCCTTTCGTTGATGAACTTGTTTTACTTTTGATCTAAACCACCCCCCTGCTGCGTGTGAACTGAAGTGATAATTAACTTAACAGTTGAAGTGATAAGCTATCCATTTGGTCTCTTTAGAGGAGCAAACAACTTTCTTATAGCTGAGTGTTCCAGAAGAGGTTGTGCAGATGGTTTGAGGAAACTTTGAGACTGAGAATGTGTTAGGGTCACCCCTGCATAAGACAGCGGGATAAGGTGGGGTTGTTGGGTTGTAGCCAGTCTGCTGGGGTCATAGTGGAGAATCAGGGCTGCAAAGCACACAGATAGTCTGCTGGTTGCTGCATGCTTGTCTGCTAATTGTCAGTGTCCAGTCTGTGAGCCACAACGGCAGAGCATTTAAGGCACCCAGGGCAACAAACAAATTGCTAACTCAGTGAAGAAATGATTTCTTGAAATAAAGCTTTCTTGTATGATTTTCTGTTGCACATGGACACTGTGGAGAAATCTTTTCATTATATGAATGCTGTACCATGGGATAAATTGACCAATAAATTTAACAATGTGTAACCAACAATGATGTTTTCTCTTGATTCACCACTAGAAAGTCATTATACACCTTTTTCAAAAGAGAGGAGGGCATTCAATTGCATGCCAATTACAACAACACTACAAAAATCAAATTCTGTAAATATGCATTTCTGCAGAAAGTCTTCAGATTTGAATGATCTGTGAAGAAGGACTAGCAGAAAGTTTACACCATGGAACTTCATTTCTTAGTGTTGTTCAACATTCAAAGTATGGGCTTATGTATATGTAGGTACTTTTATAACCTGGCATGATTTTCCTACTTGATTTCATGTACTGCCATCATTAAAACAAACAAACAAAAAAACGGATTCTTTCATCTGTCCACCAAATTGCCACAATTTTAATTAACAATATTTTACCTCTACCACACACGCGCATACACACTTCCCTGCCTGTCATCAAGCCATGCGAAATCTTTTCTGGAGAGTTGGCTTTTTTTAAACCTGCATTCAATCTAATACAATTTGTCATAGGCTGTTCTACAAGCTTTCTATTTGCTTGATTCCTAGTAGAAAAGACAGTTTTATGGAAGTTCAATTCTAAGATAATCAGGACAGATAAACCTATTCTTTTTTTCCTGAAATGTTTCTTCCCTTCAGTTAGTGAATAAAGTCATCATGAGATTAGAATGGAATCGATCTATTTGCACTCATTGGAACTAATGACTATCTTTTTATGTCCATAAATATTTGAATCAGGGTGTATGGGTTTTTTTTTATTATTATGCATGACCTCTTCAAGCGTCCAATCCTGAGGACCTCCTGAAGGCCTTTATTTTAGCAAAATATTATAAAGAGAAACAGCTTTTGAAATCTGAAGAATTTTAGAATCTTGGAAATAAACTGTCATGAAGCTTTTGTGAACAATGGGATTTCACATCACCAGCATTGGGCTTTTGAACAATCTGCTAATTAGCTTGTATTCTGTTCTGTTGTGATTGCCATAATAGAGTCATAGATTTTCCAAGACAGCAGGAATCGTTTAGCCTGACCTGCATAATGTAGATTTCTCCCAGTGATTCTTGAACCAAGTCCAACAACATGTGGTTGAACTACAGCATATTTTTAAGAAAGACATGCCATATTGATTTGAAGACTCCTAGTGATAGAGAATTTAACTGTTGGAACAGCTTACTAAGGATGTGGTAATAACGTTCGCTGTTAAAAATTTGGCATTTCCAGTGTGAACGGGTAGCATGAATGTGCAAAACTGTGTGTGGCATTTGTGAAGAGCTCTACTAGAAAAAGACTTTTCCACTCATAAATCTCAGTTAATTAAATATTTTGGGCAGTGTATTCCTGTGGTTTAGCCTTCATGGCCAGATTTCACTATTCAACTGTGACTATCAAACAGGACTATTCTTTCAATCATCATCTATGGCTGCTCACACAACACCACTGTATATATGGAATATATAATAATTTGACCAATAAAACTTGTAAACTTCTATGTGCCAGAGTATCCCCTGTAGATGGTGTTCTTGAATATTGTGTATCAAAGCCACTTCAACCCAAATTTAATGCAGAGAGTAGGTGCAATTATTTTTGAAGGGAACAACCTACAGTTAACAGTTTGTCCTTCATAACATTTTAAAAACCCATCCCAGTTTAGTTGCAAATATTTTTGACCTGGGCCCCTCTGCTTGCTGACAAAATGCAATTTAAGGAACTAGAATGCAGTGCCCCCAAAAGTATACCACATGATATCCCACTATTTCTATTGTGAAAAACCCAGGGCAAAGCAGGAATTCATCAAACAGCAATGGGCTTCATTATTTGTGTATTACCTTTATATGTACCAAGGGAAGACAAGGACAAGCTGCCTGCAAGCAGCAGGGTCCGATCACAAGTTACACTGCACCGTCTTCCTCACTGCAGAATAATAGGAAAGCCATTCACCTTGTGCAATATTACTCTTTGGAGAGAGCACACTGACACTGCTCTTTTTAATTTGAGTTTCACCACCTAATGGCAGTCTACAAGCCTGCAGGAGCTTTTTGACTTTGAATCACTTTTCCTTGGTACATCCCCAGCGTTCAAAAGGGACAGCAAACCTGTCATTGGGAAGATGGATTCATCTTTAGAGGGAGGAAATATTACCCCATTGCCTTATTACGAGGCTATCTGCTCCAGGAATGTCCCTGATACATGGCTCCCAATTTCACTGAATTGCATTATAAACTCCCCTGTGTAACATGCATATTAGCATGTGTTTAAAAAAAAATCCTAGCCTTCAGCGTAGAGTCCTCTAAAGGGACCATCATAATTGATTTCCAGCTAATAGTCTTCTTAAAAAACTAAAGTGACACCATATTTTTTAAGAAAATTGCATATTTGTTCTTTAAAAAAAACCATTAACCTTGTTTTAAAAAGCCATGGGTTGGTGGCCTTGAGCTCAGTACTGTTCTCTAGTGTGCATACACACGGCTTCAGGTGCTACCAGTGAAGTTTTGTCTCACAGGATTATGGCAAAGCTTCCATGATGGTGGAAGTGAGGGACATTCCAAGTAATTATAGCCATTGCCCTGAAGAAAGGAAAAGCAGAACTAATTTATTATCCTTGGCACCATTAATCCCATGGGTGGCATTCAGCAAGAATGAGAGTAAAGCAATGGTAATGGGGATCCTATGGTATTTCCAAGTCTGTTCCTCCCAGAGGTGTGATTTTCATATTGAGATTCCCACAGAAACCTAGGGAAGGCAGTAAGGGGGAGATGAATAAAGAAATAATGATTTGTAGTAGTTGTTTTTTTCTTAACCATTGCTGCTGAAAGCTACATGTACTTTAATCATTGGCTGAAAGTAAAGGGGCTGAAGTCTGCCAGGGCTCAGCGGGTGCAGGAGAAGGAACTGTTGTACAATGACAAAAAGAATAGGGTAATGATTTGTATATGGATCCTATGTTCATTCTGGGTCGAATTTGCACACAAATGGATGTCAGCTCAGGAGACTTGCTGGGAACGGTTCTAAAATCAAGAGATAAAACCAAGTTCTTCTACATTGATTTACTGTCTCTGAATTAACTGACAGACTCAAGAACAGTAGGGTGAAATCCAGGCCTAATGGAAATCCTGGAGTTTTTCCACTGACTTTAATGGGGCCAGGATTTTACCCTTAACCTTTTGTGCCACTTTAAAGCTTGGGAAATGTGGATTTTTAATAGGATTTTTATTTAGCTTAATTTAATTTCTCTACAATGCTATGGTGGTAAAAAATCATTTTTGTATAACAGCATCACATGCAAACAATTGATTAATACTATATTTGTATGGTTAGCCTTCTTTACACTGACATATGAAGAATTTATAATCTAATGGGTGATGGACTGTCATTGCTGGCTCTGTTTATGCTTTTTTCATTTTTACTGGAACTACTGAAATTTAAATAAATGGTTCTCAACTATCAAAATTTTTCCCAGGGCCTCTTGCACTGTGCATTAGGATGTCATTCGTACAACAGAGTAAGGTACACGGTCACAAAATAATTCATCAAATTTGGAGTACAAATTGTAAGGAAGGAAAAGGTAGGAGGACTTTTTTCTGATAGGCAAATAACATTATTCAGCAATATACAAGGTCCATAGATAAATGACCTCTCCTATAATTAAACTAGCACAATTTCCACAATTTGCAAGAGCTCTTGCTGAGAAAGAAGGAAAGCATTTTTTCTTTGCTATTTTGTTATGCCAGTCTGACGGCCCTACTTGATCTCTGGTAATACAGCCAGACTTCTGGATTTTAAATACCATCCCTGGCACTGGACTGTGGCCCACAAAAGCCTGTTTTTAGTTACCTTTAAAAGTCACTAGATGGCAGCAAGAATCTATGCTTCAAAGTCCAGAGGTTCCCACATGCTTTATTCTGTCAGTCGTCTAAGACTAATAACATACTTCATGTACACAGAGTTTAAGTCGATAGTCCCAAGGCACACAATTTATAGCCAGATTTCAAACCCCTCATAGCTCAAGCAGGAGAGGAAGGATCAGACTCGGTGCAGAAATGACCTGGACTCTCTTACTATAAATCCTCAGTCAGATTCTGAAAATCAGCCAAGTTAGAGATAGTCAGGACTGGCTTTGTCTCATTTTTACATTTAATATTTGCCTTTTAGCCCTAAAGATCTATGAGCCCGATTCATTTCTCACTGGCACGAGAGTAGATCTGGAATCATTCTGTTGAAGTTAGTGGAGCCACACCAATCTAGAGCTGGTCTGAGTGACAGGACAATCAGGCCCGATTTCTGTATCTCTCGGTTTCTGTCTAGTTTTCCCCTCCTTAGTCTCCCTCATCCTTCTGCTGTTCCAACATGACTGGCCTCGAACTGGAACGTGTGTGCGCTAACATTAGAGCAAGCACCTGCTGGAACTGCTCTCTAGCTGTTTTCTTGATACAGGGTGTGCAAACTGCGGGAAACCTTTTCCCCTGCAGCCGGAGCAATCCCTCCCAGAAATAACACCTCAGCCTTTATTTTTCTACTGTGGCTGTGTATTTAATTAACCACCTTTTCTGTGCTGTGTGAAAGAAGACAGGAAGTCACATGCACTATAAAATAGCATTCATTAGAAGGCTGCTTTATTTTTTTCCCCTTCTTCTGAACTACACTTATGATCAGGCTTTCCTTGCCTGACTTACTGTAAGTCTTGTACTAAGAGTCTCACCTTGCCCTTCCAGGCTTTCTCCCTTTCCATGGTAGACCTATGCCTTGTAACAAGTTTCCCCTCTCTTCCCTCCCCCCCCCCATTACTCTATTCCTTGTGCCTCACTTTCTCCAAATACATATATTGAATGGCTTTTTTCCATACACTTCCTGGCCTGTGCTTTGTACTAGGCTTTCCTTCTTCCTATCTTTTCCATTTCACAACCACCCTATTCTTCTCAGAGAAATATGGGTTATGCCTTGACCTAGACTTTCCCCCCCCACTCCCCAGTGACTTATGCCATGTAACAAAGTGCCACTTCTTTTCTCATTATCAGGTTGTGCCTTGTGCTAGGATTTTGTCAGCCCTCCCTGGACCTTACACCAAACCGCTGCCCACACAACTGGACCATGCCTATGTAAGGATTTTTCTTCTAGGTTAAGAATGAGAAATAAGACATTTTGGTGCATGGCCTAAGTAATGCCACAAGATTTGGGGGCTGAAGGGAGAGAAAATTATTTGGATAATAAAATCATTTTGTTTGACTGTATTCTCAGTGGTTATTTATTCACCTTGATGCCTTTTGCGGCCTGGAAGACAATGTGTTATGCACCCTTTCCCAAATATCCCATTACAGATCTCTTCTGAAGAGCTGTGAAGGTTACATCAGTGCCACAGAGCGCTTCTCCCCCCACCCCCACCCAATACGTCCTGTCTTTGCTAATGCATTCTGCACATTCTAGCCAACATCATAAATAGAAACAAGGAATGAAGCTATTTAAAAATCATAATGAGCTAGCTACCTAACTCTCAAGTGGCAATAGGATTTCAGAGCTATGAGGCTGCTCACAGGTTTATTTTCTTGGCCTGGTTTGCTGATTTTGGTTCCCCTCACCCTACCCCTCCCCGCCAACTGTATATATCTGGTTACACCATACATCAATTTTTAGGAAATTACCACAACAGGCAGAATGTATGAGGCCTGTTGCATACAAAGCAAAACCTGAAGTATCTCAAAATAATGATGACACATTGTCTCGCTCGAATGGCTATTTTAAGGATTCACGTTATACAATATAGGAAATGAGATTGAATATCCATCTCTTCTACTAGGCAAACGCCAGTTCTCCCCTTCCTTTTTATTTTTATATTACAAGCAAACGAAGGCGTGAAGGGGAAAGGAGCAGGACTTGTACTAAGTGAGGGGATTGATGGCCACGGTGAGGTGTAGGGAGATCACAGGATGACTTGCCTGGAGTTGCGGTGTGGAATGAGGATGGAAGACAGTTTCTTGGTACAGGCAAGGGTAGGGTGCTGGGCAGGAGGATGGATCAGATGGAGGGCAGTAGATAGTGGGATGTTAGTTAATGAGAGATAGAGAGGGTGAGAGGCTGGGCTGGGGTAAGGTGGCACTTTCCCCAGAAGTTGATTTTAATCAGGAAGAGGAGGCCAGATAGCCCTAGACATACTGGGGAACATACTGTTTATGTTGACCTGGGCAAAACACAGTGCTACCAACCCCAAGCATTGAAAAATTATGACTGACCAATCAGAAGATTGGCTTTATAATCATGAGCTTTGATCAAATAAATACTAGGTTCGGTTTCCTTGCCTTCAGGTTTTTTAATCTGAGTGCATTCGGACAGCTAAGTTTTCAAGGTTTTCTCTGCAGCCATGGAGGCTGGTAACATACACTGTTTTAATTGTAAGCTAAGATTCTCCTGTAATTACATGCCCCTGGGAGCTGAGGCTTTACAGAAACCAAAAGATATTGCAACACTTGTAACAAAATTGCAAGCGTCGGCAATGCTAAAACAACTGAATAATCAAGTAATCCTATTCTTGGGTACCCTGGTCTGCCCCATCCTGTACATTGTTGTAGCCCTCACCTATCATTGTATCACACCTGTGATTAGACTGTAAGCTCTTTGGGGAAGGGACTGTGCCCTCCTGTACTTTTGAAAAGAATCTAGCACATCTCTGTTACTATCACAATAAAGCCATTAATATAAGAGAGCCGTTAAAACAGGATTTTAATTCCACAGCAGTTCATAACTCCAATCTTCTTCGCTGGGATTTCCATGTGTATCACTTCTGCCAGGTGACAATGGAAGCAACAAGGGCCAGCTTCAGTCTGTCGAGGGAGGGGGGTCCTTTTTGTAATTTTTTTTGGAAAAAATACAGCCAAAAAGGTTTAGCTGCAATTGAGAATGAAGCTCGGGAAAAACAAGTTGTTTGTTCATGTTAAAAAATTCTGACAACCTTCTCTTTGAACACTGTTAGCGCATGTACGTGTGCACACACACACATCCCCATGATTTGGAGCAAGAAGGGTGGCATTTGTGTCAAGGATGTGCCTTTTGACATCCTCATGAAAATCCACCCAAATTTAGCCAAGTTATAAACATTTGGAAACTGCAATTTGCACATGCTCAATAAAGACTTCTTACACTTTAGCCCGTATACCCCCCCAAAGATTCTATCTTCACTGAGCATGAACCAGCCTATGGCTGAGTGAGCCTTTCCATACAATTGCAGCTCTCGACTGCTGTGGACTCTGCCAGGTCTAGGCAGGAACTTACAGCAAGGAGCCTGTCACTCTTGTGCTCTCAATTCCTCTGCCCACACCACTGCTGGAACCTGGGCAGAAAGAGGAAGCTCCCTGAGTCAAAAGCACAGGGGACAAGAAATAGACTTGCAGAGGGAGGTGACTGGAGTAGACTGGGAAAAGGAATCTGGAGTGCAGGCAGGTGTAAAGTAGGATTGGAAACTGGCAGGATGCGGCAAGGAAAACTGGGACTTGTGGGCCAGGGGAAGAGATGGATTGAGACTGGGAACGAGGGCGGTAATCAGGGTGGAAAGAATGATATCCAATGGTGGGGAGCAAGACTGAGATCAGATAAGGAGCCCGGGGGAGAAGACTCAGACTGACTAAGTAAGGAGACTGAAACTGGGAACCAGTGGGAAGGAGAGACAGATCTGACAAGGAGAAGAACTGGGAGTGGCTGAGCAAAGAGACTGGGAGTCAGTGGGAATGAGGAACATGAGTGTGGTAGATGACTGGAGGACAGGATGGAGGAGAGAGACAGATCGTATAAGGAGACAGAAAGGGAGAAACTGGGACTCGCTGGACATGGAGACTGGGGACAAGTTGTTGGGAGAGTGGGAGAGAACTGTGACTGGCTGGGCAAAGAGCCTGGGATAGGAAGTCTGCAGGGGTGAAACTAGGATTTTCTGGGCAAGGCGACGGAGACCTGAATCAGAAATCTAAAGAGTAGAGATTGAGACTGGCTAGGTGTGAAGAATGGAACTGGGATGAGGACAGGCAGAGACAGAACTGGGACTGGAACTGGGGCCGGCTGGAGGGGACAAGGCAAACAGGGGCACACTTGGAGGCATGGTCTGAAAAGTCTATGCCCACTAAAACACTGAGTATGGACTAGGAACCCAAGATTCCTGAATCTCACCATTCCTCTGCTATCAGCAAATATTTGTGGAACCCACTGGCAAACTTTCTTATCCCCCCTTAGTGCTGGCCCACATAGAGGATGCCCACCAGCTACTACTGTCAATTACTTTTTTAGCTCAGTGCAGAGGATCAAAAGGGTCTAACTTTGCTGATGAACCATGTGATGCCATACAGCGGAATTTTTTTTTTTCAAAACCCTAGGAAATTATGCTCAAAAACCCACTTACATTAAAAGAACATTATTAAGGTTGTATGGTCCTCAAAAGTCAGGACATGCCAGAACTAAGTTTGCCTGTGGCTTTAGTCAAATTTGCCTCTTTTTTTCTGTGTTACATTGTAACTTATAATATAATGTACAATACATTTCAAAACTGTCATTTCAAAATGAAAAACAAACAAACAAAAAACTATTCTATTCCAATAAATTCAAAACAGAATTTATCAACTTTATCAAAATGCTTTATTTAAAAAGAAATTTAAATTAATTTTGTTCAAAATCAAACACCTTGCAGAATTTTGGCAAATCAGCATTTTGTGTCAAAAAATGTTCCGCTGAAAAATATTTCACCAGCCCTAATTATAATTCATATAAATGAATGTGGCCAAAGCTGTCTTTTCAACTTCTTCCTTACAGAGGGAGCAGAGCTCCTCTAAGTTTTCTGGCCCTAGGGTTTATACCTGAATGAAGCAGCAATAGCTATTGGGCCTCAACAAGTATTTAGAATATTGTGGGCTCAGGAAACTGCAACAAAATAAAAATAAAACCAAAGTCTCCCACTGAGATCTTGTCTCTTTATTCCAGAAATATTTGGGTTGCAAGGGACCTCTGTTTTGAGCCATCTAATCCATTACTGCTGCAGCATAAAATTAATTAACCCAAAAGCATTCTGAGTGGAAGATTTTGGGAATGCAATCATAAGTGTTGGCAACAATTTCATATTTTCATTGGCTGCGTGCAGGGCCCAAGCATAATTTTTTCGGGCCTAGTACAAACTTGTAACACGGGCCCCCTCTCACATACACACCACAATCCCTCATCCCATACATACAATCCCATGAGCCATGAAATTTTTTTTCCTCATAGTAATGGGGTTGCAGCCTGGGCTGGGCCACTCAGGGCCTCCTGGCCCCAGTAAAGTGTACTATTCCCCCCCACCCCCCACCCATGTGGGGGCCTTGGTTGTGTGCTCCTTTCTCTTACTGGCTCGTATAGTTATCAGGTGAAATCTTGACCCCATTTAAGTTGATAGTAATATCGCTGTTAGCCTAAAATGGTGGGTGAAATCCTGGCTTTGTTGAAGTCAAGGACAAAATTTCCATTGACTACAATGTGCCCAGGATTTCATCACCTAAGGGAGCAACTCCCTGGCATTACCAGATTTTCAGAGTCCAATCAAACAAGGAAATAAATAAAAATATTTTTTCCAGGTTTTGGTGCTTAGCTTGAGACCCTTCAGGGTTTTCAGAAGTTCTAAGTACAGGTGACCCTCCCTGATTCCAGCTAGGATTTGTGATATTCCACGCCTCTGTAAATCTCTGTTTAACTGAAACTCTCAGTTATTGAAATATGGGTTAGATAGTCTAGTCTGTGTCTATGAATATGGGGACTGTCCCTTTAAAATCAGGACACCTGGCCGCCCTATGTGTGGATCAAGGTTGCAAGTGTGTAAGACCTTTGGCTAATCAGTATTCCACTGTAATCTATTCCATGCTGTCTTATGCTCCATAAAAACAGAAAAACTAAGAGCGGCCTCCAAATACAGAAGGAAAAAAGCCGACGGGAAAGGAATGTTCTTTTCAAAGAATAAGAAAGAAACATGATTTGCATATGCAGAGGGAAATATTTTGCAACAGGAAAAGCTCAAATGGTGTGTGGTGATAGCTACATTAACTGAAAGCTGCTCATGCGTTGTACAAAAATTAATGACTTGGAGACAGCGACCTATTCATATCAGCTGTAGACAAATTCACTATCTGTGAGGAATCTACCATCTTAATGAAATTGGTAAGATGAGCTGGGCGTGAAATTCAGCGACACAATGACCTAGCTTTTATTCTTCCCTTTGCTTTGATGGTAGGGGACTCTGCTGTTGCTGAGTCAATGTATTCACAGGCCTTATAGGTCTATGTCATTTCCATCACAGCATTAGCTGAGGACTTGGAGAGAGAGTGTGATGCTTATAGGCCGCCTTGCAATGAAAGTAAATATTCTCTAAAGTCCGTCCATCCACCTGTCTGCCTGCAAGGAGAACCCTGCACTTGCCGCTCCCCATACAAACTTCATGGAAGTGAGGGCTCAGCTCTACTGCACCAGCCCCACACTGCTCTCAGAGCCAGCAGAAGGTGGTTTGTGGGAGGGGGACCCAAGGGAGAGGGGGCTGTGAGATGAAGGAGGACAAAGTGGCGTAAGGGGAGACTAACATCCACAGCGCTGCAAGGATTCAAAACAAAAGAAAATACAGCCAAAGGCTGTAATATCGTTTCTCTGGAGCCTGTGCTGTTGGAGGCATTCCCCTATAAGAGAGTGGCTTGGGGCACTGCACCTGATGTGGTTCTGCAAATCAATCTCAAACTATCCAAGAGGAAAAAAAAACCCAACACACTCTGGGGGAAATCTGTCCAACACACACAAGCATTTCAGTTCTTTGTTCTGTCATTTTACCAGAACTACAAATAGGGGGAAAGGGAAAGAACCCAACAGCTCCAATCCATTGGATATAGAGCAGCAATTGTCCCAAACGTGAGTGGTCTGGGAAGAATGTTATAATGATTTGCCGTTCCATTATGTCTGTTCTGTCACCCATCTTGTTGCATAATCCATTTTCACATACTCCCTACTCCAGATTATTGTCAGGCACATATAATTCAGTGGGTCCCTCCAGCCGTCACCCTCCAACATTTCTGCAGACTCTCCAAGAAACATCTCCATTCTGTCCTGGAACAAGAATGACAAATCAGATTCATTGTGTCCCAGAAGAGGCTGTGCAGCTTCCAGGAAGAAGAAAAAAAACCCAGCTAATTCACCTAATGAAAACAGCTCTATAGTCCCAGATTGCTTTTTATTTCAACCCAATTCCTTTGGCTGCCTGCTTTAGATTTTTATTTTTTTGGTCCCTTGTCCAGCCCTCAGTCTATTCATTCACCCAAAAGCTGATTTCATATGGTGAGGTAGGGAGCAGTTTCATGGAACTGAGCTTGTCCATCAATCAATAACTCCTTGGTTTGAAACATTTCTGGGAATCCAACCAACTTCCAGAAGCAAGGCTGCTTTAGCGTAACTTGCAGTAACACAAAGTGCTGTGCCATCATGCAGGTCACGTGTGCACTAGGACACATGACTATGAGACCATGCCTACTTCAGTACTTCTAGTACTGCACCAATTCTGGCTTGAACTGCGGAAGCACAGGGTATGTTTTTTCATGGTGCACCTGTCTGCTGTAAGACAAGCTTGTCCCGAACTAGACACATTAATGATGTTAATCAAAGAATGGTGTGACATGGAGTTTTCGATGTAAAGCAATTTATCCCACTCCCCATAGGTAATACAAGAATGGCATTAAACCAGTCGTCCAAGATACTGAAAAATTAGCTGAGGCAGTGTTTGAGTCAAAAACAATAGGGAATACTGCATTAGCAGAGTTAAAGAAATGTTACAACCACAGTTTAAACTAATCTTTTATAGAACAAAGAATAGAAACCTTTTATAGAAGAAGAAACCTGGGGTGAAATCCTGGCCCCAGTAAAGTTAAAGAGAGTTTTGCCATGGACTGTAATGGAGCCAGAATTACAGCCTTGAAGCACAGATGATGTACCTTTCACGCCTCTATCTGTATTACCCCGCCCGTTACTGTTTTTTTGTATTTTCCTTTGTCGCTGATTTAGAATGGCGGTAGGTCGCATGAGGAAATAAGTAAATAGAGGAGATAGGCCACCACTCCTCCTATTAGGAGGTAAATGCAGACCACCCCGAGGTCTATTAATTCCCGAGAGAGCCAGCACGCCTTAAGGAGGAAACTTCCCCCAATCCCTAGCAGAATAATAGAAGCAGTCGGGAGATTAAGGGGATCTAAGAAGAGGACTAGAGTTGACCCCAATACAAGTCCCCCAACCATACACCAACAGCACGGGAAAGTTGTTAAGGAAATTTTATTGTCCGCCAGTTTTCCGTTGAAAAATGGCTTAAAAATTATATAAAATAAAAAAAAAACAGACAAACAATTTTTATTTTAAACCTATTTAACTTCAATTACTACAAACCCACCATTTAAGCTAAATAATACACAAACTTATTCTTCCTAGGTCAAGAATGAAGCACAGTGGCCGTAGGGTAAATACCCCCCTAAAATTTAGTCGATAAAATTTTAACAACACTTGATTTCTCCCGGGGCGTGAGATGCCACGCCGGTGGTTTTTTAGGCCTATGTTACAAATGAGGTGTCGATAGCCTTGTTGCCCTACCGCCAAAGGCGGAATATAGCGACACAAGGTCTTGATCCTCTCACTTGCCAATATCCGCGCGCTTTCCTTTTGACTGAGAAATTTTTGGGAAAGGAGAGAGTTCAGAATAGGGGAGAGGCCGTCCCGATGTGTCCCCATAGGGATCCCGGTTTAAGCCTACTCCGAGTAATTAGAAGGAATTAAGGTGAGGGTGCCGTCCAGATGTGTCCCCGTAGGGATCCCGGTTTAAGCCATCTCAGAAGGAAAGGAGGAAAGCAAGTGGAATAGACAGCCCCAAGGCCTAAACCAAGCGGACCGGGAGAAATCGGACTCAAGAGGCGAGACCCAATGACTCCTCGTTTGTGAGCTGGCGTGCTGTTTAAATATCTTTTGATGTTTCCGTTATGCCCAAATAAGCTTTTGGTTTGTGCGTCATTTTTGTCCGTTACAGGGTTTCTGGTGCCTTTTTTACTATCTCTTACATTCTTATGGTCAAGCTTACATTTTTGTGGTTGGCTTACATTTTTGTGGTCAAGTCATTTCATTCCCTCTTAAGCAACAAGTTATATTCTTAATAAACACTTCTAAATTTTACTTTTCTTTAACAACATACTTAACACTTGTGTGTTTTCCCTTATCTTAAAGCATTTGAACATATTACTGACAACATTTATTCAAATTAACACAAACATTTATACTACTTAACCAACATGAGGGGTAGGGGTGGCCGGAGGCCGGGGAACCCTATACACTATCTAGGGACTTCCTCTGGTTGGTCAGCCCTCAGTTGCACCCCGCCTTCATTGATGTTATTCCTATAAGGCATTTCAGGGGCAATGACTCTTCCAGTTGTTTTAACCTTTGTTTGGAATCATACAGGAGTGTGTTTCTACCATATTCCCCTGGGTGTACTCACTCTGCTGCATGACCTGCCTCTTTATGGGGTACCACTTTTCAAAAAGGTAAGCCTGCATCAATGTCTTCTTCCATTCCAGTGTTCGGGAGGTGTGGGGGGGAATTTAGCTGCTTTCAGATGTTCAGAGGCATTAAAACATCATTGGTAGCACAAAAGGTGGACATCTATTCCACATAGCGCGATGGAGCTTGCAACGTTAATAAGCTGGGTATTGGAAATGGTGTACCGCATTTCTGACTGGGCCCACTGCCCCATAAAGGTAGACATGCAAGGGTGTTAGACTGTGTGCCAAGCTTGAGCACTGCAAAGCTTTCATGCCTCTGGTTAAGGAGACATGCCTGGGAGACTTCAGAGCTGAATTCATTTGGAAATAATTATAAAACTAGCTTTGCTGGCTTGCTACCATAGTGGTTTGTTTTTTAATCTCTGTTGAATCAGGAGCAGTGTCCCTGATGTGGGGGAGGTGACAGGTAGGAAGTGCAGAAAGGCGCTCTCTCTCCTTTTGATTCTCAGTGGCAGGCAGCCCCCAGAATACTATAGAAAGGATGAATAGCTGAGCTCCTGCATAACAGTATGCCCAAGTGTGGAAGGCATATTTACAACCTTTTGTGGTGCTTATACAGAGTGGACCTCTTAAGTACTGGACTAACTGGGCTGTGTGCCAAATCTAAATCATCTTGAAGTACTGCAAATTTTAAACTCTTCACAGATGGCATCTCTTCAGCCCCAATCATGTTCAACTTCAGTGCTCCCCTCCCCTTGACTTGCTTCAGCAGAACATCAAAGGGCAGAAAAATCCACACATAGCTGAACAAGGGATTGCTGTAGATGCTTCTGTCGGGGGTTTTTTCCCCATAAAGGATTAAAATACCGAATCATGACATTAACTTCATTACTCTGGTCTGCATAAACACACATCTGCCGGTTTATTACATGGATTTTAGCAGTCACAAAAAAAGGCTCTATCTGCTCATGTAGTACATGTCTTTAATCCTGCACTCAAAAATCAACAATGAATAGAGAAATTTAAACTGGGGGAGAATAAGAGACATAGAACCAGTAAGCAAAGAAAAACAATCGCCCAGAAGAATGTCTTGTATAAAAACTGGCCTGAAACAACCCTGGACATTTTAACAAAAGCGATCTGCACGCCCAGGACCTCAAAGGGTATGTCCACATTGCCCTAAAACATTGCCCTGTCAGCCAACTCAGGCTGCAGAGTTTGGGGCTGCAGAGCTATATACTGTCAACACAGATGTTTGGAATTGGGCTGGAGCCAAGGCTCCAGGACTCCCCCCCACCTTGTGGGTGTGGGGAGGGTAGAACACACCTGCAGAGTGAACAATGAGTTGACAGCAAACAGCAGATTTGTTCCATGGTTTCAGGAGGGGGTGATTGTATGACATTGTCCCTTCATTGTTCCGTAAATATCAGAGGTTGTTACTGTTATCGTCCTCCCATGGGTTTTCTGCCAGGAGGCAGCCTTAGGGCAATCATGGGAGCCCCACCGGCAAAGGCTACTAAGAGGATACTTTTAATCATTGAATTTCACCAGCTCCCAGCAATGCCTTATTGCTGGCAATACCCACTTTCAGGGTCTCTTGGCCTCCTACAGATGAGAGATTGTGGCAGATGAGAGATTGTGGACGCTTCTTCCTGCATTGCTAGGGTTCTGTGCCCTGTTCACACTGACAAAAATAGCATATATCCAAGCTGTTCCTAATCTAAGGGGCTGGCATCACCTTAGCGATTCATCTTTGGAGGCTCCTTCACATTCCAAGAGAAAAGAATTTGTTGGTCGCAGACATGTGAGTCTCATGGACGCTTACTTGCCTCACAGAACCACCACATGGTTTGCCACTAGTTGGGGCATTAGCCTGTCTGAGTTTTGGCAATGCCTTGGAATAAACACACTAACCATTTGCTAGGGGAGGTTAGCTGACATGGATGCAGCGCAGCATGCCAGATCAGTAGCTGCCATAAGTTTCTGACTCTTAGAAAAATTAAAATCCATGTGTCCCAATAACAAAATAGGAAAGTCAGATATGTTAGGTGGAGGTAAGCAAATGTCTCTTTCATTTGTTTAGCGGAAATTGTAGGCAGGATGTCAGTGGAATGAACTTGATGAAGGAAGTCCCTTTCCACATTAGTCCAAAAAAAGTCAGTGTTTTTACTCAGGCTTTTCCTGAGGTGAATTAGATTATGAGAAGAGCTGTGTTTCTGTTTTACTGTGGCAAGAGTATATCTGGCTGACTTCAATCAAGGTTGGTTAACTGATGGATTATACATTTTGTACATGCATGCAGCACATCATAGTGGCCACATGAAATAATGAATAAAACTCCAAGACCTTTGGTTCAGGTCATCTGGCTCCCTGAACTTGCAAGTTAAAAGAAGCCATTTGGGGCCCTGAGGGCGGGAGCCCAGTAAAAAAAATTAACGTCTATCAGGCTACTGTAGTCACTATGAATCAGCTGTTCCCCTCCCTTCATGTAATGGAAGGGGAACAACCAAGGGCACAAGCAAGGAATGCACTGCCTCTACTGCATGGTCCCCTTCTCTCTGAAAGCCTGCCCAAGTCCCTGCATACCAGGTTCCTGGCACTCTGTGTTTTGGGAGGAAGCAGATCAAGGAACAGAGAGGGGTTTATGTGCTTGGTTTTCTGAAAGGTGGAAGAACCGTGCAGCCAGGTAAAAGCTCAGTGGTTCAAAGCATCCTTTCCCTGTGGAGCAGCAGGGTTTGAAGGCGGAGGTCCTTCCATGAATTAATTGACAGCTCCATGAGATAAATATCCAGAGGATCCCATGGCTTCTGGTCCTCTCCCATGGATTCTGCCTCACAAAGATGTCTTCTTTCTTCCAGTGAGTTGCCATGGTCCCAAATGGTTTAACATTTTAGCAAGAGGATCACTTATGACTCTAAGCTCTGAAACAGCCACTGTAATTGAAAACTCTAGTTTCATAGCTTATTCATGGTGAAAGTTAGTTACTTTCTTTAAAGTTTTATCAAATATTTATAATTTTTCCATATAGGATTGTTAAAGATACAAAATTAATACATATTATATTATAGGGTCGTGTCCAATTAAAGCGTAGGTATCATAGGCTAAAAGTCCCAGTATTTCTTCAGTTTTAAATGTTCATTCTTGATGTAATGTAAATTCCTGATCTGAGCAAAGCCAGTAGATTTCCCTTCATTTTATCTGTAAGAGTCAAAAAAATCCAAGTGATCCTGTAGCAGTGTTTTAACTTTCTCTCATGGCAATGTAGCTGCTGCCTCAGTTTCCCCATCTTACTGGAGGGTTAAAGCTTTCCAGCTAAATAGAAACCCTGCCCCTTCCAGGGAAAGAGAGTTCCAGCATAAAACAAAACATCCAAAGTTGCAAGGAAGGCTAAGACCTCTCTGTAGCCAGCTGAACCTGGCTCTCCACCAAGAGGTTTAAAGAACTCCATTCCTGCTGCAGTGGAGGAAGGAGAGTTTCAACCTAGCCTTTACTAGAAAGGGCCCCTGAAAGAAAGCAGCTGCCTACCCTTTCAGCTCACAGTTTCCTCACCTAAGGTCCCTTACCCCACCTAAATGTATTTCTACCTTGCTGGGGTTCTCAAATAGAGCTGATCAGAAATTTCTGAACTTCAAAATTTTTCCAACAGAAGGAGGGGGGGGGGGAAAAAAAGACATTTTAAAAAACATGTTCCCAATTTTCAGCCATCTCTGTTCCTAAATAAAGTCCAAAAATAAACCACATTATCTTGCCTGGATTATTCCTTCTTTGGTGTCCCTACAAACACTCTAGCCCTAGCCCTTCCTGGCGAGCTTCACCTACAAATCCTGGTCTCTCAGTCATCTGAAGGGGTGCCTCAAATACTTCCTGGTGCAAGTCCTTGAACTCCTAAGCTTCCCTAGGAACCAGAGTTTCCAGGATGCTCTGCTGCAGCAATGGGGTAAAGTACACCTTGTTACAGGCCCACACACTCAGCTTTTTTTTCTTTTTAAAAGAAAAGATTTTATGACCCACCTTACAATTTTGAGAACTTTTTTGCTCACTAATTGACTAGTTCTTAAACCCGTTGTTAAGTCTGGTGTTTGTCACTCCTATGGATATCAGAGAGGTGAGACTGCCAAATTATAGTATGTCTGCAAGAGAGCCCACACTCCTGAAATTGATAGTGTATTAACTGAGCATCAAGAATAAGTTTTACTTTAAGGATTACCTGACAGAGTTAAGATAAAATAAGGGCATAAATCTATGAGTAGAAGTAAAAATAAGACTGTTATTCATCAGATCAGCTACCTCTAATTATTCAATCATAGCTGCTTACTTACCAAAAAAAGTCCAGTCTAATTGCTAGCCGTACCAAAAAAAAGTCAAAATAGGGTCTTTCCTTTTCCTACATCAACAACAGTAATGCAAGGTTCTATAGGTTTAATTTTGCCTTTCGTTACATCTGTGGTACCCCACTACTTCAAATTATGCTCTCAGTTTCACCCATTGCATTCAGTTGGGTTGTGTAGGTGTAACTGATTGTCTTGAGTGGGGTTATGCAGAAAAATGAGGAGAGAATGTGGCCCTGTAATAGTTAACAATGCTGTTGATGGGTGAGATGTAGAGCTATTAAGTATTTTCTGTGAATTTTTTAAAATGATAATTTTTTTCTAAAGTATTTAAGGAATTTTGTTTATAGTAACACAAATGGATTCCCTGGTTTTCAGTTGATTTCAGTTTTTCAACACCCAGAATATTTTTGAATTTTGGAGTTTTCATAGTTTGTAGGAAAAACATTTCCCAACTACAAAAGAAGGCAATTTTGTTTGTTGCTGTAGTAAGAAAGAATAAAATACACCTCACTTTCTCATAGCAGTTTCCTCTGCAGTGCTAACAGGCTTAAAAGTATAAGCAAAGTGGATAGCAATGCCAATAGTTAAGTTTTTTCTAACAGCTCTCTTCCACCTCCAGCATGGAGGTGCACCTGGTGTCTCAGTATCCTCTGGTCTTCTGAGGAAACTCTCCATGGGCTACCTTAATTTGGGTAGTTCATAACTTTTGAGTGCTTGACCTTGCTATTTTTTAAAAAACATTTTTTGTGTGAGAGAGATATATATGGTCACTAGAGAAAGAGGATATGAGGCTGAATGCCCACAGGGTGCAGATTTTTGGAGTAAGATGGCACTATTTTTAGTTACTTTGGGGAGTGTACTTTAAGATTTTGTTTAGTGTTCGATGAGAGTTTGGGGACATTGTTGTCCAGCAGCATACAAGTGCAGTGAGTTTCATGAACATGCTACAGCCAGCCACTAATTACATGAGTTGCAGTACAGCCTCTTTCATCTTTTTTTTTCCCCTCCATTTGTTTCCCACAGCCAGCATGTCAGGTTTCACCTGAGAGGAAAAGACTCAAACATGATGTTGAATTTGCATATTTACTTCACCAGGATGAATAGCTTTTATGACAAATCCTATACTCTGATATTGGGAGAGGCTTTTTTAGCCATAGTTACAGAAACATGCATAAAAATGAATGTTCTAATATCGGATCATGAATGACTTTAGGGGTGGCATATATCTGGCTGTGTTATATGAGATCTGAGTTAAAGGGCGTTGTCTCAAAGCAGGAGTCCCTCACCCTGGATTCCTTATCACAAATAGTCCTCACGGCAATCTCAGTACCAAGTGCTTTACTTACTGCATGAATATAACAGAAGAGGTTCCCCACAGCTACAGCTACAGCTACAGCTTCAGCTTCTTACATTCTCCCAGGGGGACTATGTATTCCACTTCCTAAGACCCAAAGCTTCATTGGTCCTTTCTTCCAGCCTAGCCCTCTTCTCGTCCTGTCCCTCTTTTAGCTGTCCTCAGCTCCACCTTGTTAATTGGTTAATCACTTCCAAAGTACACAGAGCTGTGAGTCAGCCTAAAGCTACTAAAGCCCATAGACCTGAGATTACATAGCCCAGTGCAAGTAACATCCTTTAACACAGATTGGTTGAAGTGCTATACTGTGCCTCCAGGTGCCACAGTACAGAAGGTGCCGCTCCAGGACTGTGTGGGAGTAAAAGTGGTTTTGTTTAATCTAGATGCTGTGTTAATTTATAGCAACCTCCCATGGACTACCTTTGAGCAGCTCCACGATCTGGAGTAGCCTCGGGGTGACCCAAGGTGCATCTGGTATGTCCCTGCCCAGCATACCCCCTGCAATCCTATGCTCTCCCTGCACGCAGAATTCTTGCAGCATAGTCCCTGCTTCTGTATGCAATGTGTAGGGGCTGGATCAGGAGATGGAACCTGCCCCTTTCATTGACAGAGTTTGTTATATCAAAGTCCTAGTGTTTTCTACAATCCAGTGGAGGCTCTGTGGTAAAGCATATATTTTTGTTTAGTTTATTTTTTGTTAAAGAAGCCAGCTAAGGTGCAAGCCCCAGATCTCTTATCCACATCATCACAATGCTCATTAAATACCACACATGTTTAAACTGTTTCCATAATATTTTTACCAAATGTTCATAGAATCTGTTAAAAAACTGTTAGCTGAGGATTAAAACAAAGTAAGCCAAATGTCTGTCCACTACATTTTTAATGCTGCATTTTATGACATCAGAAGGAGGCGGGGAGACAAAGAAGTAAGCCTCAGAGGCAGAAAATAAATATATACTGCATGAATGTATGCAGAGTGCAGCAAGTTACATTTGTAAAACTTTTAAATGCAGAATCATAAACAAAATTTACAAAAGCATTTATAATTTCTTTATACACGTCAACCTTCTTTTAAACATAAAAATAGTTTGGTGAATCTTACAAAGATCAAAGCCTTTTGCCCTTCACCAGGTTAAGGATGGTGAAGAAAGTGTATTCATTGGAAAAACAAACAAAATACAACTGCAACAGGTACCAAAGAAACAATATCTAGTCGTTTTAGGTGAAATTCTGCCGTGAGCTGAAGGCCAGCAAAAGGCCAATACATCCTAAGGCTTCAGTGGACGTAAGTGGTGGTTGGGCTACTGTTGGCCTGCCGCACAGGTGAATTTTACCCCTAATTTCTGAAATACAACTACTCCTCTCTAACATACTGTTTATCAGATACAATAATTCAGTGCCCCATTTCCTGCCCTTATCCAATAGATTTTTAAGATGTTTTAATTTAAATTACGATGCATATGAAAATAAGGTGGTGTACCTTATGTCCCAATATGAGACCTCAATCCTGCCAAGAGTTTTGCACATGATTAGCTTTATGCATTGTGAACAGCCCTGTCAAAATATGATACTATTTACATTGAGTAAAGTTAAGTACATGCGTAAATCGTTGCAGGATTAGGACACATGACTGGTGTTAATACACATTACTGATGGAACTACACCCTCTTCTGATTTGAATGTTTAATTTAAATATTCATTTAAAATAAAATCTTTATTTAAAAAAAAAGATACCTAATACTATTATGGTATCTCAGTAACAATTATCACAGTATAAATGTCATGCTTGATATTTGTGATGCGAATAACTGCTTTGTATACAATAGGTTTTTTTCTAATTTATTCATTTAAAAAACAGCATGCTTAAAGACCGATTCACATTTCAAATAATTGAATCTGTTGCTTTTTTAAAGCAAACAGACCAGTAACCATAAGTAGAATTCAAAGTTAAAGGATCAGATTTTTACTGTGAACTTTGCCTTTTTCATTTATTATAAAAGGGGCCAAAATCGTTAAATGATGGCATCAGTTCTTAAGTAGAACTCCCTATTGAAATCAACTCAAGGTTCTGCTTAAAAGCTGCTGGCACTGGATGAGCCAATTGTATGACAAATAGTCAGATTTTGTGCTTGTCAACAAAGTTATTGATAAGAAAGCACATTCGTTTAACTATTGAAGTCAGTGATGCCAGCTTGCTGGGAATATAACAAATATTATTTAATTATTTAATATATAATGTTATTTGTTACATTCCCAGCAAGTCAACCTTGGGGAATATAACAAACCATGTTTACATGCTATTTTTTTATTATTAACTCTACCTGAAAAATGTTTACTGTCAGCTGCAGCACAATCTTGGGAATTCAAACTTATTAAATTAAAGTTAAAGACCATTTACACAGGAAATAAAATAATTTTCCCATGATGAACAATTAGAGTAAGGAGCTTGTTGTATGATGTATGTATTAGATTATTATGTGTTGAAGTGTTTGTTGGAATTGGACCTTTAGTTTGTGTTCATCATGAATAACTGAGCTCAATGCCACAACTCTAAGACATAGTCTTCACTGACAGTGGCAAATTCGCCACTGTCAGATCAATTTCTCTGGATCGACTGAGTGGTCAGTAAAGACCCCGCTCAGTCAATCCAGAAATCAACATATTAAGACCACCTTCTCAACTGGCGTAGCGCGGCATCGACAGGAACGTGGTTCCTGTTGATGCAGCACAGTGAAGATAGCACACAGAATAGAAGCAGTGAAGTCAACGGGATTTATGCAAGTTTTTTGCATAGCTTGCGTAACTCCCATTGACTGCTACTGAATCTCGGAGGTAAGTGTAGACAGGGCCTAAGTCTTTTAGACCTTAATTCAGCTGGCTATCCCTATTCAGCAAAGCACTTAAGCATCTGCCTAAACGTTTTGCTGATTAGGGATTAGAGTTATTTTTAAATTATGTTATACTCAAGTTTTCCAAAGTCTTAGCAGTAAGTTTATCTTTCAGCAATACTTGGAATGGTGTGAGAGTTGGCACTTCCAAAAGAGGTATTTTTATGTCTCTCTCTCAAGTGGCTTATTTTTAAAATTATAATAAAACAGCAAGAGTTCTGTGGCACCTTAAAGACTAACAAATGTATCTGGCATAAGCTTTCGTGGGCAGAAACCCATTTCGTCAGATGCAAGAATTGTTAAAGTATGTCTTAGTGCCACTTGTGGGTAATGTCACTTGCATGTGTGTACAGGATCAGATTTCAGTTTGCTGTATAAGTGTACCAGAACTCCAAGTACATTTATAAGGAATTGGATTCCTAGGATGTTCAGCAGCAGAGTATACTCATGTTTGGATGTAATTAACAAATATTCATTGAGAGACAGAGAGAGAGAGTTTTTTTATCAGAACCCCCAGACTAAAGACAGCTCTCTCTCATCTGAAGCTCATAAGTGCCAGGAGCTTCTATCACTGATATCTCTACCAGAACAGTTAGTCTAGGCATTCCATTACTGAATTTTAAGTCTTAATGAGATTTATAAAACAATCCAAGTTTGAAATTTCTAGCTTCAACCATGACCTGAATATAGAAGGTCTCATTAGAACATATGATCAAATGCTGGGAGTTTTCATCCATGTGCAGCTAAACAGCTCTACTTATTTTGTTATAAACCATCCGGCCTCAAACAAAGTGTGGAAAAGTGCCATCTTAAAAAGGAACCTGTCTGAGAAAGAAAAGAGCAACTGAAAAGGGAGGACTACAATGGAAGCTGTACACTGGAACTCATGATTAACAAAAAGTAGCAGGCACTACAGTGAAACCACCCTTTATAATACCCAGATACATGTCAGCCAAATGTTGATATTGATATCACCACCTGTTTGTGACAATGGAGAGGTGACACTGAAATTTGCTAATTTACATATTTTCACATAAAATAAGAAAATATGGTTTAACATTCATTTTAATTTAATCATGTAAAAATTATGGGCACTTTAGATTTTCTTTGGCCTTATTTTATGTAACGTTACTGGACAAATAGCAGTACGTAGCATTTAACATCTTCAAAGCACTGTACTAACTAGCTGCAGTTAATCCTCATCCTGTTCCATGAGGTAAGTGAATAATGCACATTAAAAATAATCAATCAATTACTGAAGCATTGATTACATATCTTCTAAAGTTAAAACAGATGCTACAAAGAAGCATTTATACCATAAACATGGTAAATATTTACCATTTAATGGTGCTTATTGTAATCAGGTATTATCCTCATCTTATAATTGGAACCTGAGACACAAAGAGGCAGATTCTCATCTGGTGTATTTGGCATACATCCATTGACTGTAGTGGAACTATGAAAATTTACATCAGGTGAAGATTTGGCCCACTGAGGTTAAGAGACGGTTTTCTGAAATTGGCCTCTAATTTTAGGTGCCACTCTTTTGACATCTAGGGCCTAATTTTCAGAGATGCAGAGCAACCAAAATTTTAACTGAATTCCATGGTTGGCACCTTTGAAAATGAGGCTCCATGGCCTACATTCTCAGAAGTGACAAGTAAATGTAGGTAACCAAGGTCACAAAGTCAGTGTTAGAGCCAGGATTGGACATGAGAAAAGCTCATCCCATAAATCCCAGGCTCAGTCTACTAGCTCATAATGCCTCTGAGTATGCTGGCCTTCATGGTAGTCACTATAAAATCAAAAGCACTGGGAAAAAAATCTGTAGGCAAGTATAACTGACAGTAATAAGAGAAATAAATTCTGGCACAGTATGGATCATATCTGGTTCTGATGTCCAAATGTCATTGTTGTAAGAGGACGGATTCATGGCAGCATTACATAAAGAAGTCATTAGTATCCTGAGTCCCCAGACTCTTTGGACCTCCTGTCTTACTCATATAACTGGTTGCATTTGCCATTTAGTGTATGTTTGTTCATAAACAAACACTTTAAAAATCTTCTGCCGAAAGTTATTTGTTTGGAATCCCAGAACAGATTCACTGTGACTACTTGATTATCTGGCCAGTGGTGCAGAATAACTAAGCAACAGCTACATCAAGCAAAAGAGTGTAAATGTAGAGTGTAAATTCATTAACTTTACTCGTGCAAAGTTAAACATGTACTAACAGTAGGAAGCATCAGTGCTTAGGTTGCTGCACAGCCTCAGATAAACTGCTTTCGAAAACCAAGATAGGCTGGTGCAGTCTATCCACCCTTTTTAAGGAAAACCGGGCTGATACAGTTCATCGTTTTCAGTTTTAAAAATATATTTAAAATGCTGTTCTTGAGTAATTAGAGTACTGTGTACAATACTGCTTCAGAAATAAACTACCTTGATTCTAAAATAATGCACCTAAAGTAAAAGGATATTCTATCATCTGTTTTTTCAGTGCCGATGCACATAAATGTGTGTGTTTATTTAACCACATCTGATATTCTGAATTTGCATCATAAGGAAATCAAATTTTAGATTCTGAACCATTTTTTTAAAATCCGATGTTTGTTAGATACCCAGAGATTCACGTTAAATGTAGATAATTTTATAACACTGAAAAGGGACAGAATTTGCATTCTGTTAACATAATTGAGGAAAGCAATTACCTTATACCCATCGATGTATTTGGACCAAATTCTGCCATCAGTTACGTCAGTGCAACTGAATTTGACCCATGGTTTGTAACTGCAGTGTTAATGACAAAACTTTTAAAATTAAGAAACTTCCTCAGTTAAGCAACACTGACTTCCAGCATAACAGAAGGGGAAGAATTGTAGCAACCCAGTAAGTGGACAGTCTTTTAGTCAGTATGAATACCTACATAATATGAAAAACACTGTGAGGCTTAACAGGTGAGGGATATTGAATATCATAGCACTGGTTATGATTAAAAAGACTTTACAGCTCTCCAACAATTTGTCCTTGGGAGTTCCTTCAAGTGAGTTTCTCTACTAGAAGTTCATGGATAAATTGGAAATGACAGTCATGCTGTAAAAGTGTAGGTAGAAAAACAGTGCAAGGCTGAACATCTTAATTCGTCATGAGTAACCCCCAACACCACCATGATGGCTCCTAAAGAAAACACATACATAAAATACTCCCAGCTTATCATAAATCACACGGGCCTGCATTGTAATTTATATTTAGAATGTGCTGACTACCTTCCTGCTTCACTTAGAAGCTCTGGATGGAGAATAAATGCAGCCTTTCAGATTAATACACCGTCTACCTTCCAGTCATTACCGGTAACAAATTCATTCAACATTTTTTTTTTAAAGAGAAGCAGACACTATTATTTAAGGCCTTTGTCCCTGTTAGTCTGTTCTACAGTCTATGCTTCCTTAAAATAAGATGCTTACCACTGTTTCAGCAGCCAGAGAGAGAAACTGAACGAAAAGGTCACATTTACAGCTGCCAAAAAGGCAAAGTTCCTGAGGCTTAGCCAAACAAAATAAAATTGATGTTCACTTTAGTTTTCTCTTTGTAGCCTCACGTTTTATGCAGGGAGGGAGGGCAGGCTAAAGGACTGGATGTCTAATATCTTATTCTGACTTTACATCACATTTAATTCTCCTTATCAAAAGGGGTTGGAATGACTGCTGATTGTAGTGCAAACTCATGTAAATTCCCACAAATATCAAATGCACAAACAGGAGCCCGGAACACAAGTAAGCACCTGCTAAGGGTGGTATAAATGCCATGGATCAGAATTTGATCTCAGTTATTCCCATGCAAATCCAGAGAGAAGTCCATGAGCATCAGAAGAGTTACTCTGAATTTACATTGGCGTAGCTGAGATCAGGATCTGAATCATGCTTGCCGTGATGTACCAAATTAAATTAGAGCATTAAATGGCAGCCTTTCAGACATAAAGCAACTACAAATAAATCATTAGTAACAGTGCTTATCCACTTTTGGGAGACAGAAGTAAAAACTACCAATGAATACAGCTAATATTTATACAGGGATTTGTATAAGTTGCAACAATTCTAAAAAGGGGTACTTGGTAGCGAGGCTTTACCACATCTCTAACCTGTACTGACTAATTTTACAAGGTTCTTGTTGCTACCTTGTATAACCAGTTTAAAATGTATACAGCCCTCTCTGAGTGTGTGTATATGTAAACAAAATATGTTAAATATTATGTACTTTGTGTGGGTACATACACACACACACACACACCATACATATACACACATGCGCTGTATATGATTTATTGCCTACTCTATGGGAGATGTAGCATGGCCTTCACTTCAATAGATTTGTTTCCACAAGTGTACAGCATCCACAGTCCTCACAAAAGGCAGAGGGAAATGTAGCCACAAGTAGGCAGAGCGGTCTGCCCAAGAGTGTAGCAGCCGTGTATATAAACCTAACATTTCAAGGAAGATGTTCCACGGTTGATTTGTAACATCACCTTTTAACACATTATTTACAGGACAGTGATTTGAGGTGTCGGCAAATGAGATATTTTTATAAGAAAGAATATTTTATTGCTTGCTACTGCTCCCACTGAGATCAATAGTAAAAATACCATTGACATGAACAGCGACATGTTTGGGCCAATTTTTCATAGTAATGAATATCTAATTCACAATTTGCAGTAGCTATACGTATGGTTATATATTTGTGCCAACTGTGAGATGCACATGGTATTTTCACAGTTCGATAATGCACCTGAATAATATAATTAAACATAGTTTATACTGTGGCGTAGATCATTGGTAATGATGTAATACAGGGGTTTTCAACCTTTTTCTTTCTAAGTCCCTCCTACCCCCAACATTCTATAAAAACTTCAGATCCCAGCATGGAGGGGCTCCGGGCTTCAGTCCTGGGTTGGGGTGAGACTAGGGGCTTCTGCCCCACTGGGTGCTGGGGCTCCAGGCTTCAGCCAGAGAGCAGTGAGACTCACTGCTTCCGCCTCACGGGGCACCAGGGCTCAGGGCTCCGAACTTTCCACCCTGGGCCCCAGCCAGTCTAATGCTGGCCCTCCTTCACAGACCTTCTGAAAGGTCCCCGGTCCCCGGGTGGGTCCCCAGTTGAGAAGCGTCAGTATAACACACCTAAAAAAATCACTGCTGTGGCATAAGTGTGTGTTCGTCACAATCCAACTCACTTCAACACAATGGTTTCGTTACAAAATACTAATTACCAGAATCCATTCTTGGTACATATCCTCTTCATTATTTTTGTAGTATTCCCTGCCACTTTGCCTGCTCAACACAAAATGCTGTGGCATCTGGTTGAGGGGAAGTCACCAAATATATATTTGTTGTTTTCAATGGGTCTCAAGCCAGTAGATAATAGCAACATGTTTCTTCTTTTACTTTATAATCAAAACCTTATGGTATCAGCAGAATACTGAGAAGTGGGCTCGTTCGTTTACCTGTACTCCCTCCACTGGCTGCATGATTGGTTCCCCAGAAGCAGAAGGACAACACTGCAGGATAAATACATGTTCAGGTTCTGAAAGGTCTCTCTCCCTACAAGATTCTAACAGTTTAAAAGGTGAATTGTATTTGTGGCTGAACTACTTGCCAGTGCCCTTTTTTAATTCTATATACACACTACCCTGTGACATGCAAGCAATATAGTGGCCTGTAAACAACAGGCACTTCTCCCCAAAGTTGGCAAGTAGAGGGAGAATTATTTGGTAGGTCTGGCACCAAAACCCAACCTTTGTGCTTTCTCACATACATGTACTCTACAGACAGAGGCAGAAGCAGACATGGAGTTTTAGGTTGTCGGCGGGTCGTGCTTTTTCTTTTTGCCCCTGCAGGATTTGCAGATGCAGCAGATGATGCATGGTGATGCCACCAACAGCAAGGGAGAAGTCACCAGCGCTATGATACCCAATCCCACCAGGATCCCCACAACCTGCAAAGTTTAAAGAAAAAAAAAATTGAAACAACATGAAAATAAAAGACGTATGCACACATGCAAGCCACACAAACCCGTTGAAATCCCGATAGATGATTGTGGTCCATTAAGTGAAAGATGAAATCCCCTTTCCCTTAATGTTTGTCATTGTTCTGTTGGAGCTGGTTATCAGCATACCTGTGTTCTGTTCCACATAACCGAGGCTCGAGAATGGCCCAGTTTGTTTCTGCAGGGGCCTTTGTCATAATGTCTTAAGAAGATATCATTCTGAAAGATAAAAGAAAGACTGTACTGAACAGGTCACGTTAATGTGGGGAGATGCACAGAATAGCAATAGAAATACCACATTCCTGACAGTGCAATAAAATTAACTGCTTCTGGCAGAGAACTTACTTAGCCTGCCTGTTACTTAATTACTTTGAGAAATTAAACAGGAAACCTTAGATCTATAAAGCACATTTTCTAAGATATTTCATATCGCGACTATTTATCTTCTGTACTCCTAATGTTTTTCCGTTCTGTAGTCAGTTCTTTTATGGACTTAATGAGTTGCTCTTTAAAATGGAAAGGCCCCATTTTCTTTTGCTTCCCCATCAAACTAATACTTATCAAACTAATTACTTTATCTCAACCAAATAAGAGGCATTCAGTTTCCAAATTCCCTCCCTGACAGCTCCCCTGTAGCTTAAGGCCTGCTTTTTCCATTCATTCTTCAATCTGACTTTATTGCTATACAAGTAAACTTTAAATACCTGACACCTTAGTGGGTTCATAAGAGCTATATTAAAATGATGCAATGACTATACTTTGTCAAAGAAATAATTTAATTGGTTTATCTTTGACTGATTAAAACCAGGTAAGGGCATATCTACATACAGCTATCACAGCTTCCCATGTTTAGACTCTGATGGAAACTTGACATCCCTCCAATTCTTCACAGTGTTACACAATCATTGTGTACTCTATATACTCCAAGACAGGCTACAAGACAAACTTAAAAAATGGCACCCATAAACAGCTTGGACATGAAGTTGAGCACACCCTGTTTAACATATAGAGAAAAAAGAGGAACAAGGAAGTTTCATCATTTCCAAACTCTGTAGCCAAAAGCCATTTAACATAATTTTATCACAATGCTGGTACAAAGAATTCTTCTCCTCACCTCCCACAAGTATTACTGCTGACTGTGCCAAAAACTGATGTTATCAATGTACACCACTATGTTCTCTCTTTTGGACCTAATCCTGGGAGGAAACCAAAGTCAGTGCAAACTGAGAATATTGGATGTTTTGTGGGTAGTGCTTGGCAACTTGCAGATTTGGGCGTTTTTTATGATGATAGTGTCTCCCAAGTTCAGACTCCCTGTTCTCCCCTCCCTTCAGCTCTTTGTACTCTAATAAGATTGTGAACATGGAAAGTATTTTCCAAAAAACTTTCATCCTCAAACCTATTATCTGGATCATTCTCTTCTGCTAATACAGCACTGGAGACAGACTATGGAGGAGTGACCTAGTTGAAATGAGCTCTGAATTGACACTAATTTGAAACTATAGCCTTTATCTGGTGCCAGACCAAATCTGAACATTTTTAACAGGTTGGAATCCAATAAATTGGGGGTGTGGCATCAGAGGATGGGAACAAAACTAAATTTTCTATCCTTAGCTCTCAACCCACCTATCCTAAGCTACAATATTGACAAAGGAAATTATGTTCCCCAAGAGAACTGCACCAAGGGATTTGGCTACAATTCACTTCAATTTAGGAAAAAAGAAAGAAATCACTCTGAGGCTCATTGGAGGAAGAAGTACTTTTAAGCTTTGGCCACCATTAGGATCCATTTAAATATCAAGGCATTCACTCAAGTAAAGATCTTTTTTTTTCTAAACATAAAGGGGCAAAACTAGAACATACAGGATTCTGGTTATAACAGACATATGGGATTTAACCCCCAAATTCCCAACCAGCCTTGCTCTAGAGCCTTCATCACATGGCACTTACATCCAAGTTCTGTAGACAGTACCAGCAAAATGTATGCTTGCAGTTCTTACACATCATTTGAGCACAGCCTTCATTTCGTTCAATATAGATCCGGCACACTGGGCACTGTTTAATTGGAGCCTCTGTGTCAATCCTGCTAAGTGCCCTAGAAGGGTAAGGAAATACATGAAAGATGAAATTTCAGCGCAAAACCTGTGGCTGTGTGACGTAAGCATTAAGGGTAAAATAATGTCAAGTACTATATGCCTCATTATGTTCTTTCGGTCCTCTAGTTCACACCCAGCTCCATGGTCTTACATGCTCCATATTGAGTTTCCAGATTGCCTGATGTTAGCTTCTTAATGTACTGGAAGTATATAATCTGATACTCAATGGAATGCATGTACTAAGAACAAAAAACCTGCACACACAGCCTAGAGATAAATAAAACGTTCAATTTCACTGATTTTTTCATAATGTACAAAGTAAACGCACACTACAGCCAGGCATGTAACAGATATAACATTAAAAGAATGGCACTGCACAATTTGGAAAAGAGCTTCTGTATTTTGTTAAGATCATAGAATCAGGGACTGGAAGGGACCTTAAGAGGTCTCTCCCTACACTCAAGGCAGGACTAAGTATTATCTAGAGTAGACCATCCCTGACAGGTGTTTCTCTAACCTGCTTTTAAAAATCTCCAGTGACAGAAATTCCATCACCTCCCTAGGCAATTTATTCCAGTGTTTGACCGCCCTTGCAGTTAGGGACATTTTCCTAATGTCCAACCTAAACTGCCCTTGCTGCAATTTAAGCCCAGGGCGTTTTATCCTACTCTCAAAGGTTATAGAGAACAATTTTTCTCCCTCCTTTTATGTACTTGAAAAATGTTATCATGTCCCCCCTCAGTCTTCTTTTCTCTAGACTAAACAAATCCAATTTTTTCAATCTTCCCTCATAGGCCATGTTTTCTAGATCTTTAATAATTTTTGTTGCTCTTCTCTGGACTTTCTCCAATTTGTCCACATCTTTCCAGAAACTCAGCTCCCAGAACTAGACATAATCCTCCAGCTGATGCCTGATGTGGAGTAGAGTAGAAAAGTTACTTCTTGTGTCTTGCTTACAACACTCCAGCAAATACACCCCAGAATGAAGTTTGCTTTTTTTGCAACAGTGTTACACTCTTGATTCCTATTTAGGTCGTAATACACTATGACTCAGGTCCCAGGTCTCTTTCTACAGTACTCCTTCTTATGCAGTCATTTCCTATTTTGTATGTATGCTAGTGATTGTTTCTTCTGAAGTAGAGTCCTTTCCTTTTTCCTTATTTAATTTTATCCTATATACTTCAGACCATTTCTCCAGTTTGTCCAGATAATTTTGAATTTTAATCCTATCCTCCAAAGCACTTGCAACCCCTCCCAACTTGGTATCATCTGTAAACTTTATAAATGTACTCTCAATGCCATTATCTATATCATTGATAAAGATATTGAACAGAACTGGACCCAAAACTGATTCCTGTGGGACCCCACTTAATATGCCCTTCCAGCTTGACAGTGAACCATTGATAACTACTCTGTGGGAACAGTTTTGCAACCAGTCATGGATCCACCTTATAGTAGCTCCATCTAGGTTGTATTTCCCTAGTTTATTTATGAGAAGGTCATGTGAGACAGTATTAAAAGCCTTACTAAGGTCAAGATATACCACATCTACCACTTACTCCCTATCCACAAGGCTTGTTATCCTGTCAAAGATGACTATTAGGTTGGTTTGACATGATTTGTTCTTGACAAATCCATGTTTATTATCTTCTAGATGTTTGCAAATTGATTGCTTCATTATTTGCTCCAGTATCTTTTCAGGTACTGAAGTTAAGCTGACTGGTCTGTAATTCCCTGGGTTGTCTTATTCCCCTTTTTATAGATTTTATAGTTGCCCGTTTCCAGTCCTTGGAATCTCTCCCATCTTTCATGACTTTTCGAAGATAATTACTAATGACTCATATATCTCCTCAGTCATCTCCTTTCATGTATTTCATCAGGCCCTGGTGACTTGAAAACATCTAACTTGTCTAAGTAATTTTTAACTTGTTCTTTCCCTATTTTAACCTCTGATCCTACCTCATTTTCACCGGCATTTATTAAGTTAGATGGCCAATTGCTACTAAAAGTTTTGATGAAAACAAACACAAAAGTCATTCAGCATTCCTGCCATTTTCATATTTTCTGTTATTGTTTTTTCCCCCTCACTGAGTAAAGGGCCTATCATGTCTTTGGTCTTCCTCTTGCTTCCAATGTATTATGTCTCTAGCTACTGTGACAGGGCCAGT
>ML675601.1:32375757-32422092 GCA_007922155.1 Mesoclemmys tuberculata | reverse complement strand
AGCCGGGCCGGAAGAGCGCAGGACTCACAGGGGCGGAATAGGTCTCACCCCCGCCCCCCCACCTTGTCACACTACTTTAATCTCATATTGTGCCTGGGCCTTTCTAATTTTGTCCCTACATACTTGTGTTATTTGTTTATAATCATCATTTGTAATTTCACTTAGTTTCTGCTTTTTGTAGGGTTTTTTGTTTGTTTGTTTGTTTTTGAGTTTCAGATCATTGAAGATCTCCTCATTAAGCCTGGGTGGTCTCTTGGCTTACTTCCTATCTCTCCTGTGCAGTGGGATAATTTGCACTTGTGTCTTTAATAATGTCTCTTTGAAAAACTACCAACTCTGCTGAACTGCTTTTCCCTTTACACATGCTTCCCCAGGGATCTTACCTACCAATTCCTTGAATTTACTAAAATCTGCCTTCTTGAAATCCATTTTCTTTATTATGCTGTTTTACCCTCCTGCCATTCCTTAGAATCATGGACTATATCATTTCATGATCACTTTCACCCAAGATGACTGTACTGTAAATTAACGTACTGTCCTTGTTTCTGCAGAACAGCTTTAACCTCAAGTAAAGCCAAAGATCCAGCTCAGAGATAAAAAATAATATGAAGGTCTTACAAGTAATTCCTGTTTGATGACCCCCACCCCCGACCAGAATATTTAGTTTTAACTTTTTCAACTGTGCAAAAATATTCACAGTGGTGGAAACCAATGAGTACAACAGAGAGTTTAAAGATTACACTGTGCACGCTACTGAATGCTGTTCTGTTTCTGAAAGCACAGGTCAGCCAGAGACCTGGTGTAATGTAAACACAACAGTACTTACAGAATTCAGAGACATACAGCCATGGCTAGAACTACACATCCTCACCAGTAGGCTCCGACAAGGACACAGCTTGTGCAGTCATTTACAGCTGTGCAAAGTGAGTATAAATGGCTACCAAATCAGAATTCTCCACTCACACCAGTGGAAGAATCTTACACCTACTTAGCACAAGAGTTAGGCCTGGTCTATGTACAATTTTTAATACCAGTTTAACTATTTTGGTTATGGGGTATGGTTTCTCCACCCAAAATAGCTAAAGGCGTATAATACCTGGCATAGATGCAGTTATATAGTTATAAAGCCACCTGATGGTGGTTTAGCTTATTCCTCATTGTGATGGGGTATTCACCCCAACATTTGCCCTGAAGGGATTAATGTAAGCAAGAAGGGGGCCAATTATCCAGATAGGCCACAGCTGAGGGGAATCAGGTGGCATAAGTAACCCGCTGACTGAATAATGAGGGAGCCCCACTGAGGAGGAATGAACTGGGCTGAGTTTATAAAGGCAGGAAGTTGAGCGCAGAGAAGGGGAGCTGCAAGGAAGTAGGCTGAGGTCGCTCCCTGGTAGAAGGGACGTGTGTTTGGGGGCTACAGAGCCAAAGTAGCCCTGGGAGGAGGGAGTTTTGGGGTGGGCAAACCCAGAAGGTCAGGAAAGGCTCAAGGAAAAGGCAGTAAGGTCTGAAATGGAACAAACTTTGGCTACTGATTAGAGGGTCCCTGAAGCAGAACACAGAGTAAAGGTTTGTCCCAGGTTCCCCTAGCAGCCATTGAGGAAGTGGCACTGGCTGGGCAATGAATTGGAACACTGCCCAAGCCTATTTGTAAGAAGAGGCTTTGATATCCCAGAAGAGGAGGACACATGGGAGTTGGCTGGAGGATTAAGCCATGAATAGAGAACATCTTGTCTCGCTGAGAGCCAGGAAGAGAAGGCAGGATGTGCAGTAAGAGATGGAAAGGGGCTGTCAGGCCTAGAATTGGCTACGTCCCAGAGCAATCAGGAGGAAGTGCACTAGTGGTGAGCAGACCTTGTCACACCTTTCCCTATGGGAATAGCTATACTGGTATAAGTCAACTGTATATTGTTATACAGTAACTGCATCCACACTAGGGAGGTTGCACTGCTTTAACTACACTGATCTAGTTAAGTCAGTATAATTTATGCATATAGACAACGCCTGAGTGACACACAAAGGTGCAAAGCACCAGAGAACCCAGACTTTGAGGACCAACAGAGCTCCCAGCTCCATAAGTCGTTCCTTAATAAAGTAATAATTAAACCTTCATAAACAGTTCCTTGATACCAGAGGAACAGCAACATCTAAATGATATTTAGAAACACGTCTGCAGTGATGTACTAGAAATAAGTCTAACAGAGATGGAGGTGGCAGGTCCATGGATCAGATGTGGCACTGGACACCCATTTTGTGCCACTAGCAGGGCAGAAAGATGGCACAGCCTAGCTGAGTTCTGCTCTTACCCCTGCTCAGTTGGTATTACAATGGGTCGGGCTTCCTGGCACGAGTGCTCTGGCTGCCACCCTTCTTTGCAGGATGAACAGAACTGCAGGCGACAAGTTGGGCATTCTACAGGCACTGGTCGTCCTGGGTCACTCCGTTCAGCATGGCACATGGTCTGGCAGTCCGCAGCAGGGCACCACGTTCTGCATGGGTCCAAGTGGATTTCTAAAATGTACATATGGAAACAAAACAGTTTGAATCTGCATTCATCATATACTCTTTTTCCCTTCCAATGACCATTTCTCTAGACCTGATCCAGTGCCCAATAGGAGTCTTTCCATTGACTTAAATGGACTTCGATCAGGCTTATATTCCTCAGTATTGCTAAGACTATGGCCACTTTTCCAAATAGTGTTGGGCTGGATACATCACTAAGATGATGAGAATTTGTCAGGCACCATCAGACATAAACAGCAGTCTTTTACCCTGGGAAGTTGGTGACGAGTTAGTGAGTGAATGTTACGTAGTCTCCCCATCGCTCGCTAGAAGAGCATGCACATCTCTGCCTAGAACAACATTTGCCTCTGTTGCACTGTTACAGGCCCCGGTTGCATAGCTTGCTTATCCGTTTAAAGTATTCTCTGGAAAAGCAAATTATGTGGAAAAATTGTTCTTTCTTAAGGCCTGGATTGATACTCTTTCATAAAATACAGACTTCGCTATATTTGTATCACTGTTACTCTAAATTTAAACTGCTTGTTAGCCATGTCCTTGAAATCATAGACAACAGGCCTGAATTACAAAAATAGCAATAAACACAGCTCGCTGATAGGTCTATTAAAAGCGTGGCATTTTTACACAATGTCAACATGAATACATACTCAATATCCCTGTAAAATATAAGTAGTTATGATCTTGCACTTATAGATCAGGAGTAGCCCTGCTGAAGTCTGAGTAAAATCACTTCTCCCCTCTGGGCCTCATTTTCCCCACCTATAAACTAAGAATAGTGATACTTTTACTCTTCTCATTAAGTGGTCAGCACTAAAAAGACAACATCTGTCAGCGGTTACCACACAATAGCATCCGTGATGCCTCCGTTATCACCCAGACATTGATGTTTCTACCTATCATTTGGTAAGGAGTGACCCTCAACTTGACTTTTGCTATTGCGCCCCTGGGTTGACTAGAAAAAACGTGTTCTTTCAATGAGAACCCAGCTAAAATAGGATCATGCTGAATGAGTTTCACTTTGTGATGGATTTGATTTGATTTCACTGCTGGCCAGCACAAACTGGAAGAACCCAGGCTGCAAACCACCAAAACCAGTGCAGAGAGTCTATCAAGAGCAAGGTGCAACTGCCAGTCACTTGCAATGTCTTGCCCACTGGGAGCCTCTGATACAACCACGGAGAGGGGATGGGGACGGGGATGGCCCAGGAACGGGTGGGACTTGCCCAGCTGTGAGATGTCATTCAGCACGTCTCATGGGAAGGCTCTGCTGGTGGTACTCCAATGGAATCTTCCTGGTAGAATCCTCAATGAGGCACAGTTACTGAGAGAGCTTGATATTATGAAGTGAAATTAATTCCGTTTCCAGATACACGGAGCCTAAAAACGTGCCCTTCTGAAACCCTGGCGTAGAATCGTCTCCAAACTCTGGGAGGAGTTCAAAATTCAAACCCAGATCCACCACACGCAGCTCCCATCTTTCTAATGAGCCAAACCAGAGTCTGATATTTGATCACCCCTGAATTTTGGAGTGATTCAAGTTGGAGCTGAATTTTGCAACTCTGCCCATCTCTGGGGGAAAGACTTTTTTGTCTGTTCTATTTTTGTTTAAGAATAAATGATGTAATGGAAGCTGAATCACTGGAGTCCACAGGAGGCTGAGCACCCACTGAATTCATTGGCAGCTGAGAGTGCTCAGGACTTCATAAGAGGGGTTCAGGATAGGCGCAGGCCCCAGTAGGGCCTATTGTCCAACATGTCTAACCCTTGCAACTACAGAAATGTAACACAAAAATGTTTTCTTCTAGCATTGTAGTGCAGTGAAAGGAAACAAGTCGCAGTGTCTAATATATGCAGCTGCTTAATGTACCCAGCTCTGGAAACTTGAATGCTTTCAAAAATAAGATGGGAGAACATCCATCTTTGGTATTCACTTTTTTAAAGCTTATTGACTTTGTGGAATCGTTGCAGCGAGATATAAATGATGCATGAAATGAAACTCCCTGCCCACCCAGTATACAAAGAACATACAGATGGTACATTGTAGTCATTGCTATGATGTGCTGTTCACTTTAGTACAGAGCACAAATGTGCCCAGAAAAGCCCACCGAGCCTAGAAAGTGGCAGCTAAAAATATAAAGCAAACATATAACTCCAAAAAGTTGTTGAATACTTTTAGAGAGGTGGTGGTTCCTCTCCCAGTCTCCCCCACCCTTCCTCTGCCTCCCGCAATTCAGGGAGCCAAATAGATTCAGCTCTAAGCAGGGAGGTCTTCCCTAGACAGCATGCCAGCCGTACTGCCAGAGGTTGTGCTATGGTCAGTTTTCACAATACAAGCAGTCAGCTGTGATCTGGGAGACAGCCTAAGAAAATGGATAGTAATGTTTTTGGTTCCATGCGTAATACTTTTTCCTTTGAATTGGTACTAAATCAATGCCTTTCATATGGTGTTAGGGGACAGTGTACTCTTAAAAGTGCCATAGAGAGGGGAGAAGAAACATTTTAAAAAGGAGAGAAGTTTTTGCCACTTTATCTCTCTCTTCCACCGCCATCTACGAATACCACCAAGCAAATGAAGTGCTGATCACAGGGGGAGGGCCTGGCTGGAATGCCTTTTATTTTCTCTAGATCAAATCTGATGTGCTTTCCTCTGATTTACAATGACTTAAAATCTTTCTGTCCATAATACATTTGTTTGTTTGTTTTATCTAAAGCCGTGCATTTGATGTGAGGTGTGTTAGCAACTCTATTTTAAGCGACAAGGCTGGTCCATATCAATTTCTTTGATAAACTGATGAACATATGAGCTTGCAGTGTTCAGTGGGCATCACTGAACATTGTAAGATGGCAGTACCTAGAGTTGCATCTGGGACTGGAGATATTGACTGGGATCATACCATTGCATAATCCCATGAGTGGCTGGCTACAGGCACTCACTCACTGAGTTGGGAGCAACTTACATGCTATAGCCTGTGCATGAGTTGCCCAGGAGTGGCGGCATCTCACAGTAAAGCAGGGTAAGATGGGCTCCAAGAGTGAGGGCTTGGGATGACACAGCAATAAATTCACGATCCAGGTTGCAGAGGGGAATGTCACACCTGGCTAATACTATTTTAGTTGCTTTAAATGCTTATTTGCCTCCTTCAGGCTCCCTTTATTATAATGAATCCTTATTGGCAGAGCCAGAATCTTTTATTGAGCTAATCACTAACAATTATCTAGCAGCCAATTTTATTTTTAGATAATTTTAATAGAAGAAGATAAGGAAATGTGAAATGTATCATATAGTTCAGACAATGATGGGGCGTTTGCTCTCCCCTCAAGAAATACCACAGATAAGACAATAAATTCAGCAGTTCAGAAACTTTGATTTTTGGATAGGTTCAGGCAGGAAGTTCCTAATGGTAAGGGTGGTGGGACACGGTGGGGCACTTTACCTACACCTCTCACAGGGGGAGTATGATTTATTGTATTGCAGTCCCAATTTTAAACTGGCCTTGTTTTTTCTAATAGTACAGTGGCCCTCAGATAGCAATCATCAACCCCTACAGGTGAATTTTTGTCATGGCCCCAGCACGTCAGCTGATCTCTGTCGGGAAGTATTTTACTTTTAATTTTGAAGCCTTAAATGCAAAACAAATTAAGTGGAATCCATAGGTTAAATCTAAAATGAAAGAAAATCTCTTTAGTTATCTGGTAGGGTTGAAACCTGGTTTTTAGATCGTAGTCATGCAAGTCTATCAATTTTTGGCTTCACATTCACAGCATGCATCCATAACAGCTGCCACGACTATACTTAGAGGAACAGCTCCATAGGGCTTTTTCACGTAAACTTCCTTAATTATATTCAGAATTATTTGCATTTTCTAGGTCTCAGAATTGGAAAAGATTAGATTTAAATTTTAAAATGTGAAATCGCTAATCAAATTGAGATCAGAAGATATTAAAAAGCAATTAGACAAGGGTTTCCCCTTGTTAAAAAGATTCATGGGTATGCCCATTATTTAGATAGTTTGCCCAATAACAAGTTACAGTCAGTCTTTACAGCTCTGTTTTCAATATATGCAGACAGCTTACTCAGAAGGCAGACATACTGGCATTGAGAAATGCAACCATCTCTGTCCATGCGGCTCTGGTCAGGCAGAAGACCTGTAATTTGTATTGCCATTTGAGGTCAAAATGGCTGTCCATATTTTGTACCAGCTGCCTTTCTCTACAACCTCCCAGAAAACAGAGTATTTATTAGGAACTGACAACGCAACTGATCTGAGCAGTTTCCATTCTTGCATGGTCAGCCACTAGACTGAGGAAAAAGGCAAGTGGCACAGTGATTATATATGGTTTATGTTTTTTAATTTGTATTTCTATGCCTTTTAATATTGTATAGTTTTGGATTTAGTTTTAAGTTTTATTGTAATAGCCTTAGGCCAATGTGCTAAGACCAAGGTATAAGTCGAGTCAAAACAAGTTTATTAATAGCATTAGATACACTTGCTAAAATTTAAAAATTATATACAAGTATATGCCAAATAACCCAAGCTGTCGCTCAAGTCAACATAAATGTTTGATTTCTTAGAGATGTCCTGGCCAAGATGGATCCTGAGACACAATTCAAAGGACAAGAGCATAGTGACCTTATCAATCATTCCAGGATAAGTGCTCCATTCCTAAGGGGCAGCATGGAAGAAGGTGCAGAAAGGGTCACATAAAAACTTGTAAATGAAGTCAACATAACTGGCTGAGTGGAGAAGATGGTGAAGGAAAGTGGGACACAGTAACAAACTAAAACACACCAGTGGGGAGAAGCAGAATTGTGAAAAGCACTGAAGATGAGCACAAGTAGCTTGATCTTGATAAAGTAAAACAGGGAGAGCCAGTGGAGGGATTCAAATACAGGTGATGTGATCAGAGCAACACACAGTGAAGAAAATCTTAATAGCTCTATTCATGGACCTCTGAGTCTTAGGCAGTTTGGAAAGGAGGTTATAGTCACGAAGTTGGGAGAGGACAACGACTTGGATAACATGATTTGCCTACTGCTTGCCAAAGAACAAGGACAGATTTTAGAAATATTATGGAGGAAGAAGGTGGATGTGGACACAGCCTAGGATATTTAGAGTAAGAAAAAAGGGAAAATTAAGAGAACAGACAAGTCATAGGCCTGAGTGGCTGGGAAGTTGGTGGTGGTGTAAAAAAAATTGACAGAAAATGTGGGAAGTAAGAAGAGGTTGGAACAAAAGATCAGGAGTTCTGTTTTGGCTAAATTATGTTTCAGTTGACAGTGAAACATCCATGAGGAAATGTCAGGGAATCATTAACAACCCTCTTCTCAACCCAGAAAACGTGGTTAAAACAATCAAATCAATATATTTTAAGAACCCATCTTTTTGTAGCTCTTTAATATACTGATTTAACTCTTTTAAAAGTTTGCTATATTTTTACATTTATTTTTACCAAACACAACAGACTAGATGTTGCCCATATTATAAAAGGCCAACTGAAATGACTTCCTAAAGAATTAGGAGCAAACTAGAGTAAGTGAAGGTGTCTTTTGGATCTAGATGCACCAGATTCACAAAAGGACTTAGGCACCTAATTCCCACTTGCCCACCTCCTAAATTACAGTATTTTATATTAACTTTTGAGCCACTGCATGTTTAAATCTTCTAATAGCTTTGTTCTTTCCTGTATCTAAAGGAGTAAAGAGTCTCTTTTATGGAACAAAATTAAAGCAAGTGTGAAGGACATTTACACTTAAGCATGAAAGTTCAGTGAGAGCACTATTATCCAGCCTTTGCAAGACAGCTAATAAACATGCAAAGTCAGAGTAGGTTAAAACCAGAAAGACTACCCTAGAGACTTCTGGAAGGTGTGGTCCTTTGGAAAAGGCTGCAAAACCAAACTAAGGATTTCAGATAGTTTCGGTCTCCAGTATCAACAAGGAAGCTAATCTTTCTAGATCGTAACTTGATTGTGCTGGCCTCAGCAAGAAATGATCTCCCAAAGCAGAACATTCACTTTTGCTAAGTACCTAAGCTTAGCACTCATAACCTCTCAATGGTGACAATCTCTGAAATGCTTCCAGTACCATGCACAGAACCAGAAAGCTAGGCAGAAGGCATGGATGAGACCATGGCATACGGAGGAGGGTTTTAGGTTTATGAGGAACCTCATGGGAGAGAAGGAACCTTTACAAGAAGTATGGGCTCCACCTCATGAAAACAGAACCAGACTGCTGTCATGTAAAACTAAAAAGGTAGTAGAGGATTTTTTAATCTAAGGGCTGATGGAAAGCTGACAGATATGGAGGAGCATGCAGCTCAGGCAGAGACATCCCTTAGGGATGAGTTTGTTAAAGGCAGGGAGATTCTATTTCCTAGCAAAGAAGATAGGAAAGAAGTATAGGTTGAAGCTGGTGAAGGACAGTCAAACATAAAAGAATCCTATTTAAATAATACATGAAGGCAAGCAACTGAATATTGATAAAATTTACACGTGTTTATAAAAAAAAGTGCTAGCAGTCTAAATACTAAGATGAGTGAACTAGCGTGCTTGGTATTAAATGAAGCTATTGATAAAATAGACATCATGGAAATTTAGTGGAATGAGGATACTCACTAGGACACACTAACACCAGAGTTCAAAATATACAGGAATGACAAAATAGGTCACTCTGGTGGGGGTGTGGCACTATGTGGAAAAGAGCATAGAGTCAAAGTAAATCTTAAATTAATCAAATTGTACCATAGAATCTCTGGATAGATCATGATTAAAAATAAGAGTTCAGCAGTAGGAATACATTATCATCCATCTGACCAGAACGGTGATGGTGACTGTGAGAGAGATGAGAGATTGGAGCGGCTACAAAGGCAGAAAAAATCAATAATAATGGGGACTTCCAACTATCACCATATTGACTAGGTACCTGTCACCTCAGGAAGCAATGAAGAGATAAAATTTCTAGACACCATAAACGACTGCTTCCTGTGGCAACTTGTCCTGGAATCCACAAGGAGAGATACAATTCCTGATTTAGTGCTAAGTGGGGCCCAAGACCTGGTCCAAGAAGTGAATATAGCCACATCACTCAGTAATAGCAACCATAATGTAATTAAATTTAACAACTTTGTAAGGGGGAAAGTGACAAAGAAACCCACCACAATAACTTTTAACTTTAAAAAAAGGGACCTACACAAATGAAGAAGCTAGTTAAACAAATTAAAAGGAACAGCCATGAGGGAAATGCCTGCAAACTGCATGGAGACTATTTTAAAAACACTATAATACAGGCTCAAACTAAATGTATGCCTCAAATTAAAAAAAAGAAAGAGACCCAAACAAGCACCACCATGGCTAAACAGCAGAGTAAAAGAAGCTAAAATTCATCTTTTTAAAATTGGAAGTCAAATCCTAGCAAGAAAAAGAAAAGGGAACAAACAGTTGCAAGTCAAGAATAATAGAGGAGACCAAGAAAGAATTTGAAGAGCAATGAGCTAAAGACACAAAAACTTTGTTTTTAAGCACATTAGAAGCAGAAAGCCTGCCAAACAGTCAGTGGGGCCACCAGATGATTGAAGTGCTAAATGTGCATTGAAGGAAGACAAGGCCATTGCAGAGAAATTAAATTAACTCCTTGCATCGGAGTTCACTGCAGAGGATGTAGAGGAGATTCCCACACCTGAGCTATTTTTTTAGATGACAAATCTGGGGAATTGTCTCAGATTGAGGTGTCAATGGAAGAGCTGTTGGAACAAACTGATATATTAAACAGTAATAAGTCACCAAGACCAGATGGTATTCACCTAACAGTTAGCAAGGAACTCAGATACGAAGTTGCAGAACTACTAACTGTTGTGTGTAACCTATCATTTAAATCAGCCTCTGTACTAGATGACTGAGGGGTAGATAATGAAATACTGATTTTTTTTTTTTTTAGAAAGGCTCCATTGTCAATCTTGACAATTGCCTAACTTCAGTTCCAGGCAAATTGGTTGAGATGATAGTAAAGAGCAGAATTACCAGACACATATATAAACTCAATATGTTGGGAAAGAGTCAACACTGTTTTTGTAAAGGGAAATCATGTGTCACCAAGCTATGCGAAAGTTTTGGGGGGTCAATAAGCATGTGGACGCAGGTGTCAGAGTCAACATAGCGTACTTGGACTTTCAGAAAGCCTTTGACCCTCACCAAAGTCTCTTAGGCAAAGTAAGCAGTCATGGGATAAAAGGGAAGGTCCTCTCCTGGAAAATCAACTGGTTAAAAGATAGGAAACAAAGGGTATGAATAGTCAGTTTTCAGAATGCAGAGAGGAAAATGGCGGTGCTCTCCGGGGATATGTACTGGATCCAGTGCTGTTCTACATATTCACTAATGATCTGGAAAAAGAGGTAAACAAGGAGGTTGCAAAGTTTGCAAATGATGCAAAACTACTCAAAATAGTTAAGTCCAAAGCTGACTGCTAAAAGTTACAGAGGGATCTCCCATAACTGGGTGACTGGGCAACAAACAGTGGTGTACCGAGGGTCTCCAGCGCTTGAGCCTACATTTGAACCCCCCCCAGGTCTCATGACCCCCCCAGGCAGGGCAGGAGGGGTTCTAGTGCTCCCCTCAGCTGCCCTGGGAAAGGGGGGGGGAGTTCTGTACCTGCAAAGGGGGGCATGAGACTTGGGGGAGGCACAAATACAGGCTTGGCTCCGCCACCCCCACTTCCTGCACTCACCCACCACATGGCGCCCGCCTCTCCCGCTGAAGCCCCGCAGCCCGGTGCGGGCTCAGATGAGATGGCCACACACCCCTGGGGAAAGGGGCCAGCCCAGCGGCCCCCTGCAAGCCAGCAGCTGGGGGCCTGACCCCCGCTCGATACGCAAATGGCAACAAAATGGCAGATGAAATGATGGGGTCTAAATTAGCTGTTACCACTCAAGAAAGATCTTGGAGTCATCATGGATAGTTTTCTGAAAACAACCGCTCAGTGTGCAGTAGCAGTCAAAAAAAGCAAATAGAATGTTAGGATCCATTAGTTCCAGTGGGGTAGCCGTGTTAGTCTGTATACAGCAAAAACGACAAGAGTCCTGTAGCACCTTAAAGACTAACAAATTTCTGTGGGCATAAGGTTTTGTGGACTGCAACCCACTTCATCAGATTCATGAAGTGGAAATCACAGATAGGAGGTATATATATACCTCCAAGGGTAAGAAACAACAATGGGGAGGGCAAGTGCTAACAAAGTCAATTCAGTTAGAGTAGCTGAGGTGATTAGAAGGTGAGAATGTGTGAACAGTGACAATTACTTCTTGTAATGAGATAACCATTCCAAGTCCCTATTCAGACCCAGTAGGATCCATTAGCAAAGGGATAGATAAAACAGAAAATATCATAATGCCTTTACATAAATCTGTGGTATGCCCATACTTTGAATACTGAATGCAGTTCTGGGTCACCCATATCAAAAAAAGATATATTAGAATTGGAAGAGGTACAGAGAAGGGCAACAAAAATGATTTGGGGTGTGGAACAGCTTCTGTACAGGAAGAGATTAAAAAAGCTGGAGCCGTTCATCTTAGAAAAGAGACGACTGAGGGGGGATATTATAGTGGTCTATAAAATCATGAATTATATGGAGGAAGCAAATAAAAAGTGTTATTTACCCCTTCACATAACACAAAAGCCATATGTCTCCCGATGAAACTAATAGGCAGCAGGTTTAAAACCAAAATAAGGAAGTACTTCACACAATGAACAGTCAGCCTGTAGAACTCATTGTCAGGCCAAAACTAAGGCTGTCAAACAATTTAAACAAAAATAATCGCAATTAATCACAAGATTTAAAAAAATAGTCATGATTTATTGCAGTTTTAATCACACTGTTAAACAATAATATAATACCAATTTAAATGTATTATAAATATTTTTGAATGTTTTCTACATTTTCAAATATATTGATTTCAATTACAACACAGAACACAAAAGTGTGCAGTGCTCACTTTATATATATATATTTTTTAATTACAAATATTTGCACTGTAAAAAAATTTTAAAAATCTACAAGTCAAAGCATGAAGGGGCATACAAATGTTTAGCACACCTAGAATGTAAATACCTTGCAACATTGGCTACAACAGTGCCATGAGAATGCCTGTTCTCAGTTTCAGGTGACATTGTAAGTAAGAAGCAGGAAGCATTATCTCCCATAAATGAAAACAAACTTGTTTGTTTTAGTGACTGGCTGAAGAAGTAGGGCTGACCATAAAACTTTAGAGCCTACAAATCGATTGTTTTGTTTTTGAGTGCAGTTATGTGGGAAAAAAAATTCTACATTTGTAAGTTGCACTTCCACAATCAAGAGATTGCACTACATTACTTGTTTGAGGTGAATTGAAAAATACTACTTCTTTTGTTGATCTTTTTTACAGTACAAATATTTGTAATAAAAAATCATATAAAGTGAGCACTGTACACTTTGTATTCTGTGTTGTAATTGAAATCAATATATTTTAAAATGTAGAAAAACATTTACAATATTTATAATATATTTAAATTGGTATTCAATTATTGATTAAAAGAGCGATTAAAACTGTGATGAATCGTGACTTTTAAAAATCTAGTTAATTCATTTTGCGTTAATTGCTTACGTTAACTATGATTAATTGACAGCAAAACTATAACGAGGTTCAAAAAGAATTAAATAACTTCATGGAGGAGAGTTCAATCAATGACTAGTAGCCACTTAGCTCCAGGTGTCTCTAAACCTCCGACTGCGGAAGCTGGGACTGCATGACAGGAGATGGATCACTTGGCAATTGCACTGTTTTGTTCATTCCCTCTGAAGCAGACAGAATACAATGGGTCTCACCCAGTAAGGCCATTGCTATGTTCTTAATGTCATAGGCTTCTTTATGACAAGGCTCTTGTCAATAATAATGAGCCAGATCCTCTCCATTAGTAAAAACCAGGGAGAAAAACTTTGTGAGGCTCCATTGCGGAGATCTCCCAAACTCCCCCCTATTGTCTTATCATGCAAACTGGGTTTGCCCCACAGGTAGAAGCCAAGCATTGCAGGTCACCTAGAATGCATGGCAGGCCAAGGACAGCCACATGGACACTCCATGCCTCTATACAACATCAGCCCCTGGTGTCTTATCCTAATGCAAATGCCACCTGGTCCATTGCAACACAGCTCTGTTGCACCCATTCTATCATGAATGCCCCCTCGCTGTCCCAAGGATCCGGAATGAGAGACTCTATGGGAAAGACAATCCAACTCTAGGCACATGGGTTCGAATATTTTGACTAATAAGCTTAATTAACACATTTGCCCTGTTGGTCCTGCTCCTGCTGAAGTCCATGGGTGTTTTGTTATTGACTTGAGTGGGAGTAGAATCCAGCCTGACCCTTATAGTTAAACTATGTCAGAATGAAGGCCTTTGCCCCCCCCCCGCAAGTGATAGAGCCTTCTGGTATTCAGTAGATCCCCCTCACCCTACATTTTAAGCCAGGGTAAGATAAATATAAAATAAACGGTTCACACCTCGTTCAAATTTCAGTCGCTGGTATAACTGAAACTGATCAACAGGTACCAAACAGGCGATCTGAAATGAGAAACATAAGAATAGAAGAAACATTAGGAAAAGAAAAAGCCAGCCAGCCGCATACGCCTGCTCCTATGAGTCTGATCTCAACCCACCTTCCTTTTTTGGTTCTCCCTCCACCACTTTCCTCAAACCCTTTCTTCTCCAGATGCAAGTCTGGGTAACTCTGGACCACCTCTATTTCAGGTCACACTTCCCCGTAACTTAGTCCGTATGTGTATTACCCTTCACATGAAACAGTTCTTCATGGATGCTTTATTTACTTCTAGCTTCTTAATTTATTTCATGTGGATTTATTATTAGTAAACGGTGATAGATTGCCCATTGTTTTATTTATGTACAGAAGGACATCAACACTGGAAGCTTCCTTCTGCCAATATCCTTCCATCTTGGTGATAGGAGTCACCTTTAGGGTATTGAGAGGGAAGTTTAGTCTCCATTCCTTGGCCTTTTGGCTAAGATTGATGACAACAATGTACCTGGATTTTGTGATGTGCACCCTTGTCCACTGGAAACTGGAATGAAGTTACCAAACTCATTTCATTTAAGCAACCTAATAGACATTAGCTGGCATTTCTATCCGTGGCGGGATTTGAACTTGTGACCTGGAGGTGAAGGGCTGTATCCTCCATTATTAACCCCTATAAAATATACAGTCAGACTAATTTTTAAAATTATTAGCCAGATCCTCAACTGGTGCAAATCAGCATGGTTCATTTGGGTCAATGAAGTTACATTGATTTATACCAGCTGAAGATATGGCCCCTCTGGCTCTTAGATTTTGAACCCACCACTTGTATTTAAACAGTATCACTACTGTAAATGGTCTTCCATAATTCCGAAAAATGCTACTAGGTTACTTCAGTGTCTTCTCTCTTCTCCTGAGAATAAGCCCAGCTTCCCTAATTTTTGCTATTAAGTTAGGATCTGATTTCTGAGGTGCCTCCACTCCCACTGATACAAATGAGTAACTTCAGGGGAAGTTGAGGGCTTTATGTACTTCACATGAGCCCCTAAAGCATTAGGCCCCAGGAATCTAGTGGTAACCTCCTCCTTCTCCCCCCCCCCCACTCTCCACCCTTCACACAGACACACACATTGAAGCAGAACTCTTGGTTGGCTTGCCCTGTTTTGCACCAGTATGAAAAGCAATACAATACAGACAAAAATACAATACAAGTTATTCGGCTTGTAATGTGGATTATTTTTGCCACTGGGAAGGAATCAAGAATGTGTTCATTCGTAAATAATAACTGTCATTTTATTAAAAATATGAATCAATCAGTCGAATATAAAATGGCATTTCAAAGGCAGATGTTTGGATCACTTATTTGATCTATCCCATGTTATACAAAAAATGCCAGCAACATCAGGATTTAAGTGTTTTAAAGGTGCTTAAAAGATTTATAACTCAGGAAATCAAAGGATTTGATAGCAGTCTTTGAAACATTAGCAAGTTTTTACAAGATACAGTCTTAGTCGGTCACAGTTTTAGGATTCAAAGTATTTTTTCTTTCTAATTCAGAGATTGTTTGAACAGAAATTATTTTATACTATCTTTTCAAGAGACCTCTTTTCTCTGACAGCTCTCTACAAAAATATGTGCTTCCAGAGACGTTTTTCATCTGTTCATTAAAAATTAGCTGAGACATACTTCAGAACACAATAATAACTAACTCAAATTAAAAAAAAATGTAGTTAGGGAATTTCAGTAAAGAATGAAGCCAAACAATGAAAAGTTATAAATAAGCAGAAGAAAGGTGCAATTACAGTATTGCCCATATTCCTCATGATTGCCTTGAAATCTGAACAGAGTTTGGAAAAAATAAGTGTTAGTCCAGCTGTTCGCTAGTCATTCAGGCATTGAGAGATATTTTAAAATATGTGGCGTCACTAATGCATTAATCGGTGATTCCTAAGCATAGTCTTTACTACTCTAGCACTGAGGATTTTTGACAAAATAGTTTCTTGAGAGTACAATTTTATTGAGCGTCGGATTTTCAAATGCGTTCAACGTTGGCCTAATGCTGCTCCCATTGAAATCAATGTGAATTTCATCACTGAATTCAGTGGGAGCAGAGTTACATCAAAGCTGAGAGCACACACAACTGCAGCCTTCCTCACTTCCATCTAGTCAGCCCTTCTTCTTCCTACCTAACCGCTCCACAGTTCAGAACCACCTCCCCTCAGCTCTGAAATCTCTTCTTCCCAGATCACAATTCCCACTAGCACACACCCCTATACAAAATCCATCTCCGGGCTTAGCATCCTTCAGCTCTTAGGTACCAATATCACTGCCATTACCATAGTATCTGAGCAGCTCACTGTCTTTTAACGTATTTGTCTCCAAAACACCGCTGTGAGGTACAGAAGACATGAACTGCTACAGCCTGAGCTAAAGAACTACGGCTAACCCTTCCCCTCCATGGTATCTACCACCACTAGGCTCATGAATCCTATTGCTGCTCCTGGAGAAGCAGGAGCAAAGGTAGCTGGGTCGGCTGATGGCTTCAGGGAGTGTATTCAGGGAACTCCATATTCTGCCTTGATGGAGTTAACAGGAAATAGCCCCATACAAGCCTCTAATCCTGCAGCAACTAGACTGCACTGGGAGAAAGCACAGAATCAGGGATTTCCCAGGTGGCAGGTCTAGGAGACACCAATGGCAATACAGTCCTGCATTTGCCCCACCAGCAGTCCCTTGGTGGCAGCAGATGGTACTGCATGAGCTACACTACCCAGTATCTACAGCTGATATGGGTGGCAATGTTTGAGAGGATTAGCCCTACGAGCCCTAAAGACCAGCTGCCCCTGTTCACAAGAGCCTCTGAACCAAAGAGGTTGTTTTCATAGCTCTGCTTAAAGTTAATGAATATACCGTGAAGTGCACAACGGGCTAAAGTTCAATGTAGACTTTACTCCTTCCATGTAATACATAAATATTTGCTCTTTTGAAAAAAAACTCCTAACTCTGAAAAGCAAAATGTGTTAAGACTTTAACAGATAGTATAGTTAAAAGTTTCAGCCTATAGAAAGTACAAAGTACAAGAAATTTCTTTATAAATTCAGAGAAAAAACTGCAATGTGGACCTGATCCTACTGGTTTCAATGGGTTTTGACTCATGCCCTATGTTAGGAGAGAGGGAGAGAGAAATCTTGTAGCTAGACTATGGGATAAGGAGTCAGAAGTCCTGAGTTCCATTTCCAGCTCTGTCATTGGCTCATTCACATCTGGGACGACTCATGTAACCTCTACCAGTTTCACCATCTTTAAAATGGAGATATTATTTTCTCAGGAGTCTTGTGACACTCAGTGTTTGTACAGTGCAATCTGATATAGAAGTACAATATTTTTTAAAATTCTGCACATTGATCCTTGGAAATTTCCATACATAAGACAAATTCACTGTTTATTTTGCAACCAAAAACATAATCCTACTGAATTATGCAAACAGAGCTAGATCCTCAGTTATGACTAAGATACATTTAAAGGGCAAGGGAGTAGTAAAGGTGTCTTTAGGTCTACTTCGTGAGTCCCTGACCCAGGGGCTGATTAGTGCCAGCCCTTCAGATAGCTTAATTACATCCAGCTGACTGTAGTCCAATGGGCCTTTCTAGCAACAGAGGATTGCAGGAGCATTCCACCACAGTCCCCATCTCCAGGGAATGCTCTGGAAAGTGGGTGGCATGGGGCCAATTCCTGCATTCCATGGGATTCCTCACTTGGACAGCTCCACCAAGTTTCTGGCTCCTTTGCACCACCGGAGCACAAAGCTGGCAAAACAGTAACAAGGTTCTGTCCCACAATTTCCCCAGGTTTCCAGATACTTTTAAGGAAGCCCCCAAATGGATTCTTTTAAGAAAGATCATCATTACCGCTGTATATGACACCTTAGTAGCTGCTAGTGCTGTGAATTAAAAAGAGAGAAATGAAATTATAATTATTATGTATTCACCCCATAGTACTTCATAGGAAAATAAAAGTGGCACAGTCCTTCATTCAAGGAGTTTGTAATCTCAGTTACATTTAATAAAGCAAGGATGACAAGCATGGGATGGGATCACTGTGAGATGAAATGTTCATCTCCTCCTATCCTGGCATTTTTTCAGGCTCACTTTTAACTGCTCCCTTACATGTCAGTTATATTTCCTGTGACATGCTGTACCCCAGGTACACCCTTACGGTGTGATTTATGTATTATTCATGTTCACCCTTACAGTGTAACTGTGTATGGTCTGATGCAAAGTATGTCATGGAAGGCATTTTTGGAATGCTCATGACATACTGAACATTATTCTTATGATAGCAGCTTTCCTGCAATGTCATACATATGTACAGATATGAAATTCTGCTATGTCATATCCCTAAATGTGTGTCACATGGTTTGAACAGATGCAGACAAGCAGAAAGATGAAGGTACACACCCGGCAGAGGCATGCATCCAGGAACAATGGACTGGCCTAAGCACCTTTGAGCACTTTGGTTCAAAAGGAAAAAGTCTGGCCCATTGCTGTGATCACCCGACCTCAGGGGGTGTCGAAAGAATGTTAAAAGAAAGAGGTGCCTTTGTCTCAAGGCTCTCTCCTGGAATCTATCTTCTAAGCAGCCTCAATGACTGGCACCTTTCTTTGGGGAGGGTGCGAGGGGGGCCTGGTTGCAAGAGGCATCACAACCAGCTGTGGATAAGCTAACGTTATAGACTGAAAGATACTGCAATATTAATCGTAGTTTAGGATGCAAATTGCCTTTTAGTTGATTGTGACAAACTCCTTGATTTATTATTAATCTCTTGATTTATATTAATCTGATTTAGAGTCACTTAAAATCTTGCTGTGGTCAATAAACCTATTTGTTTGTTTTATCTAAAACAGTACATGTGGAGTGAGTGTGTGTAGAGTCTGCTTAGAGTGACAAAGCTAATGCATATCAATTTCTTTGATAAATTGATGAACAAATATAAATGAGCTTGCATGGTGCAGTGTACAGCACTGAACCCTGAAAGACAGCAGTTCCCTGGGTTGCATCTAGGACTGGGGGTGTTTGCTGGTAGACTATCCCATGAGTAGCTGGCCAGAAGCACTCCTTCAATAGGTCAGGGACTGATTACTTACAGGAGGCTGGGCATGGGTTGACCCAAGAGTGGGTGGTTCACACAGCAAAGCAGGGTAAGTTGCAGCCCAGGAGTGAGGAATTGAGGTGACAGCTACACACCAGTCCAGACTGCAGTGGGGGAAACGTCACATTTCCACCCCCACTCTCCAGATAGTCCAATCCACTGTATCTCAAACACCCACATCTATACACACCCATAGCTTCCAAAGTCATTGGGAATCAGGGCTTGGAATCAAAGTTGTAACAAGTTTGATTAAACAGTGACAAAAGGAAGGAGAGTGGGTATGTGATGGAAAGGAAAATACCAAAGTTTGTTCTAGGTTAAAAAATTTCCCAACCTAAGTAGGAGGGTTAAGAAATGCCAAAGCAAATATTTTAGAGTGTATTTTTTAATTATGTTAAAGGTCCTTGGATAATGAGAGGTCAAATGATCTTGTCCTCTGAAAAGCTGTAAAGTATTGCATTTGAGATTTATCTTACTTTTTGGCTTACACCTTTTAAGTAAGCTTTAGATTTTCTACACGTATCAGGAACTTGTGCACTTATACAATATTATTGTAACAATATAATGATAGTTGAGATGGTGCCTTTCTCACAATGCAGAAAGATTTATGGGAAACCCTGGTAAACATATGGAGATTCTGTACCTCAGAATACGCAGTGACACCCATATACGGTGTCTAAAAATAGGCTTCTTGCTGTCGTCTTTATAGAGCACATTAACTGGGAGACGCTGTAGGTCCCTGAGGCAAAGGAGCAAAGAAAAGAGGATGAAAGGAATCAGGTTCAATGCACACAAGGCTAGACTGACCATTTATTTACAGCGCTAAGTACGGGGCAGCACATGGGAGCAACTGGGAATTTGTCCTTTCTTGTGCCCTTCCCACATTTCCCCACCCACTACTCCAGTGGCCACCACATTGCAGGAGGTGGAGCCAAAATTCCATCTAATCCAGTCCCTGCAGCAGGTAGGGGGTGTATTAGACATACAGCCTCTGCTTAAACCCTCACACTTGCAATGGAGGCTCAGGGAGATCATGGAGGGGAATGGATCTTACTTCCATTTATGCCCCTGAGCAGCCGTGTAGATTGCACAACAATCTTGCCCATAGAGAGGGAGGTTCCTCACAACAGATGATGTTCTAGTAAAATGGATGTTTTAATAAGTGACTGCCTCTCTCCTTGGCACATGTACAGTAAGAACGACAGCACAAACACCCATGAACAAGGCTACAACTGGGAGCTGCACCAGCCCATAGCCTTTTCTCCAAAAACCCCTAATCCCATGCATGGAGACAGTCTTGTACAGGAGAAGCTCAAAATAATTCCTCATATCCTTCCATCCTGTAAATATCACTTCTACAGAGACTTCACCTAAAAATGCCATACCATAAATATTTAAAAGCACCAATTCTATTTAATGGCATTTATGGCAGAACGTTACTGACAACCCAGCCACAGGAAACACTTTTGTAAGTCAAGACCAAAGAGCTTTAGCTAGGGTTAGGTTCTGAGGGGCAGAGGGGAGTTTTAGTCTCCCCAGTGCCTGAAACTAACTTCACTCCTTCCCCCACCAGATACTGTGTACGTTTAGTTTCATCATAAAACATTCATCTTCTCCATTAAATGAGCTTGCTCATTTAAAATAGGCCGTGCTCCCTTTGGGTTTATTAAAAGCCACAGTGGATGACAAAAAGAGGAAAATAAAATCATTTGGATACTGGAAAACAAAGATCTGGTGGCATTAGGTCCCCACCTTCTTTCACTTCCCTTCTGGTGAATGACAAACCAATTTCCAACTTAAAATTAAAGAAAATAATTAACTCTTTTTAAGGGCATTCTATTAGGGTTTTTGCCCAGATAAAGATGAATATAAAATCAGTAAGAACTTTAAGATTTGAGCCAATATTATTAAAAATCATTCAGCCAATCCCTGCATCTCTTTATATGAAGATAGATGATGGGCCTGAGCCAGCTCTCAGTTATACTGGTGTCAATTGTGTAAGTCAGAAATAATTCTACTGAAATCAGTGGAGTGACGGCAGTGCAAAACTGGTGTGAATGAGAGGAGAATCAAACCAGATGTATAGTTAAATGTCCAGAGTGAAAACAGGACACTTACAGATCTAATCATACATGCATGAGGCCTGCAGATACCAAGTTCTATGAACTTCATACTATATAGGAATCAGAAGTAACAGACAAATCATGAACGGCGGGTCTTACACTGTACACTGTGGACTAATGGTGGCCAGTTGACCACTCACAGACAGTCTGTCAAAATTAGCTTGTCACATGATGTTGGCTCTCCTCCTTGTTTCCAGCTGCTAAACTGCATTAAAAGACAGCTAACAATACAGTAAGTACTTTCTTAACATTACTTTTCAACATCAGTGATTGCTGTAGTTGGCAGAGGGATGCTACATGATCACAAATGGAAGAGAAGGCTGTCAGGACAGGGAGGACGGGCAGTCCCCAGATACTTTAGTTGGAGAATTGGTGCACTAGAAAATACAGCCCTTGCCTGAAATGGGGATTTTCTCTGATTCTGGTCATCAGTGCAAGCTGTGATCTGCACCATCAATGTTCACTTCTGTTTGAAACCAGAGTAAGCTACACAAATGTAAGCTGTGACTTATCCTGCCTACACCAGAGGTGTGCACTAATGCAGTTCAGTCACTGGTGTATTTCAGTGCAAAACCCCAACATACACAAGGCCATCTTGTATGGGACAATTCTATGTCAGCAGAGAGAAGAATTGGATAACACACTTTCTCTAACACTTATGAATCCAAGTCATTTTCAAAATTGGTTCTTAAAGAACAAAATGTCTTGGTTTGAGAAAATAACTGGTTTGCTTTTTAAAATGTTCATTTATTTTGAAACAGACCCTTCCTTCATCAAATATTGTTTTTTCATCTATATATGCTTTTAAAAGAGCTACACTACAAGCTGCTGTTCCTTAATACAATGCCCAGAATTGGACCTAGGACTAGAGCTGGTAGAAAATTTTTCAAAAGAACATTTTTCTTTTCTGTCAGAAAATGCCATTTCATCAAAATCAAAACTTTGATTTTTTGATGTGTTGATTTTATGAAATTTCATTTGGAAAAAAAACTTTTAAAAAAGGGGTCAATTGATCTTTCAATAAGGTCAAAACTGAACATATCAATTTTTCATTTTGAAACTTTTTAAAGAAAGTTAGAATGAAGTATTTCCATTTCATTGAATCAAAATATTCCAATCAACCAAAAACATTTTAAAATGTCATTTTGCAGAATATTTCAAGTTTCCAAATCCAAATGTAACCAAAAGTCAATATCTCAACATTTGTCATGGATGAAAATTCCTGTTCCAGCACAGTTCCTAGGACATACCTTCTGACAAAATATGGTCAAATATTTATATACTTGTTAAAGACTAGTAATGCTGAATGTCTGGGTAAAAATTGGTTAATTGGCTAAAGTTATAGTTGTTTTTTCCAGAGCACCAATTCCACTACCATTGCTACAACCACCTTTATATCAATGAGAGCAGGAAGAAAGCTGCCTAAAAGTAACATTTCAAATTGCAAGCATCCTGCTTACAGACTGTACTGTAACAACATATTTAAACAGCCATTTGGGTTCTGCAGCCTGTGATTCAAAGCTGCCGGTGGCCTTCTTGTGTGATACACAGGCAAAACTTTTGAATAATCTTTTATAAGTATTCTTTTAAAATATTTTAAGTATTAAGTATCAAGATAAGTATTTATCTAGAAAAATTGTTCACTTCCACTCCTTTTTGAATGTAATATTCCTGACCCATCAGCAAAACAGTGCTTGCTGTCATTTCTATAAACTGCAAACTTCCAACTGCTACTTACGCTGGAATGAATAAGAATCCTTCTCCTGGAAACTTGAATACTTTGGGCAGTGTATCAATTAAATGTGAATACTACGATGTTAGCCCTTTGGAAACAAGTTAATACTGAAGATTATTGGGTGAATTTACAGATTTGGGGTAATCGTGGATGCTATGTCTGAGAAGAAAAAAGGATTTTGGTCAGAAGGGGTTGGAGATGGGTCTGTAATGAATCCTCACAACTGCACCTCCTTCCTGTAGGAAAACTTCTCTTCCCTGATGTCCTCCAAATGAGCTCCAGTTCATCCCATGTCTAAGTCCCAACACCTATCACAAGTTGGGAACAAGCAGTGCATTCTACCCAAACATTCCTGAAATGTTCATATGTGTTTTTAAAAAAAGACGTGTTTCTATTTTCATTTGTTTCTTAGGCCAGTGTGATACATATACAGTCATTGAGCAACAAGTATTGCAACACTGTTTAAAGCTTTACTGGAATGCAACTTTTGGCTTTTACCAGAACAGAAAGCAAGATAGACACAACAGGGTGTATGCAGCTCAGAACAAAGATTAAGGCTATAAATGCATCTAAAAATACACTGATACACACCCTGGAGAGTTTTACTGAAATACAAAACTGGTGTCTTATTTACACTGAAAACAAAATAGACTATGCAGTGGAAAAATAGAAATGCTGCACACCAAAAAGATAAATAACTTGACAGAGGGGTGTTTTCATAACACAAACTTGCACTATGCCAAGTTATAGCCTGTTTTATGGAGTCCTTCTGTTTCATGAGCATTCAGGACTTCACCCACAGGACTTGACTCACTGAAATCCAAAACTCAGTGAAAAGAATCCCATCAACTTTTCAGTTGGCTTTGGATTCAGCCCTAAATTCATCCCATGACCTTGGTCTACTCTAGAATAAAAAGCGGGGGGAGGTTTAGTTGTTAGGTAGCATAACTAGAAATCTCATTTAGCCTCTAGTGTAGACACAGTTTAATGCATTTAAAACCATGTTAGGTGGTTGTGAGGTTAAACTGGTACCTAAATTAGGTATTAAATGGTGTTTCAAACGTCCACTAATAATTTGTTTTAAATCCTTTTTCCTGATTTAGACAACGGCTCTTCCACTGTTCAATAAAATAAAAATGTTTTTTTGTTTTCATTTGTCTTTTAGTGAAGCATAAACTCAAATGAGAAATAAATCATATTAAGGTATAGTCCAGCAAATGGCAGAAGGGTGTGGCCAACTGAGTCACATGGTCTCATGTAATGAAGTTATGTCAGGATTGAGTCCTTCAATGCAAAAGTTGGACATTAAATATCGAGACTACTCCACTTTGTGAATTCATGATTGTTAACATTTTTCTGCCTGAGATGGGAGCTTGCATTTTAGATCCTGTATTGTATCATGTACGGTGCTTGATTAATATTTCCATGCCGAACACCTTCGGTATTCTGGCTTGTACACTGTACTTTTAGCATCATCTATTTAAATACATAGCATGCAGTTTGGAAAAAAAGCATTATATATGATCCAAATGAACTTTTTAAAAAATAAAAAAATACTTAAGTGGTACAGTCACTGTAGATGAGAAAGAGAAACAGAAATAAAATTCCATATATAACGTACAGGTTTTATAAAATAACTTTTTAGATCACTAAAGAAAACAGGAGAAAGGAAGAAATAGTAAAACCAATCTGTTGTGAACTATTTTTCATAGCAGAAAGATATACTCAATTAAACCCACAAAACTTTTCATTTTAACAGACTTTTAAAATGCAAAAGGTTCATTTTCTATTAGCAATGCCAACAGGGAGTTTCAGAACTTTTTTTCATTCATGGATCATTAATGCACGTCTTGGGTTGTTTAGTCACTCAGCCTTTAGCCCCACAGAGCACCCGAGGAATAAGTTAATGGCCATTAATGCATGCCCTGAGCATCCTCTTGCTTAGCTAATGGGAAATAAGTCTTTAGAATAAGGCTATCTGCAGCTCCACAAACATCGCTTAATAGAGTAAAACTCTTTGTAACATTTGTTAAGTGTTTTTGATACAACTTTAAAAGCAAACATTCTTTTCTGTTTAAGCTGGTTGCCTACTTCCCAATGTGAGAGAAGGCCCACTAGTTTCCCACCTATTTCAAAGCAGAGGAAAGGAGGAGAAGAGGCGGATGCTGATTGGCTGCTCCCAGCTATTGTGGAAGGTGAAGAAAAACATCATATGCCCACACACTGTAAGAACCCCAGCTGTAGTTCTCAGGCCCCACTTCAGCAAAGCACTTAAACACATGGGGCCTCACAGCATGTGGCTATTACAGTAGGCACGTTCTGGCTTTTCATTGGAGAGGGAAGCAGCTCTGGGAGATCCTCTTCAGTCAGCTACTAGCAAAGGCCATTCACAGAACTAGGCTGGCTCATCCTCGTTTCTTACAGGAGTGAGGCTAAGCTATAGGAAAGCAACAAAACTTGGGATTTTTTGCACTCCTCAGCTGGGGAGGAACACAGAGCACAGCTCCTTTTCTCTCATTCGCTGAGTGCAGGCTCCTCCTAACACCTCCCTCAGCAGGGAAGCAACACCAGAGAGTTGGCTCTTGTTTGCGTTGCCCAGGAGGCCCCATAGCTCCAAGCATCCTCATCTGCTTCCTTTGCTCGCCCCGAACATGCCACTGCCATTCTCGCACTAATTCAGAGTGTTTGCACTCCAAGATGTCCAACATAGCAGACCCTGCTTACTGGAGAATGACAACTTTTCACCATGAGTGGAGGGAAGTTTCGCTTCAATGCCTTCTCTACATTATAAAATAATCACATTTAAAACACTGTTGTCAAAATGGCTTTGCTTAGGCAGCAAGGTTCCCTAACTTGGTTATTGTCCAGTTCAAACACTGTGAACAAAGGCCCCAGACAGGTCACATTCATCGGGGAATCCACAACAACAGAACTCCACTGGCAGTGGCCATGTTTGAACTGGGTTTTAGCCTGTGGAGCTGTGCCATCATGCATCCAGGGCTGCAGGATGCCCACAGGATAATGAACAAGTATTTGCTTTTGTGCAATTCAGGGGAAGAAAATTCAGGGCTTACATCTCATTTATTCCATTCCTGCAATTGAGGCAGGGATGGGCAGGGTGTGGAAAAAGGTGATTTAAAGCTTTTAGCCACCTTTACACCCTCTGTATTCTGGGCCGTCCTGCAAAGCCCACCCTGTAAGCAAGAACAGCCTTGGGGCTGCTCTCCCTAACGCTCTGTTTCCCGTGGCCTCTTGGAGACAGAGAATGGCTGCAGTGTAGCACACTCCAGACATACTACCAACACACCTCTTGTGCTGTTGGTTGGGAGCAGGACCAGTCTAGGAGCCTTGCATCATTTCTACAGTAGCCAGGCAAGCCATTTCAAACCCGGGGGCTATTTCTGACCACTTTACACAGACAGAATGGCATAAAGGGGACAATATTACTGAGAATTGGATACTAGCTCAGTTTCTTTATCTCAAATCTTAGAAGTATAAATGCATGTCTCTCTGCATGTGTGTTATATGTATTCATGGGTGCATACACACATACGTATGCATGTTCAAGCACTAGTTTAGCTTCTGGGTTCCCAATAGCTCTCCCTTCTTTGAAAGTTCTCTGTTTTGGGTTTTCAGACCCTCACTCTTCTCACCTGTAAAATCCACTCCCACCCAGCTTTCTCTTACAATTTATAGGAAGACTGACACATCAGAAAGTGTCCTCATTTTTCCTGTCACACCCCAAAATAAATACGCTGAGTTAAATCCTTACCCCACTTAAACCAGTGCAAGTTTTGCCTTTTACTTCAAGGGAGCCAGGATTTCACCCACACTAGGTATCCATATCAAAGCCATTCCAAAAGTCATTGCTAAGGAATATTAGTGGTTCCTGGATGCAGGATATTTCAGTTAAATCACCTGCATGGGTAAATCAGAATTTGTCTGGATGCCAAGTAAGCATACCCTCAAGACAGAAAAGAAAAGAAAAACATGGTTTCTACTGTAAGGCAGTCTTCCTGCCACAGACTTATTAAAAGGTATTAAAGGGAGGACACAGTATATATTGTATTTATTATGTAAATGAAGATGGGGGAGGAGGAGAGAAGACAAGGGTCAATACCTCTGATTCTTGTAGGGTCCCGTGGTTCAAGCACACCATGTCTGGACAAGTGATAGGAGAGCCACAGCCTTCTCGAATTGCCAGCTGCATATACTGTTTTAGGCACTAAAAAGGAGGAAGAAAAATAAAATGATGGAAAGTTGCAACCTTCTGATGATAACTCGCAGATGTTAACCCTGCATTACAGAGCTGCCACCTCCACTTCCTTAATTGACTATCCTAAAGCACTAGTATAGAGAAAACATAAATTATCATTTGTGTGAATGCTAAGAACCATTACATTGGAAAGAATGTAGCAAAGAACAATTAATTATGTATGACTTCATCCATTGCATATTGAGCTTACTCAAGTCAGCAAGTCAACTCTTTCAGTGCTAACATATTTTCTTTGCATTAAACTTAGACTTGGAAAAGAACAGGCTATATTTCACTCTAATTAAAATAGGTTTTGCTCTTCCATTTTCCCTTCATGTAATTTTAATTCAGTCTCTCACCTTGTGTCCACCATTACTGTGCCTCATTTACAAGCAGAAGAGTTGCTTTCTCAGCAATCTGCAATGAAGGCAGCTTATGGATTGGCTAGCAGAGCAATGCTCTGGAAATAGTGAGACTATCAACTTTCCTCTAAATAGATTGTGTCATTTCCACGAATTGCCATCAATCACAGGTCTACCGAGCAAGTGTTCAAAGTCCATTTCCAGCAAAGAGGCCATCCTGCATGTGTCCACATCACTTCATTGCACAAAAATAATTGTGTTGTATTTTTTCTTGGGACATTTCATCAGGAAGAGCAGATCGTGATTGTTTTGTCCCCATTATGACAAATCCAATTTGGATTTTAAGAGCCCAATTCTCCAGTCCATGGCACTAGTTCTGTGCCAGGGCAACTGAAACTGAAACTGGTGTAATAGTGTGAAACGGGTGTAACAGAAGTTTCGAATTCCAAAATACACAAGTAAATAGTGAAACCAAAGTGTCCTGTGAAAAAATATGGATTTATGTTCCAGGTAAAAGGGATGTAACACAACAGATGCTGCAAAATGATGCAATTTCAGCTCTACCCTGCATGCCAGCAAAATGTACACCTGCCAAATCCTTGCAGTAGCTTAAGCAGTTTATTTGAAATGAAAATGAATGTATCTTCCACCAAATAGTATAACAATTAAAATGACACCGGATTTCCAATAAGATGTTTAATTTTTTTAAAAATTTGTATTTAAAAGGAGATCAGCAGGTAATTTATTACCAAAATTTAGGGATTTAATTTTTTTTTTCAAGTTTCAAAAGCCTAATATTAATAGTATTGGATTAAATTATGAGCCCCGCTGCACATCCCAGGAGTGTAATAGGGAGTAAGGAGTCCCTTTACATCCCTGCATGGACTACCTACATTGCCAGAGCCTGTAGGGGAGGCTGCCATTGGACTGTTCAACCCATCCGATGGGCAGGAGATGGGAGGGGATGGATGGGGAATGGGCAGAGTCTTGGCTCTGCCCCCAATGTGCTAGTAAGCACACCTAAGCTGGCACAGAGGATGAAGTAATCAGTGTCAGCATTAAGTTACTTGCCCCCAGATCAAGGGAGGCTAGAGACACAATCTGGTTCCTGCCCTGCTCCTGGGCTTCAAGCCAGCCCCATGTGTTCATGATTTTTGTTTTAATTTTCAATCTACTTTTATTTGTTTAAATTTAAGCATTCCCCTGCATGAGAACTAGAGAGTGATACTCATAGATATAAGAAAAGAACTGGCAAGTCTATTTTCACACTCCAAGATGAGCAAAGGACAAAAAGTAAATAAGTATCACTATTGTAACATTTTAATAACTTAAGGGGTTATTAGTAACATAAGGGATTTAATGAAACTTAACCAGACACTGCCTCTTCATTCATTCAAATAATGTAGTTAATGCTACGTGCCAAAAGGCCCCTAGAAACAACACCAGAAAGAGTCAGTAATTGAATCATAAAGTGGGTTTAATGGCCTAGCTACAATACACACCTCCCATCTGCATAGAAAGGTAGAAGGAAACAGAGGAAGTAACATAGTCATGATTAAGGATAAAATTATGTCACAGAGGTCACGGATCTCCTGACTTCCAGAGACCTCTGACATTTTCTGCTCCATCCCTGCAGCAGCAGGACAATTATCAGCCTGCAGGGGGAGCCCCCACAGCTCTCAGCCACCAACCCCCAGAGCTTCCAGCCACCATGAGTAGCAGGTAGACCAACTGCTCCGAGCCACCAGCCCCAGAGCTCAGAGCCATTGCAGAGAGTGGGGGGCCCCCAGAGCTCCTTACTGCAGGTCCCAGAGCTCCAAGCCACCATGGGGGGGGCACAGAGATATGGAGCTTCCAGCCATGGTCCCGCAGCACTGAACCGGCGCAAGCAGTAGGGGGCCCCGCCACTGTCAGCCACAGCAGTGTGGGGTGCTGGACCCCTCCTCCAACAGGGTTCAGGCTCTCATCCTCCCCAATCAGCCCCATTTTGTCACTGTTATTTTTAGTAAAAGTCAGGGACAGGTCACGGGTTTCCATGAATTTGTGTTTATTACCTTAATGATCTGTCCCTGACTTTTGCTAAAAATAACTGTGACAAAATTTTAACTTTAGCTGTGATTGACCACAAGAAGAAACTGTCTGCTCCAACGTCTGCCCCCCAAAATCCACAGGCAGCGGGGTGGAGGAAGACTGCATGGCTCACAAAGGTCTGATGGCCCAGCACATGCTCCCGGCTCCCCTTGTTCGGTACCTACAGCTCTCTTGGGGAATGCAGGATTTTCCTCTCTCACCGTTAAGATTAGGAGTTGAACTCTCCTCAATGTGTCTCTCAGTGTTGGAGAACAATCCTTTTCTCTGACGGCAACCCCAGCTCCTGTCCCTTCTGGGATGGGTGACTATGTTTAATAATTTGCTCTGACAGTAAGATACAGTCGACTCAGATTCTCATGTCAGCTCAGGCCACCCCATTCATTAAGGAGAGAGGAAAAGGCTGAGACGTTACTGCAGGACTCATGGAAGCCCAAAGGCTTTTTCTCAATTTAGGCTGCTGGGACAGCTGACCTCAGCACCGACAGTTATTTTCCTGTGGAAGAATGGGCGTGCAGCTCTTATGTAGCTGAGCAACAATACCACACATGCATAGTATTTCTGTATACCGTATACCTTCAGGGCTACACCTTCAAGAGTCCGGATGGTTCAGAGGCTTGCTAATAGGATAGGGAACCTTTCTCTTCTAGTTTCCTAGCTCAAATCCAGATCAGGTCAGCACCAGTCTTTTATGCTATAGTTTTACAGACTGACTTCAATAGGCTTCAGTTCAGAAGCCAATAGCTGAGGATCTCAAAAGTACTTTACAAACAACAGCCCTGTGACATAAATGTTACGAACATTAAATCTTTTACAGATTATAAAACTGAGACTGAGGGACTATAGGCCCGATCCAGTCAGGTGCTGCGAGGAGTTAAAGATGCTGAGTGCTTCCCAGGTAGCACAAAGCACATTGCAGGACAGAGCCTTAAATGACTTGCTAAAGATCACACATCAGTCTGGGAACCAGGAATAGAACCTCACTTTCCTGTTCCCAAAATTAGCAGTAAAGAAATAAAAAAAAAATGTATTGTAACTTTTAGCACAGCAGAAATGCTTTAAGCTTTTATTATTTATTTGAAAACTCAGTTGCTAATTTAGTTGTTTAATTATGAAGTAGCTGAAAATGAAGCACTGATGCAAGCTGTGACTGTGATGAAGACAGGGCAAAGAGAATTACAAATTTATACAGTGAAATACTCATTTGCATTTGTAGCATCATACAAGCATTTCCATGCCATAGAAAAAGCACTGAAAAACTGTAATTTTTGCCTAGGCAATCAAATGCCACAGTTATGAAATATCCATTGATACATATACATTAAACATACTGTATATGGAAACTATGGCCAAAATTTTCAGAAATGGCTGCTCACCTCTTCCTGAAAATTAGAACCCTTTAAGGCATCTTGCACAGCGAGTGAGAGAGGGTGTGAGCAAATACAGTTCTTTAAAAGTATGATTATTGCACAAACACAGGAAACCGTGGTTAGAGACGTGTACATGATAGGTAGTCAGAAGTTCTCGGGTGTATTCATGACTCTGCAAATATCTCCTTGTGTGACTTTAGGAAATCACAAAGCATGTTTACCCTCTACTCTGAAAGTAAATTCCTAAGAATAGTGTTGTGGATTCCAAGTTTAATTGTTTCTCAGTGAGAGATAATGTAATGAAAAAAAATTTCAATTGCCAGACCTGCAAATTCACCCTGGCTAAGCTGTATTCTTCCTGTACCACCAGTAAATGGAATTTAGACATGTTCATGATACATGAGCCAGAATAAAATCTAGCTTCCTCTCTCATAATTGAATTGGCTTTGCAATGGTGACAGAAGTAAAATAAAATTTAAGAGTGGGATTATTAAAAGAGTTTGGTGCAAACCTAACTGCTCCTACTGAAGTCAATGGCACTTCCATGGACTTAAGTGGAAAGACCAGTGCCAAGTGCTTTGGAAAAAAATCTTACCCAAAAAAGAGGGGAAATATATTTTCATTAAAGCAAGCAGCTATGGCTCAAAACAAACAGAGAACAAACACATCTGTTGAGCAAGATGTGCCATTTTTGCAGAGCTACTCTTCTGACCATAAATACATTTCAGCCTCTCATTCCCTCAGTTTTCTTATCTATAAAATGGGGATAATAAATAAATACCTATTTCACAGGATGTTGTGAGGCTTTATTAGTTAAAGTTCGTAAGAGTGCTTTGATGTCAAATCAAAAACTATGAAAGTGAAATATATTGTTTTATGTACCTACACAGAGATTATATTATGGAATCTATGCCTAATTCAAACCTCCACTATGTTCTATTATATGTACACATACGTATAAGGAGAGAGAAGGAGCGTATAGACATAGACACATACTCATCATATATGTACGGCTCAAGTGGAGACAATATGACATTTATTTTCATGAGGGAAGAAACTGTTAAGACATCTACCCAACAACCAGGACTAACAACATACCAAATTTCATTTTCAGTAAGGCATTTCATACAAGTTTCAGCCTAAAGGAAGTTGTTATGATCAAATTATCAATCTAACTCTGGAAATAGGTGCTTATATATGACTATCAATACGTATTTCCCTAGGAACTACTCTAACTTCACTGATTTCAAAGAATATATGCAGAGCAGGATTAAACAAAATATTGCCAGAGATAAAGGTTTTTAGCATGGGATTTAGTCTATATAAGGGCATTAGCACAATTCCACATTTTACCTCTAGATTTTTATGTTAGTGCAGACAATTTATTTAAATCTTATGTTGCTAGGCAATGACATGACAAGGGCACTTGTACTCCTTTGACTACAAAGCCATATTTCTATTCAAGGCCAATTTCAAATACACTTCTCTTTGCCACAGACGTAAGACTGGTTTCAGTCATTACTGCATATTGCTTTTTCAAGTACATCAAGTGTTCAATATGTTCTGTTAACTTTCTCAACTCCAATTTGTACAAAGCTTTCCAGCTCACTAATTGTAACCTCTGTTGCTTTTGAAAGAAAACATGGAAGGAAACCACAAACCTGACACATGATAAATTTTAATATCTAGTTTTTAAACTAAGAAAGATAGAAGATGGTCAGCTAAAAGATGAGGGCGAGAAGGAAATCAGCACAGCCCTTTCAATAATATCATGTCCTAGATGCCCCCTATATCTAGTTGACATTAGATGGTATGTTTGGAATAAGAAATTTTACAGTCATTATATAATTTAAAAGGCAAAAGCAGAGACCTACAGTATATTGCGACTGGGATCAAAGTACAATCAGTGCTTAACATTACAGTAAGGTGGTGGAAATGCAAAAAATAGATATATTAGGAGAGCTCATTAAAAATGCTCTGCCAAAACAATTTAGGCAGAAAATGGCTTTTCAACTAAACTGACATGTTCATGAAAAAAAATCCATATTTCATCAAACCCCACAAAACTGGCATTTTTTCATTTTTAACTAACGTGTTTCAATCTTTCTTTGCCAAAATTTGATTTTTATTACTATTTTAGGGTTCAGTCTTTTATTAAAACCAAAGAAGCCCAAATAACATTTGCAGTAAAAACAAACACAAACATTCAGTGACATTTTCACAGGGGGGAAAAAAGAGTAATTTCCCAACCAGCTCTACAAGTTACAATTTGAGTATTACTTGTAGTGTGGTAGCATGTAGAGGCTTTAATGAGGGATCAAGGCTTCATTGTATTCACTATCTCTGTTTATCATGTAGGCTATAATACTTTTATCTTTAAATCTTTCCATTCATGAAAGGCCGAGTTGTTCAATGCATACCCCTGTGCAGTGTCATTGACGTCAATGTGTCTACTCATGTGAGCACTACGGATATTCACCACAGTGAGTAAGGATTGGTTGTCTGGCATCAGATGTGCTGGGTCAGGGCCAGTGCACATACGCTTAAATTAAAAAAGTACTTACAGCATCTGGAATAGTTATATCTATCTAAAGTTTTATAGTGTGCTCATCATCACGATATCCAAGTGTTATCCTGGTATATATATGGTCAGCTATTATAAAATACACAGTTAAAATTATTTGTCAAGATAGTAAATCCAGATAGATTTGCTAAGTATGATTAAAATATCAGCACCATTTCATTTGCCACCTCTATAGCTTGTCATTTAAGGACCAGGTGCAATGCTCATTGAAGTTGCTCAGAATATTTCCATGGACTCCGGTGAACACTGCATGAGGCCCTATAAGAGAATCTCAGAGTGAGACATGCATAAAGAGTGAAAAATCCTTTTTTAGCTTGAGCAGGTTGTGGGTCTTGTGGCCAGATAAAGGAGAAATCAGTGGCTATGTACATGTTTGTGATGACCATATGGCCACAAATGGCACACCAACTGTTGGAAGCAATTGAATGCCAACAGGCAAGTGTGACCACAGGGCAGCGTAAGCTACCATTCTGTAATAACAAGTATTTCTTTTTGTGGCTCTTTCTGATACCCAACCTGATAAATGCAGTCATTGAGATTTATTCCTTCATCAGATCTGCTTTTAGTGTTGGTAATCACCATTCTTACATGCAATTTTAAACTGATCTCTGTCTGCTACTCAAAGTCTGGAGAGCCTATTGTAAAAATAAAATACATACTGGCTTCTGGTAACGCAAGTGTGGTGGGATTACTATCAGTGACACCAGAGAGTACTTACCCACCACCAAAGCCAGTTGCAAATATACCTGAGATTTTGAACAAAGTGACATGTCACATTAGAGCTGGTCCCAGAGATCATGTGTTCTGCACTAAGGACAGAGTCTGGAGACTTGTTCTGTTAGGCCTGTCTCTGTTACTGATTTACTGCTGGATATGGGGCAAGTTACTTACATCTCTGTCTCAGTTTCACCACCTATAAAATGGAGATAATACCTACTTCAAAGGGGTGGTTGTGAGGAGTTCTTTGAACATATAAAGTGATTTGAATATGTGCTAAGTATTATTATTATTATAGATGCCAATTTTAATCGGGGGTTTTTGGTTTTGTTTTTTTTTATGCACAAGTTATTCTGAGGCATTTCAAGCTTGGAAAGAAACCCAGATGCCACAACAGGACAGTTGGCTACCTGTAGGCAGAAATGGAAAACAATCTGAGGTGAGCTTTATTTAAAATCATTGGGGCATTGCGGCACGGGGACTGGATGTTTGATCTGCCTACACTTGAAGAGACGAGTATAATAAAGTGTGGTGCAGAAAGAGGGACTGAATCCTTTCTTGAAATTAGCAGAAAGAAAGAGGATGGCCTTTAAGATTTGGATTTTTTCAATCTAATTTACCTCTTATGCTGGTTTTACTGCATGTAAACGCCATTAACTTCAATGGAGTTATTCCAGATTTACACTGGTGCAAGAGGCAATTAGATCCATAACTACCACTATGAACTGGGAAGTATTATCTCACTAGGGCACAGGTATGCGGATTTTGGAGATGGACTATTACTTTCTTGTGTGAGAGAGAAACATATGGAAAAAAAAAAAAAAAAGAGTGTGACTGAGGGTCAACATTAGTCCAGAAATCTTCCCTCACTCTGTGTTGTCTCTTTCCACCTCGTCATTTTTCACCTCCACCCTTTGGTTGTCTTTTGACTTGTCTCCCTCTCACTCTGAGCACGCTCCTCTCTCCCTCTCCTGTCTTTTCACATCTGTTCCCTCCATTGTGGTGCTCACTGCTGCCGTGGATGCCCTAGCTTCAGCAGAAAATTCTGCTTTCTCAAGCACCCACAGATCAAGCAACAGATGCACAGAGTGTTTCATAAATCAAGATGTCTCTGTTTCTTTGGGCTGAGTCCTGGGAAAAGGAATGGCTGCTTTATCTCTGCAGTAACTAGCACATGTTTAGTGGCACACAGCGGTATAGTGGAGGAAACTGAGATCAGGGGAAAGACAACAGGGTAGAATGGCTCCAGGCCCTATCTAAGCTGGGCGCTCATTCTCTGAAATGAAACCCCACATAGAAGGCTGTTCAGATTATAGTTCAAAAAAGTTAAGGGGTTAAATGTACTCCCTCTTGCCCGCCTGGCATGCCGTTGTCTATTAAACTCATCCAAATCTTAAAAGAGGAAATATTTTCCCTTACACAGAAATATTGTACCAATGTGATACACACGGATTGTTATAGAGGCATTTGTTTAATTTATTTCACATTTCAGTTACTTCACACGCTTCTCAGAAATGTAAGACCACAAGCTTGAAGACCGATGAGTCATGCCACTGCGGCAGAGACGTATACCAATACCCATAAGCTAGGAGGTAAAATTATCCTCTGTTTTTGCAAGATTAGTCTGTTATTGTACATGACATTAGGCAGCTTAAACCTTGCTCCGGTGAGTAACATACAACATAAAATTAATTGCTGGTTGATGACCTTGGCAGGAGTGTCATTTGCAGTTAACCTTATTCATATAACACTCAAGATCAGAATATTTGGAAAAAAAGTTAGAAAGAAGATTGGAGAAGTATTTGACATGGATATTCTGACATTCTTATTAGATCCCCCGCAAAGCTTGCATCCTCCCCCATAGTAATTGGCTAGCTTTCAGCTGTCATCATGTTTCCATCAGGGCATCATGGACCTTATCAGACAGCTGTGAATACCCATAGGCTACAAACTCTTCCATAATTTTCTGTAAGGCCTTGGCTGTTTCCAGACAGACAAACTCTGCATACACGGTGCTCTTTACTAATGCTTTCAAAAGGTATATTATAGAGAGAAAAGCTATACTGGGCAGTTTTTAGTCTAGCTTCAAAACACTTTTAATGGTACTAGTCTTTGTCACCAAGATCCTCCAACTGGTTCACTAAAATGTTTAGAATTCTAAAAATTCCAAAGTAGTTATTTCTGCTCAATACGTGACATACATAAAACACGTGAGTATAGTATTGTAGGATGCCTTTGTTAGTACTGGGCTACTAGCAGCTTTTCTACATGAAAAACAGAAAATCCTTTTTGAAATCTGATCTTTCATACTCCTGCACGACTAGACCCAGGAGGTTTGTAGCCCTGAGAAGTGGCAATCCCACGTTTCCAACTGGACGAGGTAATCACTTCTAGCCTTTGAAACATCGGACGTTGGAATGTGAAGTAACATTTTGAGATACAGTAATGGTCATTTTTATAAGTTTCTATAGCTCCTGAGCCTTGTGCAGTTGGACATTTGGTAATGAAGGCACCTGGCTTTACGAGCTGAAAAAATATAAATGCCCCAATGACACTTTTTAAAATCCGTCTAACACATTTCTAAAGTAGTTCTTCTGTAGTGTGTGGCCTTTGTAGCACAATATATGTTAGGGTGGTGCAATATAAATATTTTATTAGCACTTGTTTGGATGACTTGCATTATATAAAACTAGCCATCTGAAAATCATGACAATTAAACCTTTACACCACACCACACGACACCAGTCCCCATATGTATATGTGTGTATAGTACACATGGAAAAGCCAACCAGAGACTCCAGTCAGGGGAACCAGAAGCAGACAAAGCAGGGAATGCTGCAGTAGGGGAAGTGGTCAAATGGGGAACAGGGGAGGCCTACCACTATCCCAGACCAAGAACTGTATGCACTGGGAGCACTTGGGAACAAAGGAAGGCACCAGCTAGGTCCACGTGGGGAAATCCACAGAGATGAGCCAGACAGAGACTTCAGACAGGGCACCAGGAGGTGCAGAAGCAGCCAAAGTGGGGACATTCAGAAAACTTTCTACAGTTTTAACTGGACTTTCTCTGCCCTGTGCTGATTTTCTGGTTGCTCCAATTATCCCTTTCCCACACTGTCTCTTCACCTCAACTTCACTCCACACCTGGCCCTCTTCTCCCCTGCCCTTTAATGTCCCTTTTCCCTTCACTTTTATTTCCATTTATCATAGCCCTTTCTAACTAACCCTATGCACCCCCATGAAACTAACTTGCCATTTGCTGCCATCACATAATTCACTCTGATGGTGTGTTCTATCCCATTCCCCACCCTGTGTCTATCTTGCCTATTTAGATTTTAAGTTCTTCAGGGCAGGGACTGTATACAATTCTGGGTTTGTACATGCCTAGCACAATGGGTTGTCCCTTAAGTACTACCATAAAAAACAGGATTATTAACAACACCCAGTTTGTTGTGAGACTCATCCACATTCTCATTTTAAACTAACACAACTCAAAACTTAGCCAAGTCATCGTATGCAGTCACCCAAGAAGCTGCAGAGAAAGATTACTTCGGACTTGAGCTCATGAGCTTTTAACTGTATGCTTACTTCAATAGCAACAAACTTTGCAGGAATATCTGGCTGATGCCATCTTATTTGAACTCAAGCCAAGGTCCAAAGTGAAAAGTCCATGTACAAATCCATCACACCATCTGATTTTTACTTTTTTCCTTTAAACAGCTAAAATAAAAGATTTCTAGTTGGAATCTCCTGTCTTAATAGCAACGTTCCACTCAAATGCAAATACACACACTCAAATAAAATTTATTTTGGTTGGAATACAGGTTTTACAAGGGATAAAATTTATTAGATGAACTGTTAAGCTGGAAAATACCAGATACACAATACTAACCCATTTAACTTCTTTTGTTTTACAGATCATAAACATAAGCCTCAATGCCTGAATAATTAAATTTCCATTGGCCCTCAAAGTTAATAATGATGTAGAGGAAAACATTTGTTTTGGCGAATATAGAACCAAGATAAATGTCAGCTGAATGTAACGTGCATATGAAAGCAACAAGAACACATAGTAACACCTTAGCATAGGACCCACTGTCTCCAGGTTGAGCCTACCTGCTACATCAGGTTTAATGTTATCCTTGGCTTTGCATGGATAACCTCGTTATGAAAAAAATAAAACCAAACTAGACTTGCTTAGAGCATCAGCACCCCAAAAATAGCTGGTCTTTATTTCAGATACTAAGGCGGAGGGTCTTGCCCCAGCTTCAATCTTTTCATACAGGCTAATGGCTCAGAGCAGGGTAAAGGGGATCTAACAACCCTGGAGCCAGCAGGAAGACAATTTTACTCCAATGCAGAGACGAAGGAAAACAGCTGCAGGCTCTCCTCCAAGGACCTCCTCACAAGCCCTGTTGTAGGGGCTATGCCAGGATCAGGACTGCAGTGGGAGGAACATCTCAAGGGCAGTGGCACAGCACATAGCACCATGGAGGAGATTCAGGGCAGAACTGCTGCCTCCAGGCAGCTGGGAACAGGCTGCTGTAAGTTAGGGTAAATTACACCAGAGGTCTCTCCAGCCAACCTACCAGCCCAAAATCAGGAGTGCATGTAAGTGGCCTAAAACCACCACAGTCACTTCCCCCTACTCCCTTTTCTCTGGCCCACAAGTTCTGTGCTGCACCTCTTTGAAAAGCTGCACAGAATCTCACCCCAGAAGAGAATAATCTATTTAAAAAGCAGATAATGTAAGTGAGCTGTAATTACCAGTGACAGTGTCCTAGAATCTGTCAGGGCCCATACATGGGCACTCTAACCTAAGGGTTGAAGCGCATAGTAGAGCTGTGGTCAGGAGTCACACCAAGGGCCACAGCCAGAGTAAGAGGCAGAAGCCACACGAGGGGTCAAAGCCGGAGTCAGAGTCATACCAAGGGTCAGAGCCAGAGTCAATAACTGGAGACAGGATGAGGGAGCAGGGAATAACGAACAAGGCGAGGTAACAAGAATGGCCAGACAGGGTCAGACCTATGGTCTGGCCTACCCAGGGTCAGACCTATCCTGTCTTCCAACAGCGGCCAGTGCTGGGTGCTTCAGAGAGAATGAATAGAACACAGCAAGTCTCAAATGACCCATCTCCTGTTTTCCAGTCCCAGCATCTGGCAGTCAGAGGCTTCGGGACACCCAGAGCATGGGGTTGCATCCTGACCATCTTGGCTAATAGCCATTGATGGACCTATCCTCCAGAAACTTACCTAATTCTTTTTTGAATCCAGTTATAGTTGTGTCCTTCACAACGTCCCCTGGCAACAAGTTCCACAGGTTGACTCTGCTTGTGTGAAGCAGTACTTCCTTTTGTTTGTTTTAAACCTGCTGCCTATTAATTTCGTTGGGTGACTCCTGCTTCTTGTGTTATGTGAAGAAGTAAATAGCACTTCCTTATTTACCTTCTCCACACCATTCATGGATTTATAGGGCTCTATCATACCCCGCCTTAGTCGTCTCTTTTCCAGACTGAAAAGGCCCAGTCTTTTTAATCTCTTCTCATATGGAAGCTGTTCCATAGCCCTGTTAATTTTTATTGCTCTTCTCTGTACCTTTACCAACTCTAATATGTCTTTTTTGAGAGGGAGTGTGTCAGGGGTCTTGAACACCCTGCCTCTTTTGGAGTGGGGAAAGGGGTGTTGTGGCCAAATGGTTGTGTCTAACTGTCCACCCTGTGCTTCAGGACAACCTGGCCTAGTGGCCCAAATTAATATGGTTGCCCCTCTCATCAGGGCTATATGGCCAGTGACCAGAATCGCAATGGCCCTAGCAGGCAGGGAAGCATGGCCTAAAACCAGAGTCAATAAAGTCACCCACCTCTATGGGATAATGTGGTGTACTGGTATGTTGGGGAACTAGGACGCCACCTCGGGGTGTGTGGCACCCAGGTGGGGGAGTTCAGGCTCTTGCTTGCTCCTCCAAGCCCCTACCCAGGGCTTTGACAGTGGGGTACTTGCCATCAAGTCAGTGTGGATCCTCCCAAAACATGCTGACCCAGTTCCCCGATTCTCCCACTGTAGCAATGTATAAGTCCCCTACCCAGTCTTCTGTGATGATGATCCACAATTCCCCAGGGACTCAAGGGTCTTTAGCCAGTGCGGCGCCTGGTGGCTCAGTCCCTTCTCTGGGCTCATCCCACAGTCTGGGATCAGTCTGGAGCTCTGCATGCCTTGGCTCTGGGTTTGGAGCCTGTAGCAGCTCCTTGGAGAGAGCTGGCCATCTGCATCCTCTCCTTTCAGCGGCCAGCCTCAACTGAGCTGGGCTGCTCTCTTTTATAGAATGCAGGTGGAGCATGTCCAGTAGAGCCAAGGGGGCATGGCCTTCTCCGCCTACAGAAGGGGCTTAACCCCTGCCAATCTAGTGCGGGGCTTGTGCACCCTGTACACAGCATTCAAGATGTGAGTGTACCATGGATTTATATAGCAGCATTATGATATTTACAGTCTCATTACGTATCCATTTCCTAATGGTTCCTAACATTCAGTTAGCTTTTTTGACTGCCACTGTTCATTGAGCAGATGTTTTCAGAGAACTATCCACAATGACTCCAGGATCTCTTTCTTGAGAGGTAACAGCTAATTTAGACACCATCATTTAATATAGATAGTTGGGATTATGTTTTCCAATGTGCATTACTTTGCATTTATGAACATTGAGTTTCATCTGCCATTTTGTTGTCCAAGCACCCAGTTTGGTAAGATTCCTTTGTAACTCTTCACAATCTGCTTTGGAGTATCATGAGTAATTTTGTATCATCTACAAACTTTGCTACCTCCCTGTTTTTCCAAATCACTTACAAATATCTTTAACAACACTGGTACCTGGGACCTCTCTATTCCCCTCTCTTCTATTTCCTGTTTCAGCTACAGTGTCCATGCCTCGCCTTGAAGCACAGTGACACAAAGAGTAAGGCACCTGCTGGGCAACCTGTAGGCCTGGATTTGAGAGCTATGGCACCTGACAGGCTTTAGAGACATGTTGTAGCAATTCTAAAGATAAAGGAAAATGCAACGGCTATAGCAGGTGCTTGATCTACAGGAGAACTCCAGCTGTGGTCAGAGTTGCACACGCAGTTTGAGGGCCCTTTGGATTCATGCAGAGTAGTGCTTCTCAGTTGGTATGGAAAAAGATTACCTTCTCTTAGATACGATATGTAGAATGGAAACATTAGAACTTGCATCATGACTAGCTTATATAGATTTATCTGGCTCTCAGCAAGCTCAAATAAGTGACAGAAACATAGCAAGCAGGATCAACTTGAAAGAACACAGCATTCTGTGTAATCAGTGACTCAGCCCTCAGTAACCTGAGCCACACATTGCCACAACAGCATAGTTTCTGAAAAATTTATCAGTTAACAGATAAAGCTTAACCAACAGGAGAAACTGGAAATGTTCCTTCCTTCCCCATCCCTCAAACCACACACAAGACATGCATAGAACTAAGAGAGAGAAGGAAACAGAATAAGGGTGAAAGACAAAGGTATTAGAGAGACAAAGTACATGAGCTAAATATCATTTATTGGACCAACTTCTGCTGGTGAGAGAGACTTATCTTACTCCACTTGTCTCTCTAACATCCTGGGACAGACACAGCTATAACACTGCATAAAGACAAAGGTAGACAGACATCAAAAGTGAGACAAAGCTGAAACACTTAAGAGCTGTTCAAACATTTAAAATCCCATTGAAATGAAAGAGATATTTGGACACATTCTGCTAAGTGTGTGAATACTAGGTTGAGGGCCAGATTCCTAGCTGGTGCAAATTGGCATTGCTCCACTGAACTCAGTGGAGTTAGGCTGATTTATATCAGTTGAAGATCTGGTGCTTCCTCTTTCTGTGGTTAAAGATTGGGGTCTACTAATGTAAAGAATATCCAAAAAGAATTTGATAAAAATTATAACCCAGACTGATTAGAACTTTCCCACATGTTCGCCTACAGAAATTCAGAAAAATTCCACAATGTTAAATTTACAGTGTTCAAAACCAAGTTTTCATGCTACCTGCTAGAGACAAATTTGAAAACAGAAAGATATAGGTTGGATAGCTTGAATGCTCGGTTTAATCAGTATAAAGTTAAATCATAATAAAACTAAAAAAGAAAAACCACAGTCACAGATTTCGGTCTTTTGAATATTGTCCATTATAAAAAATGCAGCTGGATGTCGATCTCATTTACCCTGACATAGACATAGACTAACTCAGTTGAAGTTACTAAAGTTACTATGGGTTCACACAATGAAACAGAGATCAGAAGCTGGTTCACGAGGTGAAATGATATAGTAGTACATAACTGTATTTTAGTTAAGTGTTTGTTTGGTACTTACCCATAATTAATTATTCTTTGGAATAGTTTTGTATCTTTGTTTTTAAATCAATAAAGACATTTATTTTTAAAAAATCGTCTTATGGTCTCTATGCAAGCTCTACAGTTTAAAAGGTCTAGTTTTGCCTCATGGCAAAGAAGCCAGTAGAATACGGATGTCTAATTTTGCGTGGGCCATTGTGTGACCATCATCAAGTTACTCTGCCTCTTTCCTTATACATCTAGCAGCCTTCCTCACACATACACACACACATACACACAATTGACAACAAAATTCTACCTGTGAGCTGAACAGTATCTACACAGGATGGCCTGCATCTGAAGACTGTGAGGCCTGTTTTCTTTAGACCGCCTATAAAACGTTTATGGGGAAGAAGCATTTTATAAAGATTCTATAGAACTCTATAGTGATCTTATGGTATTAATATTTTTTCTTAAGAAAAAGAATGATGCTGATTGAATATGAATTGTTTAATTGCTCAGCTAATCTTAAAAAAAGAAGGTGTCCTGCTATGATTTCTGATTCAACCAATATACATTTTATTAGCTATGGGAGTATCTTTGTTAGAATTCCAAACTGATGAAAGCCTCATGAATGTCAATATTCTTTTAAGCAAGACTAGACAAAGCAGTAGCAAGTGTACTTCAGGAAACAATTCTGTATTGGCATGGATGAGATTAAATGACGACATCATTGCCGGACTCCTGCCATAACAATATGATAGGTCCCTTCTACCACCACAGTCTATTAGTCTATTTCTTAATTAAGGTGCTGACGTTGCTTACCGATGTACAGAAGATGCAGCTGCATTCCTGAAGAGTGGTCATCTTATCAAGAGAATGTTCACAGAGACATAGCTTGCAAGTGACTAGAGGCTCCAGAGCCAATTCCCCAGCTTCTGACACACCAGCTGTCATGGTGTGATGGCAGATGTTACCAGCACTGTCCATCAGTACATTAATATCTTACTCTGGTCCACTCAACCTGCAGAAAGAAAACAACAGCTAAAACTCCCCAAAAAACAATGCCAGTGGCAAAATAGGTTACATAATAATGCAATGTAGACCATCTAAGGGGTTTGGTTAAGTGAGCTTCCTCTAACCTAACTGTAGTTTCTAATTCATTTTAGAGTTTGTATATTGTATACGTGGATGAAAACCTCTGTCTGCTGAACTGAAAGATGTTGATTGAAAACCTTCTACTTAGTTTTGTGAATGTTTGCAGACTGGGACATTTAAAAATATTGTAGAATACTGGGAATAATTTCATTTGAATATTATGCTTCAAGATCCTCACTTTACAGGGAACATTTCAAATTCTGAAATATGAAATGGTGGAAAGCAAATATATGGATTTTATTCAGAGCTTTCCTAAACAGAAAAAGTAGGGTGCCGTGATTAATGCACAGGACAGAGAGAGTCAGAAACTCTGAAATCTATTCAGATCTCTGAATGGATTTGTTCTACAACCCTGGGTGCAGGACTACATACAGTATACACTCGAGAGCGTTCCTAGAACTAGAGGCCTGAATATCTGACGGCCTTCAATGTGTGCAGTCATTTTTCACCAGAGAAAACTTTGGCGAATCAGAATGACAGCATTGTGCACTCACTTTACACAGCTGTAAGTCACTATGGTAATGGAGAATCAGGTCCAGTATTCATGTGTGCGTGAGAGAGAAACATATTTTATTCCAGACAGAACTGAGCCCATACAAAACTTTTTGGAGATATAAAAAGGCTAGATTATTTTAGAAATTATTTTCAATTTCTAGACTCCTCTGTACTTCCTGGTTGTGTCTGGCAATGAAGTCCTGAAATACCATAAGAAGAGTCTTTCTTGTTAGACTCTGGTGCCAGTTTTGCAGACCCAAGCAATGTGCTAAGACTCAGACATCCAAAATTCTGGGTGCTTTTCCAAAGCTAAGTTCTCCTTTAAGGTTCACTATCACTAGGTCCAAATCTCATTCCATCATCCTTAGCTCAGTCTCTTTATGCTACCATTCCATCCATAACAATTAGCTCCTCATAATGGTGAAGCTCAAATTATAGCCATTACCAGAAGGCTTGGGAACAAAACACCTCTAAGACAGAATCTAAAATGCACTGTTGTGTAATTGCTGCAACAGTGACATGTCAGTGAGTCGCTGGAAATATTATAGGGGATCAAGAACTAACTACCTGTTACTTAGTTCTGTATTTTAGCTCTTAACCCAATATCTAAAGAATTACAGTGTATGTTTACACAGATACACACACACACTTCTACTGCAGCTATACCTTCACAGTATTACGCTCTTGCCATATGCAATGAAGTACTATGTTATTCACTTCTGTCCTATGCACAATTTCCTATTTTTGGTACTATAGTAAAAGATGTGCATGGAAATAGAAGGGAAAGTAAAAAGAGGAGGGGGAATATTTTAGGCTTGGGACTGCAAGACGGAAATGGATGTTCATCTTCTCCAGGGTCAGATTTCCACCTAGTTTTACAGAGACTGATGCTGGATTTGCACGGTGTATTAACAAAGATGTAAAGAGATTAATGAGACTCAAAATGTGTCATGGAGTTACAGGTTATCTATTAATTTTTTTAATTGTCAAAATTTGGCACGCAAAATGACAGACAAGTAGCACTAGCGTCTGTAAACAGACCAGCCCTGATTCTCCATTATGTCTGAGCTGTGCTTGGATGTGGCAGCCAAAGGGAGCTGGTTGGGGCTCCCCGATCCTGAGTTGCCTTGCCCAGGTAAGGGCTCAAGTAGCATGGGAACTACTCTGCCATTTGCAGATCAGAGCTTGGTAGAGCTTGGCACCACTACTCCCCCCCTCCTATTCCACCCCTTTCTCCATCTTACACCAGGGGTCAAGGGGCAGCTGGTGCAAGAGGCAGCTAAGGCAAAGATTCCCAACACCGTGGGGGGGTGAGTTCTCTTGTGGGGATTTCCAGCCAGTGACACAAAGTGAAGTTTGTGGTGGACTAGAGAATCTGGCTCATAATGAGGTCAAATCCTGCTCACATTACTTAGCACATAGTCCCACTTAGTGGGACTCTGCAAGTGAATAATGGGAGCAGGATTTGATCCAGAGTCCGCACTCTGCAATCTTTCCTCATGCAGCCCAACAATAAACCTCAATCCTGACCTGCAACATTCCCACTGTGCAAGATTTAGGCCTCCCCATGGCAGTTAGTCCATAAACAATCTTCTAATTGGTACACAGGAAAATAAACTGGAAGTAATGAAAGTCCCCTTGGTTTGTTTATTTCTTATTAAAGCTAACAGTAACAGAGGCCCAGCAAAGTGCCTTTACAATAGATTAAAAATCACATTATAAATCAATAAGTAGACTGCCCCAAAATCTAATAAGCACATGCCAAAAATTCAAGTTCAAAACAAATAAATTAACCAACAGCCAGACACACATCTAGAATGGCAGGGGGAGAAGTAGATGGAAGAAAAGGTGTGGTGGTGGATATTACCGTATCTGAGGTAGAGGCCAAACTTGAA
>ML675601.1:32329977-32375357 GCA_007922155.1 Mesoclemmys tuberculata | reverse complement strand
CATATTGGTCCCTTCTGACCTATGAGTCTATGAGTCTATGAGTGTCCAGTGTTTTGGTTAAGTCAATAAAAACTTTAAATATAGCTCTTTGAGGAAAGTCAGAAGACCTGCTGTTACCAATTCAATGTCATTCACTCAAACAAGGCCTTTGAAAACCGATTTTAAAAATACTAAATAAATCTGTATAAGCACTGTGATCTCTTTTATTTTTCCAACCTTTCCTTTCTTACACAATGCTTTAACCCATTTAAGATAGAATACCCAACCAAGTATGAAATGTAGAATTGCCCCTTTTTGATTGGAGAACTAGTCAAAGTTTGGGGACCTGTCGGTGTTCCAGTGGGAATATAAATTGCTGGCAGTCAGGTAATTCTTTGATGCAATTTTATTTATTTACAGAGAATGTGCAAAGCCCTATGTCTCTGAACACAGAAGGAATAAAATAGCAGAAAACAGCTTATTTTGTTCACACCAAAGAGCACTCTGTTCAGCCCGCACCCTGACTCAAAAAAACCTCTTCCCGTGTTTCTTCCAGGATCAGCAATCCACTTTTAGCTGTTCCTTCTGGCTGTCTCTCTCACTTTGTCTGTTCTTGTCTGATCTCAGTTTCTGTGAGATCTCTTTCCACACACATGCACACCTACTGAAAATAATAATCAGCCAAAAGTTTTGTTTTAGGTGGGGCTTATACTTACAGCATGCTTTGCTGCTTGTCTGACCATGTGCTGATCCCAGTGGCCAGCTCGGAAAGGCTGAGAGCGTCTTAACAAAGTTTTGATCCCCAAGCCCTTTAGTACCATCAACTCAATCAAGGAGCAGGGCTACTCAGGGAGAATCAGGGTTTAAAAAGCCCACTCCTAAGCAACCACAGGAACTACTGAACAGGGGAGTTTTGCAAGGGAGTTTAGAGGGAGCATGGGGGGAAGGGGTAGATACATTTATTTAATATTCTGTAAACTAAAGACAAACTCTGCCCCCCCCATAAGAAACAAACAACAATATAAACTCTGACAAGTGTAAAAATATAAATTAAGAAGACAAAAACAGAATTTGACGAACAACTAGTCAGACTCAAAAAGTCACAGCCAAAATTTTTTTAAAGTACATCAAAAGCAAGAATCCTGCCAAACAACCAGTGGGGCTGCTGGAGGATCAAGATGCTAAAGAAGCACTCAAGGAAGATAAGGCTATTACAGAGAAACTACATGAATGCTTTGCATCCATCTTCACAGCTGAGGATGTCAGGGAGATTCCTAAACTGGAGTCATTCTTTTTAGGTGACAAATCTGAGGAACTGTCCCAGATTGAGGTGTCATTAAAGGAGGTTTTGGAACAAACTGATTAATTAATTAATTAGAGCCCTGCTTGGATACAAATATGTTGATCCACATCTAATCCCATCAGCAGGAATAAACTTTTACTGGACCCACAATCCACCCTCCCTCTTGTAGATTTACCCTCATCCCATCTAACAGATGATCAACCCCACCCTCCTGCCTAACAGCTGATCCCCTGTTGAGCCCTGCCAGCAGCTTAACAGCTGATCGGATCTTTGTGGCACCCCTGGCAAGAAATGGTCCACGAATATAAAGCAAATATCCATGGATTTGCAGGGCTCTAGTAATAAGTCACCAGGATCAGATGGCATCCACCCAAGAGTTCTGAAGAAACTCAAATTGCAGAACTACTAACTGTGGTTTGTAACCTATCATTTAAATCAGTTTCTATACCAGATGACAGGAGGATAGCTAATGTGATGCCAATTTTTAAAAGAGACTCTAGAGGTGATCCCAGCAATTAAAGGCTGGTAAGCCTAATTTCAGTTCCAGGCAAATTGATTGAAATGCTAGAAAAGAACAGAATTACCAGACACATAAATACGTTTTGTTGAGAAAGAGTCAACACTGTTTTTGTAAAGGGAAATCATGCCTCACCAATCTACTAGAATTCTTTGAGGTGGTCAACAAGCATGTGGACAAAGGTGATCCAGTGGAGATAGTGTACATAGATTTTCAGAAAGCCTTTGACAAGGTCCCTCACCAAAGGCTCTTAAGCAAAGTAATCTGTCATGGAATAAGAGGGAAGGTCCTCTCCTGGATCAGTAACTGGTTAAAAGATAGGAAACAAAGGATATGAATAAAAAGTCAGTTTTCAGAATGGAGAGAGGTAAACAGTGGTGTCCCCTAGGGTCTGTGCTGGGACTAGTACAGTTCAACATACTACTAAATGATCTGGAAAAAGAGGTAAACAGTGAAGTGGCAAAATTTGTAGATAATACAGAACTACTCAAGATAGTTAAGTCCAAAGCAGACTGTGAAGAGATACAAAGGGATCTGACAAAACTGAGTGGCTGGGCAACAAAATGGCAGATGAAATCCAATGTTGATAAATGCAAAGTAATGCACATTGGAAAACATAATCTCAACTATACATATAAGATGATGGGGTCTAAAATAGTTGTTATCACTTAAGAGATCTTGGAGTCATTGTGGATAGTTCTCTGAAAACATCCACTCAATAAGCAGTGGCAGTCAAAAAAAGCTAACAGAATGCTGGGAATCATTAGGAGAGGAATCGATAATAAGACAGAAAATATCATATTGCCTCTTTATAAATCCATGGCATGCCCACCTCTTGAATGTTGCATGCAGATGTGGTTGCCCCATCTCAAAAAAAAAAGGTACATTGGAATTGTAAAAGGTACAGAAAAAGGGCAACTCAAATGCTTGGGGGTACAGAACGGTTTCCATATGAGGGGAGATTAAGAAGACTGGGACTTTTCAGCCTGGAAAAGAGATGACTAAGGGGGGATATGACAGAGGTCTATAAAATCATGACTGGTGTGGAGAAAGTAAAGAAGGACGTGTTATTTACTCCTTCTCATAAAACAAGAACTAGAGGTCACCAAATGCAATGAATAGGCAGGAGGCATAAAACAAACAAAAGGACGTATTTCTTCATACGATGCACAGTCAACCTGTAGAATCCTTGCCAGAGGATGTTGTGAAGGACAAGTCTACAATGGGGCTCAAAAAAGAACTAGATAAGTTCATGGAGGATAGGTCCATCAATTGCTATTCGCCAGGATAGGCAGAGATTTCTGTTTGCCAGAGGCTGGGAATGGCTGACAGGATGGATCACATGATGATTACCTGTTCTATTCATTCCCCCTGAAGCACCTGGCATTGGCCACTGTTGAAAGACAGAATACTGAGCTAGATGGACCATTGGTCTGACCCAGTATGGCTGTTCTTATGTTATTTGAAGAATATATTCACACCTACCAATCTTAAGTAATTCCATAACAAAGTTCCACCCAGCTCATAATAGTATCATTGAAAGATGGACTAGAGTACAGAGCATAATCGTTCAATAAACCACTTCACTGAACAATAATAAAAATTATCAGCTGTTTTCTGAATACAGTTAAAGTATTTCAGAAACATTCTAACCCTAAGGGAGATTCTAAACTACATTAATCCGTGATGTATATCAGTGGCATTATACCAGGGATGTAGTTGAGCTTTCATATGCAATGACTATACCACTAGTTGAAAAGGAAAGGGATCCAGAGCTTTATTTTAAAAAACACTTCATCATCTATTCTCTTTACACTGTACATACTTTTCAAGAAATATGGTATGTTTCCTTAAATTGCAATTCTACTGACTTGAAAAGAAGAGCACCAGCTTTGTTCGAAGTGCACACGTTTCCATAACAATAGGACTCTGATAACAGCTTTAGTGCCACATGACCAGGTATGTCCAGCAAATGCAATGAATCTGAATGGATGTCATATAGAAGGTCACCCTTAGGGAAGGTAGCACAGTTGCCCGGAGAGCAATTTGCTGACTGTTCAGAACTGTCAGTGTTTCCATCTGTTTCATTCAATTGCTGCAGACACTTTCACTTTGTTTCTGGAATGTGACAAAGCTTTGTGCTTCAAAGCAACATTGAAATGTCTTAACAAAATCCATAAGCAAGAAAACATAAAGGCATCCTCAAAGCAAAACAAAGCTGGCCTGGAGGTGAATGAATGAATACAGATAGAAACATAGTGGAGGAGTTCAGAATAAAAACAAACAGAAACATTCAAGGGGTCCACCATTGTTGTTTGTCCTGGGGACTTCCTGACATTGGGGTGCCCTGTTCTTAGAAAACTGCCTGATCAGAAGAGCAAAACCTACACTGAATGAGTTTGGTGGAAAAAATCATTTTCAAGGAAAAAAAATGTTAAATCCACTAACTGCTTTCAGGAACGTGGCTGGGTCTACATTGACAGCGGCAAATTCGCCGCTGTCAGATCGATTGCTCTAGATCAACTGAGCAGTCTGTGTAGACCTGCTCAGACGATCCAGCAATCGACGCAGGAAAACCACCCCGGTAAGTGGTGTAGCGCTGCGTCGAAGGGAATGCTAACATCAAGGGAAGGGAAGAGAATGGAAGGGAATGCTAACATCAATATTAATTGAAATTATAAAAAATAAAATCATTATATTCCATTTTAAAGACTATATAAACATATTTATATTAATGTTCCAGTTTTTAGTCATCAGGCCAAATCCTGGGTTTGGATATGCACATAGATATCACCAGAGAGTGGAATAATCAGTGTTTTGAAAGAGCAACACAGATGAACACACTCAGCTGAAGGGTCCTCAATTCCTAAAATTGTACATCAGAATAATTAAAGATCCTCCCCAAATAATGTGTTTGACTTCACATGGGCAACCTCAATCATAAATCCCAGTTGTTCAGAGTTTGCTGTTGCAAACCAAGACCAGCAAGCTCCAACTTTATTGAGTACAAGTTATTTCATATGCATGATGAAATAAACAATCCACAAAGAGTCTCCTGAAATGCACTGGCAGTAGGGAGTTGCCTGTACACATGTGATTGTCCAGTACAGCAGAGATCAAATGTAACCTCCAGCACTGAGGGACATCATGGTGAATTGTGAAAATCTTCTGCAGTGATGTTGAATGCATAAATCAATAAATGGATTCTTCTCATGCATCTAAGTCATTCGTCCATCTTTTACTGGCAATGTCCAATAACAGTAACTAAGTCAGCCCTTGTGTATGCAGACATGATTCCACTGAAGTCAGTAGAGCTGTGTGTTTACCCAGGGTTGAAATTAAAGGATATCAGGAAAGAAGAATAAGGAAATAGGATAAATGAGCCTCCAGGAACTTTTAACTACACAGACAGTGGTAGCCGTGGGTTTTGTTTTTTTTTTTTAGCATGGCCTGCACTATTAGAAGGAGCTGGACTCTATTTTTGGAAGAGATGCCACCACTGAATCACAGTTTCTGGTGGACACATCCTACACAGATGCCAACGAGGACACCGAGCCGAAGGAGACTGATCCTGAAACTCAGAATCTTGTAGACCTGCTTGATTCACTGAAGTTTGAGACCAAGACCTCCTGAATAACAGGCAGAGGACTAAACCAGGGAGGAGACTTTTTCCAGAAGATACAATTTATGACAATACAATTGTCAGAGGGGAAAAATGAACAACACAGTTCCAGGTATCATCAGGGCACTGCCATGTCGGTCTGCCCTCCCTCTCCATCCTGTGCTTTTAATACTGCACAAAAGAAAAAGCACTAGATATTTTTGGCTCACAGCTGCATTAATGCCCTCACCTTGGAGCCAACCTAGTTATGATGATGTACAATCACCCAACTCAAGCGACAGCAACATTTCAAAAAACAAAGATTCTAAAGCATTCCCCCTCCCTTTCAGGCTACTGCAGAATTTATTTTGCAGTGCATTTCATACTAATCCACCAGTGTTAAAATAAAAGAATTTAAACCCAAACTAGTGTTCTAATTAGGCATGAAAATTACACAGCAATGCAGATCTCTCAGTATTGCCTGTATAGCTTGTGGTTCCCTTCCACTCCTGTGCCAGCTCAGGGGGCCTCACCCTGGCAAATAGAAATGTGGCATATCTTCCCAGTTGGTCCATTGCCAATCCTTAACTGCCTTTTCGGGATGTACCTGAGGGTAACACCCTCTGACATAAGGATGGCCTGCAGAGGTGGACATGCAATTAGCCTGCCTCTAATGCCCACCCACCTCCAACACCCATCCCACTGTCAACCTGAAGTTACACATGCAACTAATGGCCCATTCCTACTGGTCACCCTTCCACCTATCACCCATCTGTAGCCTGCTCATGGAATTACTAACAATCCCCCCCAGGTGTCCCAATGCCCACCCACATCCCACCACAGGCCCAGGTTTTCTCTACAAACTGGGAAGAGCTTTAGAAGGTGTCTTACCATTTCCAAGCTCACCCAAGACTGGGAAGAGCCTATGAGATAGATATTACAAAAAAAAAAAAAAAAACACCAAGGAGAAAGTGTTATTGGCATAAAGACTACAGTTTGACAATAACTATTCTCTCTCTCTTTGCCTCCTTAGCACCTGACACATTTCAGCAGCCACAGACTGGTGTGCTCATATTGAGTGAAAGTCCATCCAATCTATGCAAGAGGAAAAGGAAGTCGAGAGATGAAGCGTTTATCAAGCTAATATCCACAACTCAGCAGAGGGATAAAAAAAGGAGGGAGAGAAGGATGTGTTTATTAAGCCCGATAAAGAGGAGTGAAAGAAGGGCAGGGGAATGGCCAGGACTTGTTAGGAACACCTGCTGAGAATGATGGAGAACCCTACTGGAAAACACAGTAGCGCCATGTTCAAGTATAGTACCACACCCTAGGTGTCTCCTGATGCCCTCTTCCTCTGGTAACTCCGCTCACTGGGATCACCTTTCACTTTACCACCTCCAAGAAACAGGCCCTCCCTCCACATTCCATGCCACAAGGCAACCAGGAGAACAAGGTATGGGGAGAACCCTTTAGCCCCCAACTCCGACAAAGACAAGGCCTTCTACCACCATCCCACACCACAAGATGCAGAGAACATTTTGGACCTCCCCAGGTGCATAAATCTGTGACCTCAAAAAGCACATATCAGGGTTCTTAGAACTTTCTTTTCCCATCACTTCTCCCCTCTCTTCTTTTCTCACTGTTCCACTGGGTTTTTAATTATGCATCATATTATGTTTGTGAATTGTAAATACCTTTATTGAACAATATTCAGCTTGCTGTCATTATTAATTTAAAAGTCACTGAAAATTTCATGACATTCATTGTTTTCATAAATCCTTTGCACAATGTAATGAAATCCCCATCTAGACTCTACTAAAATCCTTCCATCACTATGTATAAAATGTCAAGACATGCATTAATCAGGCATATACATTCTTCACAGGTTTGCCCCTCAAAGTAGGAGCATAATGCATCCCTGAACTTGTGTTGCCCGATAAGTTGCTGTGTTTCATAAAAGCCACCTCTCTGGCTATTCAATACATTCAGCAAGTCTGCCCACTTCCTCCTCTCACTCATCAGCAAGGCTCTCCCCCTCGCTCTTACATAGCTGCTTGCTGTGTTTTGCACGAACCAGCATCGAAGTCAGATATTGCTCGTTAGCCTGCAGTCTTGACATCAAGCAACTCCATCTCTCAGAATGATAGGAGGAATAGCAACACTATCAATGTCCATAGTGATTCTCAGAGAGTCCATTTTTCATTGCAGAAAACGGTTCACAGTTTCTAAAGATCCTGGTATCAAGGACCTTTTCAGACCGCCCCACATTAGCATTGGTGAACCTTCCATGGTGATCAACCAGGCCTTGCAGATGCCTAGAGAAATCTTTCTGCTTTAAGCCTGGTGTGGGGAGCAAAAAATAGTAATGGGGCCATATGCCAATTCAGAAACCCCAACCATGCAAATCCATCAATAATATCCAGTGCATTGCCATGACTTATGAACCAGGGAGACAGTACCTTCTTGATAGCAGTGCACACCTCCATTACAATAGCCCCAATGGTTGATCTACCAACACCAAGCTGGTTAGATGCTAACCGGTAGCAATCAGGAATGGCAAGTTTCCAGATGGCAAAGGCCACACAGTTCTCTACATTGAGGGGCGCTCTCATGTACGTGTTCCACCACTGCAGTTCCAGAACAAGCTCTGTGCAGATCTCTAGGAATGTTGCTTTTGACATCCTAAAGTTCTGCCACCAAGGTTGGTCAGCCAGGTCTGCAGCACTAAGCTGTCCCACCAGTCACTGTTAGTTGTCTGAAACCAAAAGCAGTGGTCCAAAGGGTGAAGCTGCTCCAGGAAAAGTTCAAACAAAAGTGCTCAATTTCAACTACCACATTCCCAGGTGCTGGTTCACCCTGAATCTAAAGTCATTGCATGACCTGAGATATCTCTGCAGCAGCCTGTTTGTATTAAGCACTATAAAGATCAGAACACTTATGCTGCCTGACAGCATTTTGAGAACGCTGCTGGCTTGTAACAGCAAGAAGGACAATGGGCTGAAGCAAGTAAACATGGGAACTATTTATTTTGACCCCAAGTCCCACAATCCCAGTGCCTTCCAGTAGGCAGCTGTGCAAGTAGCTGCAGAGCAATGCACCATGGGGTGACTACCCAGAATGCTGAGGACTTAATCTGAAACACAGAGCTTTGTGGATGCAATGATCACAAAGGGAATCGGCTTAACTGGGAGTAACTATGTGGTGTGGATGCAACATTCACATAACAAGGATACTCAAAACCTGCAACAGCTTTCACGTGCAGACATGCCCTAACCTCCTTAAAGTTAAAACAAGTGCTTTGATGCTTTGCTGAATGGGGGCCTCAAAAAAGACAGATAGAAGGTCTGATTTAAACTGTAAAAATCTTTCTATTGCATTCAGATTGATTTAGCATCTTAAATTGGTGCCTTGGGAATACAGCAAGCATTGATACATAACTCCTTTTCTGGATCCTGTAAAATGCCGCTCAGGTAGTAATAATTTATTTTTTTTAAAGAGGAAAAGAAATCATTCTAAACCTTTTAGTATTATGCAGTACTAGGAAATCAAAACTAGCAGAACCAGGAAATCAAAACTAGCAGTAATCTCTTTCATGAAGGTCTTTTGCACTGTAACATTTTATTTTAAGAAAAGATGTTAAAGATCAAGCAGCCTGCATAAACACGCTGTCTGGTATAAAACAACACAACAAAGGCAATTCCTCTCTTTTGTTTCCTTTGGGAATGGCTGAAAAATTAAGCACTTCAGCTGCTGTTCAAGAAGCACTTGATGTACAAAGTATTTTCATATTGTGCTGGGAACCAAAAATAAATAAAATACTTTTAAAAGAATGCAGGAGGTGGGAAAGCTCTGACACCCGAAGTGTTTTTAATTAGTGCATCACAGTCTGTTACATAAACTAGCTTCCTACTACCTAGTCTCATATATAAAATCAATTCTTCTATTTTTCTATTAGCATTTTAGGGTACCTAAAGCACGCATTTTAACAGCTTCCTGGTTTCAGAGTCATTGTGAACAAACAGATATCATCATCATGGCAAATCCTAATGGGATGTGGTCTCCTTGCAAACAAGTAGATATACTTTAATTAAAACAAAGAGTATTATAGTGTTTATCCATAACACTACAGTCTACAACTGTGTTGCTGCAGTGTTTGTGGGCATAAGTGTAGAATTCTATAATATTTCTATAAACAGTGCGCATAATGAGGGCGATTTTCGAACACTGGTTCTTCATTGTAACAACTCCTTATCATTTCAAGACCTACTTGGAGACTTACAGTAAAGGGATAATTGATCTTGACTGCACATAATGAACCAAATTCAGCATTCATACAAACAGATGCAACAGCATGAGTATCAAATATAGCTGACTGTAATGATGGGCAGGGGAACCTAGGAATATAAAATCAAACTGTCTATTTTTATTTAAAATTTTATCGGTAGCCTATGGTTAAAAAAGAGCTGCCCATTATGCAATAGAGAGAAAGCTAAGAGAAACTCCCCCAGCCCACTACCCCACAACATATGTAATTGGCTGGAATAAAATTAGGCTCTTTTTGTTACTAAACTGAAATGCATATCTGGAAAATGGTCTTTATGACATCTCCCTACTGGCCAGAGTCACTAAACAGCAATCGTCATAGATTTTAAGCCTAGAAGGGAACATTACGATCATCGCATCCAACCTTCTGCATAACACAGAGGCTGCTGAATTTCATTTGCTAATTTCTGAATGCAGCTCAGTAACCTTGTGGTTGAACCAAAGCATATCTATATATTCATAATACACTATACTGAAAGCAGCATGTGGCAAGTGTTTATGGGCCCAATCCTCTTAACACTGCAATCAGTGGTAAAATTCCCATAGACTTCTGTGGAAATAGGAACAAGTCCTTTGTATTTCTTGCTATTCCTACAGCTGGTACTTCAGTGACCAAGGCCAGAAGGATATGCAGTAAACAGGAAAAACTAATATATTATAGCACATAACATTTCCAAGTACTTTCTAAATATGAACAAACAACAAAGTCATAACAGGAATTCTAAGAGTTGCCCATAGGAATAGGATTCAAATCTAAGAACTAGAGCTAAATTAATTCAGACTGACAACACCGTATAATATTTGTTAATGCTAAACTACGACGACTTCCCGAACAGTTACTTTAGTGTACTGTATCAATGTTAAGAACAAAAACAAAAAATACAACTACGCTCTGTTACCCAAAGAACAAACCATTCAGACTTGTTTTTATAATTAACAAAAGCAATTGATAGTTTTCCATAATATATCAAAATAGACCACTCATTAATTTAGACAAAAGGATGCTGCTCAAGATAATTTAGGAAGTTTTAATTTATTTTTAAACATGTTGGATCAAGGTCCACATTTTCAAGAGCGCCAAAGTGACTTAGGGTGTGACTGTGCTGCAATTAAAAACCCACAGCTGGCCCATGCAAAATGACTCAGGCTCATGGGTCTCAAGCTAAGTGGCTGTTTAATTGTCCCAGGTCCCCGAGGTTCCAGAGCCTGGACACTAGCCCAAGCCTGAATGTCTACACAGCAATTAAATAGCCCCTTAGCCTGAACCCTGCGAGCCTGAGTCAGTTGGAATGGGCCAGCCGTGAGTGTTTAATTGCAATGTGGATGTACCCTTAGATGCTTTTGAAAATGTTACCCTTGGACACTCAGAAGCTTAAGTCTCATTGCCAGTCAGTGAAACTTTGGCTCCTAAGTGACTTAAGCACTTTTGAAAATTTTACACCAGAATTAAATCTGGGGTCACTCCATTCAGTGCAGTTTGAATGGGAGCCAACTTGGCCCATTAAACATTGTAAGCTTTGGCCGTGAGATGCTAAATGGTTTACTTCTACTCAGTGTTGGCGCACTTATGGAAACAACCAATGTCACCCCTATGATTCTTGCAATTGCTCTCACGAAATCCTGAGATCTTTCCTCAGTCAATCTCTCATCAGTTTCAACAGGAATTTGCCTAAGTAAGAAATTAGTGAAAAGAGAGAGAGCTGGATCAGTCTCTTCTATGGCAAAACCTGCAGGAAAAGGTAAGAGGAGGACAATTCACCAAGGTTCCCCTCACTACAGTTCCCTCTCCTTGTTCCATCAGGTGTTTGAGTTGCAGTTTGCTCTCTCTCCCTCCCAGCCTGCCCGAGGAATGAACCATGGGTCCAGCCCTCAAACCACATGGATCATGGGGAATGGGAGGGGGGTTGTTCTGCTAGATGCATCAACTGTGCATCATTCTGAGACTCAACACCCCCTCCACCCTTCCTAGGACATGGTTCCATCCATCATGCTCCCTCAGGGTTTCTACCAGGAGTCTCTGCAAGGGACTCCATCCAGAGTCTATTGGTGGAGGGGCACTGTGATTCTGAAAATACACAGAATGTCTAAAAGAAGATGTTAACTGGCAGATTAAACATGTATGGCCTAACAGCATTTAGTCTTTAATAAAAGTCTGATAAATACCTACTTGTAAAATTGTAATTTCTTGCTTTTACATATTTATTTTTTACAGAGAAGGATCCACTTTGCTCTGCATTTTATCAGCTATACAGAAAGGCCTAACATTTTCTTATCAGTCTTCGCCGAAAAAATCTTGACAATGGTTAGGAAGCTGGTGTGCTGAGACCACTGCTGAGCGTGCTGACCAATATTGCCTCATTGTTTCCTTGTGCTACCCATCCGTCTGTCTGTATGCAACTGCTGTCTCTTGTCCTGTACTTAGGTTGTAAGCTCTTTGGGGCAGGGACAGTCTTTCTTCTCTGGCTTTGTACAGTGCCAAGTACAATGGGATCTTGGTGCAGGATTTGGACTCCGAAGTGCTACCGCAGTACAAATAACTAACAAATTGGTGGTACCCTAGAAACACAGCATCAAAGGAAAATAGACAGATGTACATATTCACACATGCTAGGTTCCATCTTTGAAAGCCACACAGTGTTTGTTACCTAAGAGCCAGCTTCTGAAAGCTTTTGTGCACGATATTTAACCTTGCTCATGCAAATATTCCCATTAGCTTCAATGGGAGTACTCATGCAAACAAAGGTAAGGGAGCGTGTACATTTCAAGGATCCAGTCCTAAATCCCTGATTGTCAGAAAGTTGAGCATCCATCTTTTTCCACAGAAACAACTTTCTTTGCAACTGTCTGACTACGACTGGCACTCTGTTAGTGTTATCTTACCCCCTCTCTTCCTACACATTGCAGAAATCCATTGGGAAGGGTTTCAGGGCCAATGGCTATCAGGGAATTCCTTGGCAAAATAGGGCTATGTGGAGAAGGGGCTGGAAGAGAGCATAAAGGTAAATGGTCCCCAGGTCTTGCTAGTTTTGCCCCCAGTTTAATCCCCTGCAACTTCTGCTGGGGGCAAACCACATCCTCCCTGCACAATCAGAACGTTTCCAAGTTTCCACAAGTGCAATCTCATGGAGTTTCCCATCCCTCACTTAGGAGTAACCTGTGTCACTGATGGTCTGTTTTTCAAAACACTGGAATTTATTTTGTCCAAAAATGATTAGTATCTACCCTAATTTTTTCAAAATGTGTGGTTTTGTTTTAAAGTATACAAATAGGGTCTTGGAAACTGCAAAAATAATTTAATTTGATTGTTTTAACAGTTTTCCCATGATCTGTAACCATATTTACAAGAACCAAGAATTTTACCCCTTAGCCACGGTGATAGGCACCATATTAAAGCATAAACAGAGACAGCCTCACAGGACAAAGTTCAGCCCTGCTTAAACTGGGTACATTTCATGTAATAATGCATGATATCATGCCATGCCTCTAATGTTACTCACCTGAAGTCATGAAATAATAATAATAATCTGTATTACAATAAAAATCACCCACCAATAAAAAAAGCTTCTGTTACCCATCCAGAGAAAGTTCTTTATTTTATTAACGACTCATGTCTTGTACTCCTAGATGCTTTCCCCAGTTTATTCTCATTACTAGAGCAGATTAATAAGGACGCAAGTCTGCTGTGAGCTTTTCTACCAGGGTTAACTTTCAGTGTAAATAGGAGTGAATGTGAGCGTGTCAGCTCCATATTTTTCTCACAAAATTAATTTTATACCCTGATCATGTCTCCCTCAGACACAGAGACAGCCTGCAGAACAGGTCCATCCAACATCTCTGCCTGATGTCAAAGATTCCTCTAGGAAGGAACGCTACTTAGTTACAGTACCACACTGATGTCCTGTAACAAATAGCAGGGTATGAACACACAAAAGTTTGGGTTTTCCAACATGCTCAGTATCGTGGCCTAATTCTGCTCCCACTAAAGTCAACAGGAGTTTTACCATTAACTTCAATGGGAATAGAATTAGACCAACACTGAGCTATTCTGAAAATCCTACCCAATGGGTCCCAATCCTGGAGCCCTCACACGAGTGATCCCACGGACATCATACGTAAAGACTGCAGGCTCAGGCTCAAAATCTTATTTGAAAGGCACAGCAAATCAGATTAATGCTGAAGTCAATAGTTAAGTTATATCACAAATACAACCCATGTCGTATGTATGTATGTAGCATGTATAAAACTATCCCGCTTTGGGGATGTTAACAACTATATACACAAAACTGTACATGAATTAAAACTGTAAGGATTAATAGCACATATGTGCTCAAAGTACTTTTACAGAATCACATCTGGAGCTGGAATTTCTTTCTAATTACAGGGCTTTTCTAATCACATGTTCAGGACAGGGTGGTAGGTGGCTTTTTCTGTTTGTTTTTTAAACGGAGGTACAGTCCAGTTTACCTGCTCCTTCAATAAGCCCAGTCTGTTATAATTAAGGAAATACAATGCAATTAAAGAAACCAAAAACAGAGCACAGTGATCTCACTATGTATCTGCATGTGCAGATCTTATATATGGAGGATACAATTTCAGCAAAGCAGGAATAGGTATTCAGAAATTTTAATTTAAAAGGTAAGTGTGTTCGCAATGCACTTGATCTGATCCCACATTCCTTAATTAGCTGAAATTTCCACTTTGGGGTGGAATAGTCAAAGCACTTGGATCTGGCTTAACTCTCTTCCCAATGACATTGGTGAGTTTTACCTTAGATGAACAGAAATTTTGCTAGAGTAAGGACTGCAGGATCAGGTCCTTTATGATTTGAGATCCTATAGTTTATTATTTTTAATGAGTGTTTGAATGTCTGCTGGCACTGACGCCCATTCCGTTCCCTCTGAACTGAATTCATTTATCTGAGAGAGAAGTAGAAAGGGATTACTGAACACTGTATTTTCTTCATGGATCAGCACAAAATTATTTGGCACAGGCAACTCTGCAAATATTTGTAAAACAGTGGGTAAATTTGCAGTGTACGATGGCCCTCAAACCTGCACTTCCTTCTGTGTGGTGTGAAGGCTGATAAATGTAGTGTTGGTGCTCAGCTGTGCTGCAATAGGAAACCTGTATTGATACAGGCTGCGCCCAGTGTCACTGGTTATTTTTTTTCTTCTATGACCTATTCTGCTTTGTTTAGCTTGATGTTTCCCTTCATATGCAAAAAAGAAGCTTATTTTTAAACTTGGTTCCTAGCCCTACAGGTTTTCTTCTCCATAGTAAAGTGCATTGCCCAGTCAGGCCTAGGCAAGCGTGAAGCCTGCAAGCACAAGTTGTCCCCATTTCTCAGGGATTCCTCAATGAAAGGAGGGAGTACAGCGAGCGTAATTTTACACTCTTGTGAAAGGTAAAGTAGCCTCTATTCTGATTTGTGCAGGAGGGTCCCTATGAACTCAGGCCAGCTGCATGTCAGAGATGGATGCCACAGAACAGCTGAACAACATATGAGCATGAGGCTGCAACAATGGCTTTAGGTTTCATTATACTACCAGCTCAGGAGGTATTTGTGTTTCTGAACTGGATCATATCTAGACATTATGTCATTTTAGACATATTTAAGTAAATCTTTACCCTGTTCCCCGTACCCCAAAGGACATAAAAGGGAGGAAGTTAAAACTCTAAGGACCTTTGAGGCCTCACTCCATAAGCTTGCTCCTCTAGGCATTTCATGTTTGGGACTTTCGCTGAAATCAATGGAAGTTCCACATGTGGACACTTAGAGGAAGAAGCCCCAAGGACTCATGTTATGTGTATTGTATGAAAGGTACTATTGAACTGGGAGTCATTATTAACTGATAGTTCGTTCTGTTTCTTTATGAAGCGACTCATTTCTTTCCATGGGACTATTCTGAATGTATGAGGATCATAATAAGGAAAAATTACCTTTCCCAGCAGGTGGGGGAAAACACTGACAAACTGCTTTCGCTTTTCTAATACTTTTGAGGCACTCAGGCCAGATCCTGAAAGGTATTTAGGTTCCTAACTTGTATAAAATCAATAGACATTGGGATCCTAAATATCTTTGAGGATCTGGGCTTTATATACTGTGGCATTGGGTACAGTACAAGAACCCAACGGGAGAGAACCAACGATAAACAGTATCAGTGTTTTACACTTACACCTTTCACCCAGAATACTTCATAAGTTGTGTGCACGCACACCCATTATATTACTAAAATGCAGCCATCTCTGCTGTGGAGAAGGAGTTGTGGGCAATAACCAGCACACATTATGCCTTTCAAAAAGGGGGAGAAAAGAAATTCTAGCCACTATCCAAAACCTAGTCTTATAGAAAGTCCCACAGAGACTTTAACATCCATGCAGAGTAGACAGGCTTATTTTTAATATCCTACCACATAGTAAACTGCATGGAACAAAATGAGCCTGATTCTTCTCTCACACTGGTTTGACCTTGGTATAACTCCATTTACTTTAATGGAGTAACTCCTCATTTATGACAGCTTTAGGTATTATCTACATCGGAAATTTTTTTCAGTATAATCTAAATTGTGAATTAAAATCGCTATAATTACACTGGATTAACCCACCCACCACCACGCCCCATCTGTGGGCACTCTAATTCTGATATAAATTTGCTTCTTTTTTTAAATTTATTTTATGTCTTTGGTGGGGCTGACAGGGGTGGGGTGTATGTGTGTTATGCTGTACCAAAAAGCCATGATTATACTGGAATAAGAGTATCCATGTGGTGGGGGAGGGGTTATACAGTTTCCTATGTAGCTAAACCGTAAATGAGAGAAGAATCAGGCCAATGTATCTACTTCACAAGGGCTAAAGAGCTGCACCAACTCAGACAGGTTTTGAAACTTTTGTTTCAAGGTATCTAGATACTCCAAACCTAATGCTCAGACCTCTAAGCCAGTGGTTCCCAACCTTTTTTGGCTCAAGGCCCACAAATATAACTTTTACAAACCTGAAGGGCCAACATTTTCCATCAACAGGCCCCCCTTCCCCCATTGCAGTCAGAGGGAAGGAGTTCAGCAAGAAGGGACTCCCATCCCCTTGGCTGCAGCAGGGAAACCATGCACTCCACCTGGGTCCCTAGGCAAAGGCTCCCTTCTGCAGTCAGGGGGAGGAGAGATCAATGCTCCCCTCCCTCTGGCTCCAGCAGGGACCCAGTACCTCGGGACCCAGGTAGAGCGCCCTGCTTTCTGCTGGAGCTGGGGGAAGGGAGCACTGATCTCCCGTTCCCTTGGCTGCAGCAAGAAACCTGCACCGACAACGTGCTCCGCATGGGTACTTAGGCAGTGGCTCCCTCCTGCAGCCAATGGGAGGGGAGCCACAGGCCACTCTGAAAGACCCCATGGGCCACTTTTGACCCGCAAGCTATGTGTTGGGAACCACTGCTCGAAGCCATCCCCAACCAAAGCATTCACCCTTCAGCTTGAGAGTTAGCAAACAGCTCATGTTACTGAACCTACTCATGACAGGTTCTCTTGCTGCACATAGGTATTTCAATCCTGGCCTGTGTCTATGCTAAATCCATTTCTTCAAAAATATTCAGTCTCTATTTACCAAAAGAAGGGCATGCCATGCTACACTATTTTCTTAATCATAGTCCTCCTAAATATTTAACTACTTGTAGTGCTCCCTGGAGGTGGATTTTTGCATTCTACAGTGAAGTATTTGCTATAAAGGTTATACACACAGTAAATAGGCAGAATGCCTTCATATTTTTTCATAAAACAGAGCCTTACAATGAAAAGGTAGAGTGCAGCATCCTCATTTTTGTGGTAGTCTTGTACTGAGAAAGCCTTGTACTAAGAAAAAGATAACACTATATTTTTATATTGATAAACATCGTTTTCCTTTCTGATTAGTGTTAAAAAAATCTGATCCACATTAAGAATCAAATGTATTGTTCATTCAGTATTTACTTGCCTAATCTTGGAATCCCTAACCTCGGAATGGAATTAGAAGACTACACCAATACTTAGTATTCATATCTGTAATCTGTTTTCCTGATAAGAGCTACATGATGCTGTGACATAAGGAATGTTTTTAAACCAGCAGGAAATCTGTGAATTTCAAGCCCAGCCTCCCCTCAGTTCATTCAGATGTATGTTTTTGATGTGAAATGAGTATTTAAATTATTGTAACTAAGCCTAAATGATATCATGCCATTTTCTCCAGTGCTTTCACAGACACTAATATGTCCTAATATTGCAGCATTTTCAAACAAACACATTATGCAGATGCTTTAAAAAGTTACAGTGACAAAACTAATTTCATTCTTTTGTAGCAAACCAAATGCATATTCAATTTTTTATGCCTATAATATCCAAGCATCCAAGAATTCTCTTTGCCTCAGACGGTTCTGTGCACCACATGGTTACAGATTTAAGTTAAAATCATGCATAAATATTTTCTAGTTATTTAACCTTCCCTTTTCTTTCCTCTTTGACAAGCATGATAAACAGAATCATTTAGCCCTTTCAATCTCTCACGGTAAGGAAGAGAAGAGAGAGAGAGCTGTCTTCCAACATACCTTGCAAGGAGAGTAGTGTTCACTCCCAGCTTTTGACTTTTCAATACCTTCACTCACACTTCAGTGCTGCCAAGATTCATAATGTCACAACCACTGTGGGCTTACAATTTGAAGCAGAAACAGATTTCTCTCCCTCACCCTTTCTCTCTCTCTCCACGCGGCTGGCAGCTTTACACTTGTTCAGGACTGTAACAGGACTTGTCTTCCAGCCCTTTCGCCACTCTGATGAATAATCACCTCCCTGCTATTAAGAGCATGTTGCCATTATATCTTAAAAAGCACGTCAGAGCTTGTATGCAGTAGCTGTGGGAAAGCTGCATTTATTTATACAGGAAGCTTGAGCACAGCACTTCCTACTTCCCATCTGAGTCTCAGCTCAACTGCAGGTGACTGCTTTAACTCTGTAAAATTCCAACCAATGCATATTCCCATCGTCTTATTTTTGGCATCAGTGCAATTTTTATTTATAATTTCCATGTGAACCCTGATAAGATAAAAATAAGAGGGATAGAATGGTGAATGTGACACTCATACACAGCCCACTAGTTGCCACCTAACCAGCTGTAGGATAGTGGATTGTATAGCAGCAAACCTGTTGGCATCTGTTGCCTGAAAAGTTACTGCCTTCTGCTCATCCCCTCACATGAAAGAAATGTTTTCAATAGTAAGTGATTTCCCCGTGAGAAAAATATCTGAAATTACAAATATAAATTGCAGGGCATCTTCACATCTGAATCTCATTACGCTGTGGTTTTATTCAGCTTGCTTCATTACGACAACTAAGGCTGTAGTTATATGCAGAATAAAAGGCTGCACTACTGGATTCTGACTCCTTCACTGAGGTTGTATGTAACAGAGTTACATGAATTCAGAGGATCCATACTCCCTGAACAAGTTCTCTGTTCATCCTAACGAAGCAGCAGTGGTATATATTGTACACATGACATAGAGCCAGCTAGTCCTCTTCTCCGCCCAGTGAAGGAAAAGTGCCAAACAACTGATGAGATCTGTAATGGTATGTCTATATGTCTTTAATGGGTGTGAAAAGAAATTGAAAAAGAACTAGACTAGGGACATTATCAAGCTTAATCTGTAATCTTCTCTTTATGATGAAATGTATTTTTATGTCATGTAATTAAGGTTGGCAATATGCCTTCATACTTATTTGGGAGGACTGTTGAATGTATGTTCATTTTTCTTTTGTGTATCCATCTCAGTGCCGGACTTTTCAGAGTTGATCTTTCAGAGTTATCCTACATCCTCTGAATTTTTATATGAATTGTACAAAATAGCCCTGATGGTGATTACTCTCCATAAAAATTGATAAAGATTAACTTTCAGATGTTAAGAGCTAATACAGCCATGGGTGTGTGTGTATTTATACATGTGTATGGATGCATACAAAAAAGACATTAAAATTACATTGTTAAGGTTGAAAGTCCAAGTACTCTAAATCGACTGGATCACCCTGGCCCACATGTTTGTCGACCCTCCCTGAAAAAATTCTAAGATATTGGCATTTACCTTTAGAAAAGTCACGTTGACTCTTCCCTAACAAATTGTGCTCATCTATGTGTCTGACGAATCTATTATTTGCCATAGTTTCAACCATGGGCAGCAGATATAATATACCAGGGCAGGTTAAGCTTCCTTTGGCACAGCTGCTGCCACCTTGCTGCCAGATGCCTGGACCATGGTGCCCCTCCCCCCGCCTCTTCCCCCCACCACTCCATCCCTTCTTTCCTGCCAGTCATCGTTTGTGGCCCGTGGCGGGGCTCAGAGCTCCTCTGGATGGCCCAGGCTCAGGACTGCTTTAGGTGCCAGCTGCTCCGGGGACCGGGGCTGCTCCAGGCACTGGCCAGGAGCTGGGGCTGCTCCGGGGACCAGCCTCCCCAAAGGGGGGATTGCACACACTACCCATGGTTTCAACCAATATGCCTGGTACTAAAGGGAGGCTTACTGGCCTGTAATTACCAGGAATACCTCTGGAGCCTTTTTTGAAAACTGGTGTCATATTAGTTACTTTCCAGTCATCTGGTACAGAAGCTGATTGAAGGGACAGGTTACATACCGCACTTAGTAGTTCTGCAATTTCATATTTGAGTTCCTTCAGAATTCTTGGGTGAACACCATCTATTCCTGATGACTTCTTATTGTTTAATTTATCAATTTGTTCCACAGCTTCCTCTATTGCCATCTGAATCTGGGACAGTTCCTCAGATTTGTCACCTAAAAAGAATGGCTTGGATGTGAGAATCTCTCTCACATTCTCTGTAGTGAAGACCAATGCAAAGAATTCATTTAGCTTCTCTGCAATGGCCTTATCTTCTTTGAGTGCTCCTTTAGCACCTTGGTAGTCCAGTGGCCTCGCTGATTGTTTGTCAGGCTTCCTGTTTCTGTTATACTTTCATAAAATTTTGCTGTTTGTTTTTTAATCTTTTGCTAGATGTTCTTCAAATTCTTTTTTGGCCTGATTATCCTTTTACACTTGACTTACCAAAGTTTATACTCTTTTCTATTTTCCTCAGGAGGATTTGATTTCCAATTTTTATAGAATGCCTTTTTGCCTCTAACTGCTTCTTTTACTTTGTTGTTTAGGCATTGGGGGCATTTTGTTTGGTCCTCTTACTATTTTTTTTTTTTAATTTGGAATATACCTCTAATTTGAGCCTCTATTATGGAGTTTTTAAACAGTTTCCATGCAGCTTGCAAGCATTTCACTTTTGTAACTGTTCCTTTTAATTTCCATAAACTAAGGTTGCCTGTGCAACCTTAGCTCCACCTATAAGGTACACACACAATTGTGTTTTATATGCACCTCTACATAAACAATATTGTACATATATGTGCGTGTGTCTGTACCTTTGTGTGCACACACACACGCATATACACATATGCAGACATTATGTAGAGCAAACCCCATATGAATACAGATGTCAAGCATACAGCAATGACATTTTTCAAAGTTCAAAACCTGACTTCTTGATTTTTTTTTTTTTTTGGTCTTTAAAATATTTGTGTTACAGATCTTGGATACTATTTCTGTTCAGTTCTGACCAAGGTAATGCAATGTGAAAATTTCAGGGACAGATATGTTGTAGACTGGCTTCCCTTGTTTGTCTTGGAGAGAGCTAAGGACTTCTTTAAGTGTTGCAGGCTGTGGTCTAAGCATTCTGTCAATCTTTTCCCTTAGGTATGGCCAGACTTACTCTTAAGTACTGTCGAGAAAACTTACCAGCCCCATTAAACTTTACCAAGGCCACCCTTTGTGAAACAGTTCCTGACCACATATCTCACCTACCACACACCCACACCCAATGCCTCTTCTCAACCTCCTCCCTGAATCTCCCTTTCAGGTCCAGTCTACACTTACCTTTGCGATTCAGCGGCAGTTAATGGGATGTAAATCACTTGCGTATCTCCCGTCGACTTTGCAGCGTCTCCTCCGCGCGCCGTCCACACTGCGCTGCATCGAAGGGAACAGCGCTCCCTTCGACTCAGCGCTACGCCACTTACCGGGGTGGTTTTCCTGCGTCGTTTGCTGGATCGACTGAGCGGGTCTACACAGACCTATCAGTCGATCCAGAGCGGTCGATCTGACAGTGGCGAATTTGCCACCGTCAGTGTGGACCCAGCCTAAGTCTCAGCCTTCCTGAATTTTCCCTGTCCCCTCAGTTCAGCTCCTCATAGTAACAGAGTTTAAGGTCACAATGAACTACCAAATAATCTAGTCTAACCTCTGGTATATCAGAGGCCACCAACACCACCCAGCGCCTGCATCCTAAACCCAGCAACCTAAATAAAACCAAAGTATTGCAACCCATGAAGACCAAACTATTATGTGCCACAGGCAGAGAACAGGAGGAACCAAGGTGCACGAGGGCTCGAGGTCTGTGAAATGGCAGGGAAATGGTTACATGAGATATACCCAGATATTGCTGGCAACTTACTCTGACATACACACACACTGCAGAGAAAGGTGGGGAGGCGGGAAGCCAAGGTCACTGCCAATCTGACCTGGGGGAAAATTCTTTCCTGACCCCCTAATTAAGTTATTTGGCCCCACAACTCCTACTGGGAGAACCTCACCACTTTGATGATTAGAAACTTTCTAACTTCCAATCCTTCACATTCTCACCTCCTGTTCTCTCAGCTTCACTCCCTATCCTGACCCATTATAACCTGACATCCATGTTTTCCTTCCCTGTGCCCTGTAATCAACTGGCCGTGAAAGTGTTCCTGCCCATCTCCTGATAGCACAGCCTGTGGCCATCTTCACAGAGTGCAGCCTGGCTTCAGTCCCATTGGAAACAAAGAAATATGGCAGCCACCTTTACTAGGCAGCCTACCTGCCACCTGAAAAGACAGTAGGGAAATAGTGGTCATCTTCATTAAGGGCATTCTATGGCTTCAGTCTTATTGAAGATCATGGGAGATGGGGTGAATACCACCCAGTATTTCAAGTAACTAAAGTGATATGCAGCTGGTTACCGCTCACACCAGTGGAGCCATCCCCAACCCCTGACCACAGTGCCTCACCCACCGAGTCCCCACCATGGTGAGTCCCCGCCTTTCAGTCCAGCCCACCCAGGTCTAATGTTAATCCTCATCCCTGAGCTCTCCTGTAGCCACTGAGCATGCCCAGGAGCAGCTAAACCTGCTGCCCTCCCTTGGTCTGCCCCTGCCAATGGTACACATTGTGAGCAATATGCATACGGCTGTGGGTGCCACTGAATGCAGAAAGTGTTTTACTTAACCAGGAGAGGAGGATTTGTGGGTTAAAGAGGAACGGTCCCACGAAACCCAGGACTGTGGGAGGCATGGGTGGGTGACCATTTTGAAAAAGAGTGAAACTTTACAAATTTGTTCCTAATCATCTCTAGATCATGAGACATTATGTATTTATATATATATATAAACACACACAAACACAAGACTCAGCTGGCAATTCTGTATATATGCTGTCACAAGCCACACCATCACTTGTATATGTATAACATATACATAGGCCCCCATAGCCTGTTAAGTGTATGTATCTCTGTGTCTGGTTCACAGAGGATGTAAGTCTATTACAGTCCTAACTAAGGAGCCTTAATGCAAGTTTAACAGCTCGTACTTTCAGGTCTGGAGGTCCTTGGTTCAATCTGGGGTGTGTGTCAGCTAAAATTGTGGCCATCAGACTATTGTATAAGAAGAATAGAAAAGAAGGTTTAATAAAGAGCAAAAGGAGACAATATGATTACATTTTTCCAAAAGGAAAAGGCATAAAAGGCAGGTAACTTTCCTAATATTACTTTTTGCATAGCTGCATAGAAGAGGAGGTGATCCATATGCATGTGAGAGAAAAGGTGTCCATAAGATGATCTCAAATACAGCATATGATACAGTAAAACTGCTCAGGCCCTGAACACTTGAGATGATGTCATGGTGACTCTTTCAAATGCCACCAGTGAAAGTCCCAACCTATCCCATGGGACCATCCTTCTCAAATACTTGCAGTCTATTTTATAGAATTACAGTCCCTACCAGCTGTTCCTCAAGCCTGCTAGTACAGTATATAAGAATTGTACAGAAACCTATCTTCTAGTCAAACTAATTTTGTGAAGTGCTATAAGTCATGCTAAAATTGCTACCCAGCTGGATTCCCCTGTCTCCCACAGCAACCCAAATGGATTCAGTATTTTTGTATTTGTTTGTTGAAAAAGAAAAAAATCACGAAGGCATGTCATGTCATATGTCAGCTCTCACAAACTAAATGCTTCCCAAATTAGATTTATTTTTAAATTGTGGTGATGGAGTCACAGAAGCATGGAGTGTCAAAGTAACCTTTTAAATTTATTGACATTTCTATAACTTTGAGAAAAAAAAAGTATCTTGGCTGAGATGTTATATGCCAAGATGCAGCCCCATAGTGAATTTTTAAATGAGTTAGAAACTTCTAGATGACTAAATATTAACACTATTGAACTATAACAGATACCAGGTCTCTCTTTCCATCTATAGTAAGTATTTCTAAAATGTCCATCACTAAACTGTCTGGGCACGAACATGACACTGCAATTATTAATTAATTTATGAGATAGCCTAACAATAAAGCAATAACCTGACCACTGCCATTTTTCAAGTACCATAATCAAAATTGCATCTCAAAACAATCCCATTAAGGGCAAATGAATATGTCAAGTTAGTGTAATACTAAAAGCCTTATTATAAATCTGCATAAAGAGCCAGGATCATCCTGAAAAAATAAACGTTGCTTCCAGTTCTCAACCTGATTGAGAATTGTACAACCAATAAGTTAAGAACGGCACACAAAAATTAATTGCTTACCGCTCACGTTATAAAAAACAAAGTCATGTTGTGGGACAAAGTTTTTAATGCCAGAATCTAACTTTCACTCACACACAGAAAAAAAAAGAAAAAAGAAAAAGTGCTTTTATGTATTTCACCCACTGTGTATATAAATCTCAAATTTGCATGAACAAAAAGTATATATGCAAAAGGGGCAATTTCACAAGCAAATTGGGTGCTTATGTGTAGCAATACTATGAATTTTTAAGAAAACAAATGCCTTCTGTATGCAGAATGGGTAGACATACATTTTATGTGGTTGCAAGCGTGGTGCTCATAGTCATGGAATAATAATGGTCTTTTGCAAAATAGCAACAGGAAATAGTTTTCTGAAGAGAGATTTCATCCTACTAGTCATTGTGCAACAGCAGTGGTTTTATTCACCTCACTGTGAAGTTCTATGCTAAATATATATATATCATCATGCAAGAGGTGCTAGAAATTAGATGACAGCAAAAAAAAATTGCAAATCTTCATGGTATATTTTTTAAGCATTTTTTGCATACAAAGTTTATTTTGATTTGTTAGAAGAAAATCGAGCTCCTGTCTTTTCCTGTTTAAGTAACTATACTGTTCTACAGCTCTGAGTTGGTATGCAGGTCACTCACTGATATACCAGGCTTGAAATCTTAATTATTCTCTTTGGCTAAAACATAATCAAACTTTATTATAAACATGGTTTGTGGTGAAGTATAACACAATCAAGTGGAATTTAAGTACGGGCTAAAAACCTTAGGAAAAGAAACATATGTTCTTTTCCTACAGTAAAAAAAATGTGAGTGAAAGGGCATGGCGTATTGCCATTGACTGCATGGTTATTCCTCATCTCATTCATTTCACCTCATTTCCTTCTGAACCTTTTTATGAGCCATAGGACATAAAAACACGTGGATGTGCCTCACATGGACACAATGAAAAACAGGAAGAAATTATTGTTGATTGTAAATCACCCCAGTTCTATAAATAAACCAAAATGCGTTATTTGTTATGAGATGTTGGTATGTGGGACCCTGTACAGACAAAACGTAGTTGTGTAACTCCCACAAGAGCCAGTATGTCTCCTAAAAATGTAACAAATACAATTCTGAGTACTTTCTAAGAAGATACTAACTATTGGTATTTGTCAAATAGAGAATAGATGTAGCCGAAGAAGCAGCAAGTGAGAGGTCTTGCTAGAAAGCAGTAAGAGTTATCATATATAAAAGGTACTACCTCCATCAGCAAATAGGGACACCCAGGGCTGTAGGAGGGTCAGCAACATTGGCTCCTGGATAGGATTGTGGACCCTCTGCGTTACCTTCTCTGGGTCGTTTCCTACCACAGCTATCTCTGCTTCCAGTCCCAGATAAGGAGAAAGAAAATATAAAAGGGAAACCAAAGAGTCAGCCCCAACAGGGCTCAGCATACAGTTCTTAGTGTCTCAGGGAGGTGTCTCTGACTCCATTTGTAGGAGTCTGCAGAATAGGTCTGAACTCCTCCACAGCCTCCTCCTTCTGAGCTGGCTTGCTCCCTTTTCAACTCTGTCTCCAGTTGGAGTATGCTTTGCAGGGCTGGAGGGGCCGGGCTAGCTGGGTCCAGTATAGTCTTTTAACCCTTTCCATCTCAGTGTGAGGTTTGTATACCCCCCTACACCCTCTCCCTCAGGCTCTGGGTTGTGATGTCTTGGGGTTATTTCATGTCTCCGTCTCCCCGCTCCCTACTCCGTCCTGTGAAAAGAAGTCTGTGTTTTTGTTGTCAGTGCCTGCAAAATGAACCACCGGGAAGCTGTATGGTTGCAGGGAAAGACACCACTGCATAATGCGTGGGTTATGGTCCTTCATCAAGTTCAGCCAACAGGCGCATGATCAGTCACCAGGAGGAAGGTCTGCCCTCACAAATAGTATCAGAGGGCGTCAACAGCCCACTTCACAGCTGGGGCCTCCTTCTCAATGGTCAAGTAGGCTACTTCCCACAGAAACAACTTCCTGCTAAGAGAGAGAACAGGGTGTTCTTCTCCCCCAAATTCCTGAGATAACACTGCTTCAAGTCCAACATTGGAGGCACCTGTTTGCAGAATAAAGGGTTTTGTGAAGTCTGGCTGGAATAGCACTGGTTTCTGGGAAAGCCAGTGTTGCAGTGTCCTGAACACCATATCACATTTTTTGGTCCACCAGACCTGCTTGGGTGCAGTGCCTTTCATCAGGTCCATCAAAGGGACAGCGAGAATGGAGCAGTCTGGGATAAACTGTTGATAGTATCCTGCTAACCTCAAAAACAATCCAACTTGCCTCTTTTATGGAGGGGATGGGGCTTCCTGCCAATGCAGGTCTTGTCCACCAAAGCTACCACTCTCCCTGACGTACCCCAGGTAACTTCTTCAGGTTACCAATCAAATCTGCCTCTGCAAAGGACCACAATATTGCCACCATGTGCTTCATGTGGTCAGTCCAGCTCTTGCCGTAGATTACAATATCATCAATGTAAGTGGCTGTGTATGTCACATGTAGCTTTAACACTCAGTCCATCAGCCGCTGGAAAGTGGCAGCAGCCCCATGGAGTCTGAAGGGCATGATTCTGAATGGGTACAGGCCATTGTGTGGAGACGGAAGTATTTTCTTTAGATTTGGCTGTCAAGTTGATTTGCAAGTACCCTTATGTCAAGTTGAGGGTGGATATGTATTTAGCAGTCCCAGTCTTTTCAGTAGTTCATCAACCTAAGGCATGGGTTGATGAAGGCAAGGTGTGGCATCAAACTTGGAAATGGCATTTACCTTTCAGAAGTTGATACAGAATCTTGTCAACCCATCTGCTTTGAGCACGAGCATGATGTGGCTCCTCCACATACTGTGTGACTCTTCACCGACTCCCAGTTCTATCATGGCTCAGAGTTCCTGATGAATTGTCACTCACACCTTCCTCAGGAATGGCCATAGGATCTCAAGTACTTTCTTCCCTTGTTCGGTGTCTATGTGGTGGAATGTTAGATGGTCCTCATGGGCACTGCTGAAAACACCTTGGGGAATGATTCATCCCACTGGCGTATTTGTTCTTGTTCACATTGCAGACCCTTTCCTTCCAGTACCAACCTGTCACCTTGTGGGGCTGAGGCCTGAGGTCCAAGTTCTGAATCAGGAAGGAAGGGGTGACAAGGAGGCCCTCTTTCCTTTTCTATGCCTTCAACTGGTTGATGTGATACAACTGGGTAGTTCCCCAGGTTACCAGATCTCATATTCAAATTCCCCTACCCATTTCACCACTTCAAAAGGGCCTTGCCAGCAAGCCAACAATTTAAACTGTGTGGTTGGTACCAGGAGTAACACTCGATCCCCAGGCTGGAAATCATGTAGTCAGGCCCCTTTGATATAAGTTTTTTCCTGGATATGTTGCACCTTCAGTAGGTTTTCCTTTGCGAACTCTTCCAGGGTCTTCAATTCCTTCCTCAGCTGTATCACATACTTCGCCATGTTTCCTGTCTTGGTGCTTTGTTCTTCCCATGTTTCTTGGAGGAGGTCTAGGATCCCCCTTAGCTGTCTCCCTTATAATAATTTGAATGGGTAGAATCTCATGGGTGCCTGGGATACATCACGGATGGCAAACAAGGGGGAAAGGGAAAACTGGCTGTCCCAGTGCCAGGGTTTGGTGGTCATAAACTTTTTTAACATGTTCCTCAGTGTTTTGTTAAACCACGCAACCAATTCATCGGTTTGGGAATGGTTTAAGGATTTGATTTTCAGTAGGGTGCGTAGTTCCCCCATCAATTGCAAGGTGAAATTTGTCCCTTGGTCCATCAATATTTCTTTCAGGATCCCCATTCAGGAAAATACTTTTGTAAGGTCACTAGCTACAGTAGAAGCTGTTGCAGACCAGATGGGCATGGCCTCAGGACATCTGGTGGCATAGTCCAAGATCACCAGTATGTATTTATATCTGGCGACGGATTTCTGTGACAGACCTTCCAAGTCTACGTCAATTCTCTCAAAGGGTACTCCCATAATTGGTAGTGGCACCAGGGGGTCCTTTGGGCCCATCTTTTGATCCTTCCACTGGCATTCTGGGCATGAGGCATAATAATTTCACACCTCCTCCAGGCGGACATCTGGCCAGTAGAACCTCAGGGTCACTCTGTCAAGCATCTTTTCCCTTCCTAAGTGATCCCCACAAAGGCCATATGGGCCAATTATAGTACCTCCTGCTGGTACTTTTTGAGTACAAAGAGTTACATCCTTATCTTCCTGTTTTAGGATCTTTAATCACCAGGCATGCCCTCTCCCCATCAGTTCAAAATGGGTAATCTGTTTCACGTGCTGGGAGTCCAGTATCTTACTGTCTTCCTGGGCAAGTTGCTCATAAACTCTTCTCGGGGGGAGGGGGATCGTTTCTTTGTTCTTCCACAAAGTCCTCCCTGCCAGACAGCAGGTCAGGATTGATGGGCTGCAGGGAACCCCTATGACCCCGGTTGCATCCCATCAACAAGCCCTTTCTGCATCTGTGCTTCTTGTGTCCACTGTTTCCAGTTCTGCACCTGCCACAGGGATGTCCCACCACCCTTTGACTACTACCTCAAAGAACCTCCAGACATGCCCAAGTATGAGCAGGTAGGTCAGGTCTTTTGCCACTCGAGCCCAGACTCTTTCTGTGTGCTCTTGCATGGTCAGCTTTACCTTTCTCATTGGATAAGGTTTTATGTTCCCAGGGATATACTGGAGGTAGATTATACCTCCAGTTTCACCTCCAGTCCCCACCAGCCTCTCCCGGACTAAGGTTTGGTTACAGCCAGAGTCTATCAACTCCTGGATTTCTACCCCATTCACTCATACTGGGCACACTATCTTCCCAGGGCTCTGCTTTTGTGCCCTGTTATTGGCTGGCTAGTCCTATGTAACTACAGTCCATAATATTGCCTCTGCCAATGTCCCTGGCCAGTGTCGGACCACCCATTCGCGCTTCTCCGCTGGCAGGATTTGGATGAATTGCTCCGTAACAATCTTCTCTGGCACCTGGACCCCAATACACCCCTCTGGCTGGAGCCAATACCTGCAGTGTTCCTTCAAGATTTGAGCGACTGCTCATGGCCGTGCACCAGGTGGGAATTTCTCAAGGTGGAACCATTGTTGATAGATTTCCAGAAATATACTGAAGGCGTCTAGGATGGCTGCCTTGACCTGCATGTTGGACCAGGGCCACTGTCTCATCGAGACCCCTATAGGTGGTCTGGGCCTGTTCAGTCAAGTAAGGAGCCAACAGGATGGCCCAGTTCTGTCTGGGCCAGTGGGCCGCAACAGCTACCCACTTAAAAGTGACCAGAAACACTTCACGGTCATCCATGGTCCCATCCTAGTAAGCGTCAATGAAATAGGTGGATTGGTATTGGCATTCTCTCCTCCAGTGGCTAGCCAAGAGGTAGTCCTTGAAGTTTGCAAGGGTGTCACCATCTGTCGGATGACTCGCTGTTCTTGCTCCTGTTGTTGGGCTGCCATCTCTCTAATCAGCTGCTGCTGCTGCTGCTGCTGCTGCAGGGCAATGAGCTGCTGGAATAGCTGGCTCTGTTGCGGCTGTTGCTCGGCAGCTTGCTGCTGTTGGTTGTCAAGAACCCACTTTCGTAACTTCTCAGTATCCATCTGTAAGGCACTGATTTTTTGGTTTTTTTGTTTTGCAGCCTGCTATCAAGCCTGGGACCCTACAGTGCCCACATTCTCCATCAGTGCAGCAGGGTCCTCAGTGGGTGAGATGGCTGGTGGGGAGGGGAGTGGAAGGGGAGCCCAGGCCCATCCACTCCAACGCTGGTTCCTGCATAGGATTGTGGACTCTCTGTGTTACCTTCTCTGGGTTGCTTCCTACCACTGCTCTCTCCGCTTCCAGACCCAGATAAGGAGAAAGAAAATATAAAAGGGAAACCAAACTGTCAGCCCCAACTGGGCTCAGCATACAGTCCTTCATGTCTCAGGAAGGCATCTCTGACTTCTTTAGGAGGAGTCTGTAGAATAGGTCTGAACTCCTCCCCAGCCTGCCCCTTCTGAGCTGGCTTGCTCCCTTTTCAACCCTGTTTCCAGTTAGAGCAAGTTCTGCAAGGTTGGAGCAGCAGGGCTAGCTGGTCCCCGTATAGTCTTTTAACCTCTCCTGTCCCAGTGTGGGGTTTGTATACTCCATCACAGGGTCGGATCCTGCAGGCATTTATTAGCAGGTGTACGTACTTCCATTAGAAGTCTCCCTTGGGAATACTTATGATAGCAGGTATTTGCAGGTTTGGGCTCTTTGTTCTCAGCAACTCAACGGATCTGCAACATCCCTTTGGGATTTTTTAATTAGGGTATAATACTTACGGTTTGAATTTTAACCTAACTCCTCTTAAAGGCTGTTGAGTAGTATGAAGAATTAGGAAGAGGGAAAAACTAAACAAGCTGGGATGGAACTGCCATAAATAAAATGCTAATGAGTTTCCAGTTAATGACTACACATTATTTCCTGAAAATCAGATTTTTTTCATGAACAATTTGCCATCAGAAAAATGGGCTAGAATAATCACATCGTTTGCTCAGCTCTAATGCACATACACAATACACAGTGTTATGGAGCTGCTGGGTTCTTGTGTGGCCCCACCCTAATAGCAGGTGTAGAAATCCCGAAGGGAGTTGCTGACTGAACACTGTTGACTCACTTTGGCTTGTTGATATGTAATTCCATAATAGTTTTGAAGAGAAGGGATCGGTCCTTTAGGCAGTAGTGCTGATCTGTCACAAGACAGGAACCCTACAGAGAGTCAAGCCTGGGAAAAAGGCTTGGGCTGGAGTTTGTTTGTTTTGTGTTGCCACATTAATAAAGCCAAATATAAGGAAAGGGGTGAGTGTTGATTCTATATAGTGTGGATAGTTTGTTTTGGAGTGGAAATGCGACCTGTTCAGAGACATCTATTCATCCATATCGGATCACAGACCTGTAAGTGTACAATAAACATAAATGGAATCTACTAGAAGAACGGGTATCTACAAGCTTAAGGCAGATGGCAAAAACCATTTGTAAACTCTAGCTTTCAGGGTATCACACGCATACTCTCAGTAAGGAGTCACTAAAGTTTTCCTGCCCTTTAAAAAAAGAAACCGAAGGACAGCAAGTGTGCATTGGTAACAAAGCAGCAAAGTGGAAACTGCAGGCTGAGCAATATGAATTCTTACGGCCTATTAATTATGTTCACAGCTAAGTGCAGAGTTTGGCATGGGCCTCAATTTATGTACAGATGTCTTCTCGTTTTGATTATGCTCCCAAAGTGATACAAGCTGTTGACCATTAATTAAGTGATTTGGTGACCTCCCTAGAGTTGTAGTGATTCCAAACACTGTAGTTAAATTGCATTAAAAAACTGACTATAGAGCAAACTATATAGGTAGCCCAGGGAGACAGGGAGCTTCACCCGATTCCCCATTTTGTCTCTCCCCCATTTTTCCTGTCTCTTATTGTGCTCCCAAATACCTGACACTGTAATCAGAAAATAATCTTGAATCACAGCCTTTTGTACCTGTGTCTTTTTTTCTCTGTCTGATGTTTTTCACTGAGCTTTTTCTGAAAATATAGCTTTATTCTAAACCAAGTCAATTTTATAGGACAATTGTCTTATCTCAGCCTGATGGGTACATGTCTTGGTGTTCAGAAGGTAGTTAGGAGGTGGAGGGCATCTTAGTGATACATTTCAGCCCAGACCTTGTTGTTTTGAGTACTCACCTGTCAGAAATAAATGCCACCCGTCTGCATCAATAGGTGGGGAAAATCTATGGGGCAGCAGTGAAAGGGGACAGTCCCAGTAGCAAGGAAGGGAGACACTTGTCAAGGGACAATAAGTCTTGTTATTATGGGTTCGGGGTTGTTATAAATGTGTATGGGTAGGGTTTTGTGGCCTGCCTTGTGCGGGAGGTCAGACTAGATGATCATATTGGTCCCTTCTGACCTATGAGTCTATGAGTCTATGAGTCTAAGTAGCCCCTTCCCCTGGGAGTCTCTAGAACCCATTGGCCAGATGGGAGAAAGGGCTGCTGATTGGTCAGCATTCCCCAGCTCCCAGGATTTAGGCCAAGGAAGGGGCCACATGGAGCCTCTTTTGGCTCTGTTCCAGCAGCATTCCCTACCCACCTGAATTAGGAATGGGAACCCAGCCTGACATATGCTGCAGATCTAGCTGATCACCTTTGTAGGCAAACAGGATGGAATTTTTTCTCCCATGAGCCAATTGGCAGAGGACCATGGAGGGTTTTTTTTTTGCCTTCTTCATAGCACCTTCAGGCCACAGTGGGTTAAGTAGGAACACATTTAGTACCTAACTAAGGTACTGGGTAGTGTTATTTATTCATCACACCTTGTGGACAGTTTCCAGTGCAGTTAAGAGAATAAAATGAACAGTTCCCAGAAGTAAAAGACCTAGGATTTTGGTGATGGACCTTGGGCTCTGTGTCCCTCATGTCCCTCACAGGCTAAGGTCCACATTCTGCTGCACCCTCTGTCCCCTTCACTGGGTGGGGGAGTGCTAGGACTCAGAGAGAGCTGAGTCCTAGAGGGGTAGGCTAAGGAGAGCCTGGGTTACACTGTAAGGAGCCCTGTAACACTGGCTCCTGTTAATGATTCATGTGGTAAGGAGCCCCGTAAGCCCCGCACTGGACCCAATTAAATGCTGGTGTAGGAGAGGTTGGGTGATGGGTGGGTAGCACCCTTCCCCTTTGTTAAAGTTTAATAAAAGTTGCAGTCTCCTGCTTAATTCTATGCATGTGTCTCTCCTCATTTTGCCAATGTGTCCACATCAATACCTCCAGTGGGCAGCAGGTTACATACAGCAGAAATTAGAGGCCTGATTCTGTGTTCATTAAAACCAATTGCAGATCCACCACTGACTTCATTGGATCAAGAGCAGGCTGTAAGGATAGAACACATCTTACACATCTTTGATTCACATATGAATGATGTCTCTTCTCAGGTACCCAGTCCTGAACAAGGACCTCACCTGTGAGTCATTATTCTTGCCTATAGCTGCCAAGTTTTGAGGAGTCCTTGAATGACATTTGTCACAGAAGTCAGTGTGTGTTAAAAAAAACTAGGACTGAGGATGCACCCCTGGTGGAAAACTGAGGATTTGCTCCTCTCCCTCAAGCTTCCTCTTCTCACTTGATTCCCCATTTTGTCACACCCCCATTTCCCCTCTCCTTTATTGTGCTTCCTCAGTCGTCCTTTCCCCACAATTTCTCTCCACTCAAGTATGATGAAAGCAGGTGTGACAAGATTAACCGAGTGTGACATTCCCCCCCTGCAATCTGGACTGGTGTGTTGTTGTGTCACCTCGATCCCTTACTCCTGGGCCCCAATTTACTCTGCTTTGCTGTGTGAACCGCCCACTCCTGGGTCAGCTGACACCCAGCCTACTGCAAGTAATCAGTCCCTGATCTAGTGAAGGAATGCTTCGGGCCAGCCGCTCATGAGATAGACCCCCCAGCAAACTCCCTCAGTTCCAGATGCAACACCGGGAACTGCCATCTTACAGGGTTCTATGCTGTACCCTGGACCCTGCAAGCTCATTACATTAGTCCATCAATTTATCAAAGAAACAGATATGCACCAGCTTTGTCACTCCAAGTGAAGTCTCTACACACACTCAAACCACAAACACTCCTTTAGATAAAACAAACAAATAAGTTTATTGATTACAGCTAGATTTTAAGTAATTTTAAGCCAGAAAAATATGAATCAAGGCTTGATCACAATTAATTAAAAGATAAATCCCATTCTAAACTAAGCTTGACAATTTGTTGGCCTTTCTGTCTATGATGTTAGCTTACCCCACAGGTTGGCCGAGATGAATCCTGTGACCAGCCCTCCTTCCCCCCCCATGTGGGCAGTCTGTCAGTGTCCTTGATGTTGCTTCATAGAGAGATTCCAAAGGAGAGCTCCAGAGACAAAGATGCCTCTGCCTTTAACAAGTTTAATCACCCCCTGGGGTCAGGTGATCGGCCATGTCAGGCAATGGGCATGATTTCCTCTGCTTGCGCCAAATGAGCATCACTTTATCTGGTGTTCAGGCCATTCTGTTGCCCCTGTATGCATTCCTCTGCGAGGTGTGAACCCCCACTTTGCTTTGTGATTGACTGAATCTACTCAAGCCATGTGAGATGCACATTGGGAATATTGCACAGCAGCGTTTCATATCTATACATATGTGACATTACAGGAAAAAAACTACCATGAGAATAATGTTCAGTTTGTCATGAGCATTCCAAAAACACCGTCCATGACATACTTTGCATTAGACAATACACAGTTACACTATAAGAGTGAACATGAATACACAAATCACACAATAAAGGTGTACATGGGGTACAGTGTGTCACATCTAGCTACTCTTCACTCCCCGCTGGGAGTAACTGTAGCAAGAACAGGATCTAGGGGTTTATCATTATCCTGCCAAGTAGTGGTAAGATCTCTTCCCTTCCCCAGCTCAGAGAAGGGGGAAATGAAGGTAAATCTCCTTGCAATGAGACACTTAACACCCATCACCTGACAGGTGGATGGTAAATGCTGCATTGCTAAAACTACCACCTTGGAAGCTCACAATCAAGCAGACTGAAGCTTCACTGTAAATTGTGTAAGGGCCCTTTCAATTGCACTAAAGCAATGTGGGAGTTTCATTTCACACTACGTGGAGTCTAGCTATCTTTGAGTTGAGTCCAATGGATTTCCTGAAAAATACCAATCTTTACATGGTACTTTAACAAATTTCTTCTTTATGTCAGTGGCTGTCCTTATGAGCAGAGAGAGGTTCTTTCTTGAAGCTAAGTGAAGGTGACGTGAGCGGGGCTGGAGCTGTATGAGGCCCTGTGGAACAAACAGGCAAGAGGCATGACATATTTACTTTTCCTGTTCAGGCACCACTTAAGTCCAAGCAAATAATGTCTTCTGCATCAGGACTGTCTGCTATCACTGAGGAAGTGACGTGGGAATTAATCTGTTAACTAAGCATGACTTCACTTTTGAAAATCCATGCTGGCTATGTCTAACTCTTCTGTACTTTTCTAAGAGAGATATGGATCAACAGAAGATTTTACAGTGGAAACTCTCTGAAATATGCAATTATCTGGCCAGCACACAAGGCATAGTTTCCTGATATAAGTTAGAGCAGGTTGAAATTTTTCTTTTAAAATTTTTGATGAAAAATGGCCTTTTTAAAGAAAAATTTTCACAAAAAGTTTATTGTTTCTCATCAGAACCCAAAATTAAAACATTTCATATGCTGACATTTTAAAAATTTTGAATATTCAAGGTTTATTCCCTTCTTTCCCCTCATTGTTCCTTTATTCCCTTCTACCTCGTAAATGCAATAAAGTGAATGAGGGCATTTCCTCCCACTTCTTGAAAAGATACTTAATGGCAAAAGGAAAAATTAAACTCTGATACTCTTCAAAAGTGAGGGAAGAAGAAAGGAAGAGAGGGAAGAAAAATTATAAATTCAAAATTTCAAAAAAAATTGAACTAATATTTTGTGAAAAGTTATCCAAAATGAAAATTTTTTTTATTTCAACCCCTATAAAATGGAAACAGTTTTGAATTGTCAATTGTTTTGCTAAGTGATTTTTTCTATTTTTTGATCACCTCAACAGATAACATTGCAAACTATTGTCTACTATTTGTTAAAGGATGTTCTCTAGTAACATTCAGTCTCTTCAAATATCGTAGACACTTTCCAGTCATGCTTTAAATCGGAACGTGCCACAGAAATGGAATTAATGGCAATACTGAATTATTTTCTTCAGGCTAAAAAAGTAATGTGGTCTGATTAGTTATTTAGTGTCTGAATACTATGCAATTCCATAAAGAAACAGATTTTTTAAAAAATGGAACCAATTCATTTGTGCCATTCTTGATTATCCTCAAACAGTTTTGGTGATTGGGAGGCATAGCACAGATTTTGAATCTCCTCAATTCATTCCTTGCTCTTTTAGGAGAGAACATACATTTCTCTCCTTTGAAGCAAAATGACAGGAAGGGGGAAACAAAACCACTTGAATATTGACAAAACTTTCTTTTTGCTTACTGTCATACACTTTTGTTTTTGTAACCTGGATGGATATTTTTTGCGTGTTTATTGTGGAAATCCCATTAATTGCTAGTGACTCACCATTTTGATGCAATTTGTACACAGCATACATAAAACAATCAGTTCTTTGTGTCAGTAAAGTTGATATATATACCATTGGTAAAGAGGAAGGGAGTTGAAGACTATAATAGGGAGAACAAACAAAATGTATGTTTTAAAAGATAGCTACAAGAGGACAGCAGTCAATTTCCACTGAACACAGCACAACATGGGGTGACTAAGGGGAGGGAATGTCAGAGAACTAGTTACAGCTCTTTGATTCTCCGTTCCAACCCCCACCCTAGTGCAGATTAGAACAGCCTTGGAGCTATTCTAACTTGCTTCAACTGGCAACAGTCCCTAAAGAACTACCTGCCAGCTGGTGATACCAGAACAGACTCTACTCCAACCACTAGTCTTCCCTGCCCCAGACCATGCCCCTGCACTGGCTCTAAACTTGCTGAGAACTTCCTCATGTGGGTGATTCCCAGTTAGAGAACTACAAGGAGTTCCTGTTCCCTTTGCGCTGTCTTTGAAGAGAAAAATCTGGCTCAGCGTTTTTATCTTTTAGGTTTAAAGTTTCATGAAAAAACCATGGTACAAAATGCTAACCAAGTTATAATCAAACCCTTTAATATTTTTGCGTCTGTGGCTTTTTGAAAATGTGGCAGTGAAAGAGCTGAACAACAAGAGTTTCCTCATTCAGAAGGTATTTCCCTGAGGCTTGAAGATTTATTAGTGATGTAGGCATTTTTCAATAAAACTAAATATAAAAAACAATACAGTTTCACAACTTTTAAGAGCTTGATCCTAACATTGATTTAAGCACATGATTTGGCACTGTCAGTAATAATGAAAAAGCTAAGTGATTTCAAAATAATGTAGTGATCTTTACTCCAGTTAAGGGAGTGTTGACCAGACTTACAGCTATTACACAAAGCTATTACGTTGTGTATTTGTACTTGGGTTTTGTCACAGACAGTTGCAGTATAATAAGCAACGAAGCAGAGCTTGCCTTTCCTCAATGAACTGGTTTAGATCGGGGACCATTTATGCAACTGCCTCCCATCACTCTAGCAAAAACCAGAGAGGTCTTGCAGCTGAGGCATGGAGTAAGAGGCAGGAGATACTGTTCTAGGTTTTGTTCCTGTGTGACCTTAGGCAAATCGCTTCACCTCGGCATCCCTCAATTTTCTTATCTGTAAATGATTGTTATAATAATACGATTCGGACACACAAGGGTGTTTATTTAACGAATGATTATAGATTGCTCTGAAATTTTTGGATGGAAGTGTCAGGGGACCAGTCGGAGTTCCTGCTTGGCTTCCAAGCAGCAGCGCCCCAGCAGCAGGAATCTAAGAGGGTGGCTTTTCTGGTGGTGTGAGCAGCGAGGGTCTCAAGAGCTGCTCTCTCTCTGGTGGCAGAAGTGCCTAGTGGTGAAAGTCCAAGATGAAAGTCTGGTGGCAGGGGTTTCTACTGGCAAGAGTCCAAGGAGCTGCCCTCCCTAGCAGCAGTAGTATCCAATGGCAATGGTCCAAGAAGCTGCACTCCCTAGCAGCAGTGGTGCCCAATGGCAACAGTGGGAAGGGCAGGGGAACCTGGGCCCACCCTATTCCACTGGGTTCCAATCCAGGGTTCTTCAAAACCAGTTAACCCATTGCAGGGTTCAGGTCTCTGTATCTCCAAGCACGTCCCCTGCCCTTAGTCCTTGCTCTGGAATCTCCTCCACTGGGGCTCATCGTCCCTGTGGTCAACTGGGCTCCCACGACGGAGTCAGGGTGCTCGGCCTCAGTGGTTTGGAGCCCCGTCGGCTTCTCAGCAGGAGCCTACAGCGTGTGTCCATTCTCCTCCTCAGCCAGCCCATGCTGAGCTGAACTGTTTCCTTTTATATGCTCCCTCCACTGGGAGCATGCCCAGCAAGAGAGAGGGGGCATGGCCTCTTGAGCCCAAGCAGTTTGTGAAACCCTGCATCACCAGCATAGGGTTGATACAGCCCATCACAGGAAGGCAATGAACAAATGCAAAGCATTACTATATTTATTATTTTAAACAAGATTTTTTTTAAAAAAATTGTCATCCATATCTATAGGGTCTGTGGATTGGTGGAACGGAGCAAGGGTTGTAGGAAGGGTGAATCTCAGTTACACAGGATGGGAAAGCAGGAAGGATGGCTGTTAGGATAAAGCAGACAGTGGGGTCCCTAGTTAGGTGGGAAGGAGTATCCCACATTGGGGCTTATGGGAGAGTCCAAGAGCCTGAAAATATATCCCAAGAGACCTGTGGAAAGGTACTTGAGATGCCTTAAAAGAGGCCTGGATTTTCACAATGGGCTCACCACTCGCCCTCTGAAAATTAAACCTCTTTAAATGTATCTCAAGCTGGGAACCAAAACAAAAACAAAAAAACAAGGGCCCCAAAATCATTAATCACTTTTGAAAATATTGCCTATGTGTATAGAAATGTACATTAAACTCTCAGACTTTCTAAGGTTGTTTTGTGGGGGGGGAGGTGGTTTGGGAAGGTAGGGGGTGTTTGTAAGTAAGACCTTTAATGTTACTTTAATAGCTTGTTGTGGGTTTTTTGGTTTTGGGAGTTTTTTATACACCAACCATAACCACCATTGAAAAACATTATCTTATGCTAGCTAGATTCCCTCAGGCATCAACCACTTGAACTTCACCACTGCAAGTGAACTGCTGTCATCACAACATATAATCCCATCAGAGAATCATAGAATATTAGAGCTGGAAGGGACCTCAGGAGGTCATCTAGTCCAACCCCCTGCTCAAAGCAGGACTATCTCAGCTAAATCATCGTAGCCAAGGCTTTGTCAAGACGCAGCCTAAAAACCTATGAAGATGGAGATTCCACCACCTCCCTAGGTAACCCATTCCAGTGCTTCATCACCCTCCTAGTGAAAAACTTTTTCCTAATATTCAACCTAGACCTCCCCCACTACAACTTGAGACTATTGCTCCTTGTTCTGTCATCTACTACTGTTGAGAAAAGTCTAGGTTCATCCTCCCTGGAACCCCCTTTCAGGTAATTAAAGGCTGCTTTCAAATCCCCCCTCAGTTTTCTCTTCTGCAGACTAAACAATCAAATAAGGATGACTGAAAAATAAGAAGTCACTTATGAAAAACATAAATCTCTGGTGAAGGTTGGTCTCTCTCATCTGCAAACATAAGAGCTCAATGTCCAGGTTCCATAAGCAGAGGAAGGCCTCTGAATCAAGGGAGGCTAGGCATTATACATCACTCTCCAGATGTCACCTTAGGCACTCTTCCATCACATGACCTATTGTCGGTGATGTTGCCTCACAGTCCCAGCATAGGGTCAAAATCAAGCCAATGGTCGCAGCAACATCGGTCAAGCCAGAGAGTAGCCTGTTGAGCCTGGACCAGGGTCTACGATCAAATGGATAATCAGGAAGGTTCAGTGATGGACTCCTGAAATTACTGCAAGGACAATTTTTTTGGCCCCCGGGTGGCACTGATCTTCCAAGCATGGTAAAAGCCCAGTAACAGTTTTATCCAAGAGTGTGTGAGCCACCATAGAAAAAGGATGTCAAGAGATCATCTGTACTGTCACTCCCTGGACCACAGGAATGGGATTCCACTCCTGAATACAAGCAGGTCTTTGAGTTGGCACAGTGTGTTGATCCCTGTCTGAGAATGGGGCATCAGTCAACTGGAGATGTAACAGGTTGTTTAATTTGACATAGCTCTCCATGTAGACTTAGCAGTAATGGCATCTTGTCAAAGATGTGGCAGCATTATGTGCTCTGGCACATGTAGAAGTTAGTTTATAATTCAAACAGCCACAAATAAAACAAGTGGCCAAATTGAGTTCCATGTCAAAAAGCTGTGCGTGTCGGGTGCACCTCTGACCTCAGACCAGTATTCAGCTGACACAAACATTAGGGCTAACACAGATATACAAAGGACTGAAGGGTCTGTTCCCCAGGAGGCTTCAGGTAGTTTTTGAAGGAAGGTGGTACAGGAGGAGATCTTCATTTTCGGGTGTTCCAGGTGAGCCTGGTATGTCAGGCTACAATTGAATTTTACTCCCAAGTATGTGACAAAACAGGATGGAAGGACACAAATCAAGATGGGTTCATTGGCAAGATGATTGTTTAGATGGAAAGCAGTTGCCACTGTCTTGGTTTCATTGAGAATTAGTCTCCATTTCTGAAAGTAAGTGGTCAAAGTATCCATATCTTGACTGAGATTCCCTTTGATCCTGTAGATGTTGTTTCTAGTGTCAACAATACAGATGTCATCAGCATACACATGCTTCTTAGCCTGCATTTCAGGAAGGTCATTTGTGTACATATTGAACAAAAGGGGAGCCAAAACCAACCCCCATGAAAGGCCATTGTGAGCACAATTTAGGTGACTGATTTTCTCCCCAACTTGCAGGATGAAACTTTGGTTGCTAATCATTTCTTGGACGAATTGCACCATCAGCCTACAAAGAATAATTTGCAGCATCTTGGCTGTCAGTCTGATGTTCCACACAGCGCCAGAAGATCCTTTCAGGTCAATAAAGACCATGCCAACTTTCTTTCCTGACTCAAATGAATCTTCTATGTTTTGAATAAGGTGACATATCAGGTGACCTGATCTTGGCTGCATCATCCCCTTCTGAATCCATCCTGAAAGCAAGGCAGTTGAGGTTCAACTACCTCATTAATCGGCATCAGGATTAGTCTTTCCATCAGCTTATAGGTAACACACAGCAAAGAAACCTATACTCTGTCTTCTCTCTGACCTTGTGACATACCCCTACAAATACAGTCTTTGAATCCTTCCATTGGCTCCCTGTTTTCCACTGCATTGAATTTGTGCTGCTTCTTGTCACTTTCAAGGTCCTTCACAATTCATGGCTGCCACTCCATCAATGATGCCTGCCTTGAACTACCATTTGTTCATCTTTCCCATGTTTGCATGCTTTCTTCTAAACTGCTCCTTATGCATAAGCACCCTCTCAATACTAATTCATAAGGCTAATACCATCTCCTCCTTTAAATTCTTCATTTCTAGTGTGATTCCTACAAAAAGTCTGCAATGATGCCTAGGTTAAGCAGCAATCAAAAATAGAAGCCATTTATTTTTTAGTAGGTGACAACATATTCCAAAGCATTTGAATCATTATTCTGTGCACAAAGCTAGTCTATATAAACACACAATCTTAATACTGTTACACTTTTCCTCCCATCCCTTCGGTCTCCTGTTGTTTGTTACGTTCCCTTGTTGCCTCTTTCTTCAGTTTAGACTGTAAGCTCTTCAGGACACATATTATGGTTTCTAATGGGTTTGTGTGAAACCTAGCACATGGGGCCCAAAGAAAATCCTTAGGATAAATACAAAATAATAAATTATAATAACCACCACCAGTATACATGTCCTATTTCTTTTACTTTCTCAGAACTTCATAATTCACTACATTCCCTATCACTAGTTCCATTCTTATAGTAGGAGTTTCAGCACAAAATCCAACAGATATGAAAGGTTTGCCCAAAAGCTATTAACTAAGGGAGATAATTTCAAATAATCCCACACATATATAGTAATGACAGGCAGGAACATATTTCAGCCATGCATATTGTATTGCCAGTAAAACAAAAGATCAAATAAATATACAGTACGTGTTTACTGAGGGGAAAAAATTGATGATCAAACACATAACACAGGGAAGTCTGTCAGGTAAGAACAAGATCAAACACATTTGAGCATGTTATAACTATTCCGAAATACATATTTGAGACTGTACATAAACGTCTTGTTTGAAATAACATCTTCCGGCTTCTGTTAACTAAAGTAAATAACTTTTTTCATCCTAGAGAAGAGGAACTACAAGTTTAAAATCCTTGGAAGCTGCTAAGTTTGATAATACTGTCTAGCTGTTCAGGAGTGAGTTACAGAGCAACCAGTGAGTCAGAACAGACATGGGACAGGATAATGAACATGTATATGTTTGTGTGCTTGTTTAGATAACCAATAGGATGATCAGATACCTGAATCATACAAAAGATATGATCAATAACTTAGAATATGGAGGTGAGTTTTTTGTATATTGACTTCAGAATCTTTTAACTAAATTAGTTGTATCATACAGCTGGGTATAGTTTGTTTTATATTAAGTCAAATATATATATATATATATATATATTATGTGTGCCATAAATCTTGGGAAACATAATTTACTGCTTTAGCTGTAAGTTCTTTATAACACCAATGGGTCTGGGTGGACTTTTAACTTTATTATCTATGAAATGCTAATGCCAATGGATTAGATAACTTCATTAGACAGACTACATAAAGAATTAGTGGAGTTACTAAATAATCCCTAAGGCCTCCATACCAGCTCATGCTCTCAGTGACCCTATTCACTATGAGGATGAAAACTTCTCTACAAGGACAAACAAAACATAGAGTGTCCTCCAGATGTGCAATAGAAATTTTAAAACATGTAGTAAAAACATTTCCATATTTAGAAATATTTCCACAATTAAAAACCCCCTAATTTATAAAGGGCAAGGGCACAAAACTGTTTCTTCCCCCCTGCCTCCTTTAGGGAACCACATCAGCATCACAAAGTTATCAGGACGTCTGCATTTCAGTGTCATAATGCAATGACACTGCAGAGGCCATTCCCAGCCTTAGATAGGACAAGTGCCGGCATACCCTTGCACTGATGGGACTGCAGGGTTTTTCCCTCAACCCACATGTGATTTTCCAGCCCCAGCCAAGTTATTCAGCCTGAGCACTGGGGGCAAGATTTGGAGCATCAGCTTTCTGTAGATAAGTATGATTCCCTTGTAGTAAAACATAGATTTAGATGTTGCGATGCTGAACATCACAGCCCTTAGAAAATCACAGAAACAACACTGCAGTCCACAAAGGCTGACCTAAGTATCCAGGCTTCCTATACAATGAATAGGGAGAGACAGAAACCTGAGACTGCAATCCACAAAGCCAACCTACTAGGTTAGGCAGTGCCTAAAATAGCGAATGGGAGACAAAAGGTTGTAAGGGAGGTCCTCAGTGATGATATCCCAAATTTCCAATAACCAGTTCTATAAAGGCAGGTGATATTTAAGAACCTATTCTGAATAGGTTCTTAAACATCATGCGCACAGCACCCCAACAACCCAGCACCCAAACTTCACAGTGCCCTCCACCGTGAAATTGACCCTCCCTGGTCAATTTCAGCAGCAGGGAGAATCACTCCCCGCAGTGAAATTGACCCTCCCTTGTCAATTTCGGCGGTGGGGAGCGCTAAGAACCGGTTCGCTGAATTTTTTCTATTTTAAGAACCGGTTCGTGCGAACCGTTGCGAACCGGTTGAATATCATCACTGGAGGTCCTCCTCTCCCATCCCTCCCCAGCTCTTTTGCGTGAACTTGCCTATGGGGCCCAATCCAGTAGGCAGCCACTGATAGGGCCCCACACACATCTCAGGGGCTGAATGCCTACCTTTCCTGGTTTGCAAATCACCGTGGGGCTTAGGCAGGCATCTAAGCACCTAGAGTGAGGCAGCCACATGCATGCACAGAAGCAGAAACTCAGGATCCATCCACACTGCAATTAAAAACCAGCAGCTGTCCCCTGCCAGCTAACTCGGGTTCCCAGCGCTTGGGCTAAGGGGCTGGTTAACTGCAGTGCAGACATTCGGGCTCAGGCTGGGCTCAGACTCTAGGACCCTGTGAGGTGGGAGGGTCTCAAAGCTCAGGCAGCAGCCAACCCTGAATGTCTGCACTAGTCAGGGCCCTATTTGAACACATTCCTTGGCACCATACATGCATCCAAGCCAAGACCCAAACTGTCTTTCTGACTTTTTTTTTTTTTTTTTTGCAATTGTGGACCAAGTTATCTTGCCTGCTCCAGAAAGCCATGTTCTCAAAAGACAATGGTAGTAGTATTTGTCCTAAAAATCAAGATTCAAGGTCACGTTGTGATATAATTTAGAGAGGAAAAACTAAAGAGAGATTCCCTAACCTTTAAAAAAAGGCTCCTATTGAACTTCACAGACCTCCTTGAATGCTTGTCATTTTTCCTTGTGCTGGAGATTGAGCCAAGCATATTGGTGCCAGCCAGATGATTAGCTCATTCATAGGTACAAACTGTGGGGGAGAATAAAGGTATGTCTCCTACAGCTTTTCACTATCCTATCTATGTGAGTGGGACTCATGCTCCCCGCTACCACCCCTTCATGTTCTGTATGTTTACACCACTCATACCACTGGTTAGGAAGCTGTCACAGCAGTGCTTTTCTTCCATTTCCCACAAGGGAGATGGACTCCCTAGATGGGGAATTATCATAGTTGGTGGAGGGGCTTTTTTTTTAAATTATTTGTAACCTTCCTTGAGAATGTGATTCCAGAGTACAGAGGAAGCAGTGCAGTGACTCCTCTTCTTCCAAGAAGAGAGACTGTGCATTACTTAATGCATTATAAGTAATTTGTGCTAAATCCTGGTGCATAGTAGGTTTGTTAACTAATCCTGGAACAAATTAACAGATTATAATTACATGGTGTGGTACGCCAGCCCCCCTTTCTGGCGCTCGCCCACTGGCGACAGTCTTTGTAGGCTGTGGGGCCTGAGGTAGCCCCACCCCAGTCCAGGTAAGTCTCTGGATCTTCCCCTCTCTTTGGCC
>ML675601.1:32263741-32329967 GCA_007922155.1 Mesoclemmys tuberculata | reverse complement strand
CCCACCCCAGTCCAGGTAAGTCTCTGGATCTTCCCCTCTCTTTGGCCACTCCCTACAGGGCAAGCAGGTGCAGGCCTTTCTGTAGGCCTGAGGGGCTGTCTCCCCAACCTCACTGGGGAGGGCAGCTAGCCTGTTTGTGCCAGTGACCCAGCAGGGTACCTGTTCTCCCTGTAGGCAGGGGGGTCCAGGATCAGGGTCCCCTTAGCTCTGCTTCCCCAGCAGTAGAAACCTCTATCTCAAAACTCTATCTCCAATACTCCAGCAGCTCCTTCCTCTTCTCCTCACTCTACTACCTCCCACTGCCTGCTTGCACTGGAGGCTTTTAAGTGTTTGGGGCGGGGCTCCTTGATTAGCCCCAGGTGGCCTAATTAGTTAAGCAGCCCCAGGTGACCTAATTGCCTAATCAGCCCCAGCTGCAACCTCTTTCCTGCCTGTAGGGAAGAGGGCTTTAAGCATTCTAGGGCTCACATATCGGCCCTGAAGTACCCTGCCATAGCCATCTGGCTTGACTTTACCACAATGGCTATTCATTCTGGACATGTGACTTTAATCACGGATTGCTTTAAAAATTCTAAACATTTTTTCCCACGCATGACTTGATTTACAGTCCTCCTGGAGTAGTACAATTCCTGCCAACTTTAAAATGTATTCCTGCAGCCGGTTGTTGTGTTATACAAGTGCAAAAAATAAAGTTATTTAAAATATTTCAAATGGGAAGTGTGCATCTAGTTGATATTAGCATAACTCAAAAAGGGTTAAACTGACTGAGTTCAAGCTTTCCCAAACCTTTGCCTAATATATTCAATCTAAAGCTAATCAAATAGAGCTAAATCAACTTCACCAGCCAGCGCTATGTCCTCTATTCATAAACAAGCAGGCTGGAAGCCTGTCCCCTACATCAGTGGTTCTCAGCTAGGCATACCCATACCCTGGGGGGTAAACAGAGGTCTGCCAGAGGGTACATCAACTCATCTAGATATTTCTCTAGTTTTACAACAGGTTTTATAAAAGCGATAGCAAAGTCAGTATAAACTAAAATTTCATACAATGATTTGTTTATACTGCTCTTATGTACTATGCATTGAAATATAAGTACAATATTTATATTCCAATTGATTTATTTTATAATTATATGGTAAAAATGAGAAAGTAAGCCATTTTTCAGTAACAGTGGGCTGTGACACTTTTGTATTTTTATGTCTGATTTTGTAAGTAAGGAGTTTTTACGTGAAGTGAAACTGGGGGTACGAAAGACAAATCAGACTCCTGAAAGGGGTACAGTAGTCTGGAAAGGTTGAGAGCCACTGCCCTTGGTGAAGGATCCAGGGTGTGCTTCAGTACACCCAGTGATACCCTCCACAGCCATTGCCTTCACTCCTTAACAAGATGCCCACCGCTGATTGTTTTTTCTTGTCTAATGTCACCACAAAGGGTCTCCCTAAATCTCGGCCTAAGCATTCATGGGAGCAACTGCTGATTATGCCACCAAGCCCTCTGCTTGCCAAATGATTTGCTTAGCATTTTCACTCAATAAGTTTTTTGTTTGTTGTTCTTTTTTTTTTTTTAACAGCTTTATGAACTGTACTGCACTGCATACTGTTTTGGTTCTGTGATGGCTAGAAGAACCAGCTGAGACAGACCCAAGCCTGTTGTTTTCTAAGCTAAGTCATCACTTGTACCGCATTTAATCAGTTGAGGACAAGTAGAAACATAATAGCTGCCCTTGTCTTAGTAAAGGCTGAATCAAATTTGTTTTCAGATGACTTTGTAAAAAATCTAAGAGCAGTATCTCAAATTTTTTTGGTTCCAGCAAACTGTATTGTATACATACACACACACTCTACACTAATTGTTGAAAAGTGCTTTGCTGGTGGAAATTGTCAGCCATGTCCTCAATGGTATATAGGGAAAGAGAAACTGTAATGTCCTCGGTAATCATCTATTTACTGTTATAATTATTAAACAAAGAAACCTGCTGCTGTAAGCCCTTCTCAATAATCACAGCTTTTACTACAATTGTAGCACTGCATGGAAAAATACTGTTAACAATCTAAACTAATGCTACCCTTTGACCACTCAGCTATAGAATGGATGAATGGGATTTGTCTGACTGCTACACTTTACAAAAAACGGCTGTGTAAGAATGCGAGTTGGATTTAAAGAAAAATGTCAGCCAATGCAAGGAAAAAGGTATAGTCATCCCCAAATGAATTCAGATTTCTACTGCAAAATCAGTATAGTCTGGCGCTAACCTGCCACATACATACACCAGCAGCAATAATTTTTATGGTGGACTGCAGACGGAGCCATTAGCAGATTGGATGTGCACACCCACAGACATGCCTGTGGCCTCAATGCAAAATGATCCTCTACAGCTCCTATCATGTGGGACCTACAGTGTGACCTCGGTGGGACTTGGGAGGAGCCACAAAAGGGATGGACAAGTTTCTCTCTACGCTCCCATTGCTGGCTATTCCGGCAGGCTAATATTATGCTCAGTAGCTGCTAGAATTTGTTGTTCTTTGTGGTAAAGATACAGTTCTCTTCTGGGTAATACATGTTTTGAATAACCAGGTTTTCAAGTTCCATGTGGAAGCAGATCTTCTGATATTAAAATAGTTCAAATAGATCCCCTAATTGTATACTCAACTTCATGTTAAATTTCTTCACAACCCAAAACATTCAGCTTGGAGGCTAAACTTATGGTACAGAACAACCTTACAAAGAGCTAGAGACAAGTCATGGTACAGAACAACCTTACAAAGAGCTAGAGACAAGTCATGCCCTCTGTGGGAAAACTGCAGCAACAAGAAGAAACTCTAAGGGATTGGGGAGTATTTGACAGCATGGAGTCAGATCCCATGTAAGATAATTCTGCCATTGGCAAACATTATTTAATGCAAGGAACTCTCCATTGCTTCGTAGGGGGCTGGTACCTCAGAGTGACTATTTCATGATCAGCCCTTCAATTTCATTAGGCTTTTCACTGATTTTATCCCTTACGCAGGCAAAAAACAGCCCTTAGTCTTTTATACAACCCAATAGCCTACATGCTGTTCTCCGCAAGCTTTTCCTTAGCTTATTGACAAGTGTCAGACTTCAAATGATAGTTTATTAGCTTTGGTTCGTAATTTTCAGCCTCCCTCCTCTGAAGGCATAAAGCAGTGGTGAACACTAAAATATGCCACTCAGAGTGAATTTAAGATATAGGAATATTACAATATCTAGTTTCAACTTGTAAAACATCTCTCTAACAGTAATAATTTCCTACAGTACATCAGTATCAATGAAGCAACATTAGGACAACTGATGTACAAGAAGCACTATACAAGGGAAAACTCCAAGAGAGTGTATAAACGATAATACATGCAAATATTTTCTGATGCCAAGCAATATTTAAACTCTGGTACTGTTCCACTAAAACGTGTACAACAGCAGCTCTGATCTCATGCATTTTCCCACCAAAACAGTGCTTTTTATTTTAGCCTCACACACAACAGTATCAGTTAAGACTGAAATAAACACAATAGACCAAATTCTCAGCTGAAAGTGACATAGCTCACTTCAGTGATGCTACAACAATTTATACAGCTGAGGATCATTCTCCACTGCTTCTCATCTTGAATAATGATTGACACCCATAAAGTGGGTGTAAAATACTGCCAAATCAGAGTAGTAATATTTTAAACCCCCTTTGTATAGGTGTGTCAATGACTATATATGGTGCAAGACAAAGGAGATTCAGATCTCATAATTTATGCTTTTCTGAAAATACAACCACTGTATGGGGAAAGAAATCAGATGGGGTAGAACAAACAGAGTGAGATGTAAAAGCCTTAGGGTAAGTTGCTTGAAATTGGTACACAAAGGAAAATTGAACAGAACAGTGATCAGAAACAGAACAGTGATCAGAAAATTGCATAAAAATACTGGATTAACCAAGTCAGACTAGGATATACAGTGGATCTAACATCCCAAAAACATATCTGTTTATACAGAACAACAAAGTCCATTCCTTCCTTTACTTAAAGACCATGATTTTGCTTTAATTGATAATTTAAGAAGATAATTATCTATCAATGTAGGTGATTAACTGCATCACATTTAGCTATTTAATTATTGAGAGTAACATGTAAGAGGGAAAATGCCTTAGATTTTTCTTAAAGACACAATGTGGGTGAGGTAATATATTTTATTGGACCAGCTTCTGTTAGTTAAAGAGACAAGTTTTTCATAGAATCATAGGACTGGAAGGGACATTGAAATGTCATCTAGTCCAGTCCCCTGCACTCAAGCATTATCTAGATCATCCCTGACAGGTGTTTTTCTAACCTGCCCTTAGAAATCTCCAACGATAGAGATTCCACAACCTCCCAAGGCAATTTATTCCAGAGCTTAACCATCCTGGAAGTTTTTCCTAACATCCAACTTAAACCGCTTTTGTTGTAATTTAAGACCAGGGCTTCTTGTCCTATCCTCACAGGTTAAAGAGAACAATTTTCTCCCTCCTTTTATGTACTTGAAAATTGTTATCATACCCCCCCCCTCAGTCTTTTCTTCTCCAGACTAAACAAACCCAATTTTTTCAATCTTCCCTCATAGGTCATGTTTTCAAGACCTTTAATCCTTTTTTGCTCTTCTCTGGACTTTCTCCAATTTAGTCACATCTTTCCTGAAATGAGGAGCTCAGAACTGGACACAAAACTCCACTTGAGCACTAATTAGCATGGAGTAGAGCTTTTTAAAAAATTCTATCCTCCAAAGCAACTCCTCCCAGCTTGGTATTTTCCGCAAACTTTATAAGTGTACTCTCTATGTCATTAACTAAATCACTGATGAAAATATTGAACAGAACGAGACCCAGGACTCATGACTGCAGGACCCCACTCGATATGCCCTTTCAGCTTGACTGTGAACCACTGATAACTACTCTCTGGGAATGGTTTTCCAACCAGTTATGCACCTACGCTATAGTAGCTCCATCTAGGTTGTATTTCCCTAGTTTATTTATTAGATTGTCATGTGACATAGTATCAAAAGCATTACTAAAATCAAGATGTACCATATCTATTGCTTCCCCACATCTATAAAGATTCTTACCCTGGCAATAAAAGTTTTTAGTTTGACTTGACACAATTTGTTCCTGACAAATCCATGTTGACTGTTACTATCACTTTATTATCGTCTAGGTGTTTGCAAATTGATTGCTTAATTATTTGCTCCATTATCTTTCCAGATACTGAAGTTAAGATGACTGGTCTGTAATTCCCTGAGTTGTCCTTATTCCCCTTTTTATAGATTGGCACTATAGTTGCCCATCTCCAGGCCTCTGGAATCTCTCTTGTCTTCCATGACTTTTCAAAAGGTAATCACTAATAGCTCAGATGCCTCTTCTGTCAGCTTCTTGAGTAATCTAGGATGTATTTCATCAGGCCCTGATGACGTGAAGACTTCAAGATCTAACTTGTCTAAGTAATTTTAACTTGTTGTTGTGGTGAAAAGGGGTTAAAAAACTCCTGTCTTGGTTCGTTTGCATTCCTCGCTTCAGATGGGGGGGCCTGGAGAAGAGAGGGCGAAGGAGGGAGGAAGGATTTTTTATCAAGTCCACTTCCGTTTATGGCCCGGTGACAGTTTTATGGCTTACTGTGGGGTTTTTTTCTTTTTTTTTATCCCTTGCTTGAGACAGTTGGATTTTCCTAAAGGGATCAATTTCTTAAAACACACTTACACATACAATCATACAACTTACTCAGGTTTGACTGATTGAGGGGTCCGCACCGTTTCTATTCAACCCGTGATACTGATGGGGTGAATGAATCCGATAACGGAACGCTTATTTAGCGGGAGGGGGAGGAAAGGCAGACAGACAGACATAGAGGGAACCCTTTGAAGTCACAGGAGCTCTATTGAACAACGGAGCTATAAAGGCTCATGAGTTAGGAAAGGGGAAAGGGTAGCCTTGTGGCTGCAGTCACTCTGCCTGTCCGTTGAGTCACTAGATTCAGACAGGCCCCCCTTGCTATTCACCCGACCAACTTGTGGACGGATGAGAGCAGCTGAAACCTGTCTTAGTCCAAGACTTGGCCAATGGCTCATAAATCTATCATTCATTATTCAATGATACATGTTCTCTGTTCAATTCAAATTCACTATTTATTGAGGGTTTTCTCTCTATCACAAGTTGTCTCCCCTTATCCTTTTACAATTCCTTAAACTTAAAACTTAGCACTTAAAACTTATGATTTAAACAACTAATCATACTAACACAAATACACTAAACAGATACTTAAAGACTTACTTACAAATAAACAACATTTGATTAATACTTACCACACAGATGAATGAACTCAGTTGCAACAAAATCAATAAAAGTTTATGTTCAAATTTCCTTACTCTTTACGTTACGTTCCCGGGTTTTCCTCCAGGTGGAACTTCTATCGCATTCACACCCTGGTTACTGGTTTTCATCCAGGTGGAACCTCTATTGCATTCACACCCAGGTTACCAGCTCTAATGCCCTATACTTTCTTGAGCAGCGAGCTGGGGAGAGGCAATGATGGTTGATCAGGCCATCTTTGCGGTGCTATTCTGGTGCACCCCTTGTGATGCATGGCTCGTCCAATTTGCCTCTCTCCTGACAACCTTATATATCTCTCTACCCCAGCGTATTGCTTGCTTAAACCAATTGTGACGTTTTGGCTATTGTCCAACCAGCAAGTCCCACACCTGTGAAGGAACTTTTTGCCCTCCAGTGGCTAGTTACAAGCCTTGGGGTGCCCACTGTTGCTGGACAGATTCTCTGTTTTTTGACTGTCAACAGGCCTCATCCTGTTGACCAGCTTTGACTTCCTGATCGCCAAACTCTTGGAAACAGCTTGTTTTTTGTGACATTTGCCATTGTTGCTTGAGCATCCTCTATGTTGGTATGCAATTACTCAAAAATGACCTTGGGGCACATATACATTACAGGCTCTATAGAAGTCTGTTACAACAGTTGTTACCCTATTTTAGCCTCTGATCCTACCTCATTTTCATTGGCATTTACTATGTTAGATGACCAATCTCTACTAACTGTTTGGTGAAAACTGAAACAAAAATGTTATTTAGCACTTCTGCCATTTCCTCATTCTGAACTTATACAAAGCTTTTCTTCAAGCCTGGGAAAAATACAGTAATCAGAGTGTCACCTGAGTGTTAGATTTTTCTTAACATGCAAACACTGCATTCTACAATTTTATATTAGTGTAAAGAGCCCTCTAGTGTTCACATGTAAAGTACATTATCAGCTATTTCAAATAATAAACTACAACCTCCCGGCAAATTTGTACTTCCCCACGCTCTTCAAGTGAGGAAAGTATCCTTAGTTTCAGGGTGGGAAAGAAGATTGGGTGATAAATGTATATAATTATTTTACAAGACTAGACTGGTCTCAACATAAATCATGAAATCATAACAGCTAATTATCTGTTCACTAGGATATTATATATTCATGTTTTATATGATTTCATGGACCCTCTGATAGTGTCCTTTTTAAAAATCAAACCTAAGACAATCGATCAGTGGATAGACAGATGTTTTGATTAAGGCCTCTATCTCTCTATTTGGGATCCAGAGCCACAAAACCTTTCCTGGAGTCAGGTGCCTAAGCAAAAATGGCAATGGTGCAGGTCTAAAGCCACACAAAATGGCCTGGCTGTAGGAAGAGGAGGACAGCACCCTTATAATCTTTAGCCCAGTGGCAAGGTTACTCACCCAGGCTGTGGGAGACCACAATTCAGTTAATCCCCTCTGCCTGATGAGGACCCTGGTATGGAGTTGAGCAAGGTTTCCCACCTCATGGGTGAGCACCCTAACCACTGGAATACAGGGTCATTCTTACCTTCTGTCTGGCACATTGCATATTAATTATTTATACAAAATGGAACAGCTTGAACAAAAGAGACTGAGAAAGTACCACATCAAAATATCCCTGAACCCCAGTAGTTAGGGTGATCACCTGAGTGGTCTCCGACCAGGACAAATTTAGAAAAAGTAATGCTGATTTTCAAGGCCTACAGCATAAACTTTCTTAAAGCGGAAAAGACATAGTCATTTCCCCAACAAGAAACCCACAGGTGGCAGGGAGAAGGAAGCCTAATAAGTCTCTTTCAAAGAGTACATATACAGAGGACCGGGGGAAGCCATCTGACAATAAAAGTAGCCATACCCAGTGCTTTAATGTTCACATAAGGAAAGATCTCAGAAGTACACAGAGCTCTCACCCTGCTATTAAAATATGTAATATATATACAGACTGTATACATGCAGACAGTATAACAAAACATAAATCTCAACCTAAACTCTTTCTGCCCAAGCTTGGTTAATCCTAAAACTTCAATGTATGCCCTTATCTGTCCTAGTCACTAGGGCCCAGATCCACAAAAGGAATTTAGATGTTGTGACACTGATTATGTTGTACCACCTAACTTCTAGACACCTAGAAAATCACAGGAACAACACGAGGGTTGCCAGTTTTGGTTGGACATATTCCTGATGGTTTTATCACATGACAGTCTTTAATTACAGATTAATCTTTAATATCTGGAAACTCCAAGACAATCCTGGAGGACTGGCAACCTTAACTATGAATCAAAAGCCTGAATTCATTGCGTAGGCTCCCTATACAATGACTGAGAAGAGGTAAGTGCCTATTCTGTGATTCACATAGCCAGCATGCTGGGCAGGAAGCTGCAGAAGCTAGCCAATGGAAGATACTGGTGAGAGGCATGTGGTAAACTCTACCCCTTGGGAGTTCAGCACTCAGCTCTGCTAACAATCCATGAATTGGAAGAAGAGAGGAGTTTGACCACTTAAATTTCATGTGGGCCCAATCCAGTGGGTGCAGTCAGAGACCTCCTAATTCTATGTAAGAGCCATGGAAGGAGGACTTCTCTTATAACCTTTACCTCAATGCTTAGGGAACTCACCTGGGACGTGGGAGATGCCCCTGCCAGTTCAAGTCCCCCTCTACTTGATGAGACCAAGAGATTGGTACTGGGCTCTGCCACATCTCAGGCTAGTGAGTGCCTTAAGCACTGAGGCGTGAGATATTCTGTTGTTTCTCTCTCTCAGTGTCTCCTACTGAAGTTGTTGCACTTTAATTAACATAACTGAATAATTAAATATTAATTGAGCTAGACACATTGTGAGAGAAACATGGTAGCCCACTGGTTAAAGCACTCACCTGAGAGGCAGCAGATTTCTAGTCTGTGGGCATGGTCCAGACACAAAAGTGCACTGCACTCAGTGCAATTCACTTACAAATGTAGCCCTGATGTATTTCTTATTTTCTGGCTCTCCACAGGCACTGCGGCCTGGCTGCAGACAGTTCAAATGCCTCACCATAGCTTTTCAAAAACCCCACAAGAAAGCTTTCTTGCAGAGAAAGAAGCATGAGCTGAGCATTCACCTTGGCCTCCATTCTGAGAAAAAGGCTTGGAAATAGCATCAGCAGAGGAATTATGAGTGTTTCCAGTAGAACATGGCAGTTTTACCTCTTCTTTCACAATTCCCCTGAGCACCATGAGATATTCCACAGTACATTTTGAAATGTTGTATCTGGAATTGTAGCATAGCTGTACATGGAGGGGTGGTCAGCTGCAACATTGCAGAGGAGTGTCTGCAGAGAGCAAACACTGTAGTGATCCTGGAACAGCACGGCTAATATGGACACGATGCTTACACTGGCACTATCCCACCAGTTTAATTAGGAATGATTGAAATTCACTAGTGCAGATCTGGCTTTAATGTAAATTCTCAACCTTAGCTTTGCATTAACCTTTTTTTTCTGTAGGATTCTTATCTGTATTATAAGTATGCTGTAATACGTTTTCGTGAATCCTCACCTATGTTGAACTTAATCACTCTCTCTGTGTCCTTGTGGCTCCCAGCAACCACAGCTGCCGGGTCATTTTCTCTGGCTGCATCAAAGGTTGTTTTTTAATAAGATAATTCAGGAAATAGCAAGGGTGGCTTTTCAACTCATCTTTTCAGCCGTTCTTATTTCTTATTTCTTTCATCACTGCATGGTGATCGCAGCTGTGAATGAATAAGAATTGTGACCTTGCAGTGAAATAAAATTTTACACCTTTAACAGTGGTATAAAGATTGATGATAGGTTATTCTAACCACTTTTTTTTAGCATGATAAGAGGTTTTGAGTCTAAAAGTCTGATGACAAAGATATCCTCTGTGACAAGAATGACATTTCCCTCTAGGATGCTTTATAGTATATTGAAGATTACTACTTGGGAGCAAATATCCTTCAGAATTCAGTACAGCCTAACGATACATTATGTATGGCCAGCAATATAGCTAAAATTATAGAATTAGTAACAGAACAAGAACCTTTATCTTGCTCCTGTTCAGTAAGCCAGATACATGAAAGGGCATTTAAATAACTACTTGTTCATTCTTTCATCAGGGAGAGTGAAGAAGAGAGACACTATCTTAACACCTATGCATTTATTTAAAGGGTTCTAACAGCAGGGATCTGGGAGGCTACATTTGTGTTGCTTGTACTTTAAGTACGATTTGATTCGTTTTAGTGTGGAAAATAGGAATTCAATTACATGGATTATGTCGCACTTGCACAAAAGCTTTCAAACTTTCTGCTTCCTAGATTCTACGCAAGTTCAGTATCCAGAATTGAAAACAAATGTATGTTTCCCACCAGTATCAAAAAAATTATCAGGGCATAACGTGGGAGATTAATATATACAGTCCTGGAGTGATTACAAGTTTGAGATAGGGCTGTACTGTGGTCATTAAACACATGGTTGGAGCTCTCAAAATTTATGAATGGCTGCAGAACCAAAAAAGCGATCTTGTATATCCAGAGGAAGTCTTACTTTATAACTATTATGTTTTTACAATGTAAATTATGGTAGAGCTCCCAGATTCATGTTATGATTCTCAGACACTTCTCCTGTTCCTGAATTCTTTGTTGGAAAATTACAGATTAGTATCAGTATAGAAGAATGTAGTCTGACCCTAGAACAAAAGAATTATGATGTCTGACATGACAGATCAGGATTTCTATTTTATTATCCTAATTATTACTTTCTATGAGCTTTTAATTCTCTATAAATCATGATATAAAAGGAGGAAAATAATTCTCTTTTATGGTAAAAAATTGTAATGGCTAACATTCCACTTATATATTACATATTTAAACAAGAATTAGATGTTGCTTTTCAGAGGAAATTTATTAGAGAATAATTTACAAGAATTGCTTTTTAATATTTATTGTTCTAGAGATGAAGAATAAAAGTGTATTTAAAGTATTAACTGTTTTAAGGATGTCCTATAGAAGAAGAAATATTCTGAGGGTGCAAAGCTACAGAGATCCTTCAAATATGAGTGGTACATTTTCACAGCTACTCTTTTTACCCTGGGCTGCTGCCCCATTCCCCAGTCAAGTGAATTGCTTATGTAAATACCAAGAAGATGTAGGAATAGTGGAAATGTATGGATAAGCCCATACTATGGAGATGCATATATAATAGAGGTAACTGTAGAGATAAAAGAAATTATAAAGATTCCAGAGCCTCAACTGTACCTTTATGCAACCACCAGTTAACTCATAAGCAAATGAACTCTTAAAGCAGTGACAAAAACATTAAACAGCTATTGCCACCATTAATTTATTCTGCAAGGCCCCAGTTCAGCAATCTACCTTTATTCAGCACAGTTCCTAGATACATGCTTAATTTAAGCATGTGCTTAAGTTGTTCCATGGGCTGTAAGCATAGGTTTAAATGTTTGCTAAATAGGGGCCTAAACAATTGACAATTAGTGAAGACAGACAGTAAGTAAATCAGTGAAGGGTCAAAATCTTTACTGTATATTTCCAAGATCATCGCTTGTTGATTGTGAAATCAAAATTTCATAGATTACACAGGAAAGAAGAGATCAAGCTCACTGAAGCTTTTAGTTTAATGCTTTCAGTAATAATGGTGCCATTTTTATGCTATAAATATAGCAAATATCACAAATCAAAATCAAACAGCTGCTGTGAAATTTAGAGAATTTACACAAAATTAACAAAAGATTGAGTAAATTAAAAATTGCAGGAAGTAAGCAACAGGACTGTTATAATATCAACATCCCCACTTCTCTGAAATTTTAAGAAACTTTAAGGATAAATTTTTATAAATTCTGATTAATCCTGTCTAGAAAGAAAATGTACAAGGATTTCACAGATTCACTTTGAACAGTTCTACTCGTCCTTCTTCATGAGGTTATAGAAGCAAGAAGCGTTTGTTGTTAAAATATGTCTCATTCTCTGAGATCAGGAATGAACTCTGCAAGGTAGTTTTTGACAGGAACATTTTCAAATACCTTCTATGACTTGATATCCTATTCAACAGCTGTTATCAAGTCACATCTCACAAATGCAGGTTTCCTTTTCAATTTGACATAGCCCAGAACTATCACCTAGACTATACCCTGGGACATGAAGAATTTTAAATAAATACCTGATGCTATTCTCCTGTCATATACAACAGGCTGGGAAAAGACAGAAACACATGCTTTAGAGAATCCTACTGTGAGATGTTTGTCGAACTAGCAAATAAAGTGAACATGCAGATTTCCGCTATTTCAAACTCCAAATACAACATGAGCAATACTGTGTTTTTCATTCCCCTCTTTCCAAAAGTTATTTCAGTGATCCGAATATTTTCTTTCCAGTCACTGATGCAGGACCAATGCTTGAAAAAGTTTACTGGTCCTATGAGCATTTACATTGGTCTCCTCAAATGTTCCTACCCCTTGAAGACCACAGAGGATTTTAAAAGCATGTTATTCTGATTACCAGCTTGTGGGGGGCAGGACCTCCCATATCAGTTGAAACATAACAACAGGTATCTTATGAAACAGCTGATATCATGAGAAACTCCAGATATCAGCTTTCCAATGATACAGAGCATTCATTTCTATCCACAGAAGCTCTTCAAGCAATAGGCACTAAACCTTAGCTGAATTCAAGGGGGAATCCAGAAATATTATACTGAACTAGGAATGATATATGTGATTTTAAAACCTAACATCTTATGACCTTCTAAAGCTTATAATAATTATACGCCATTAGGAATCTGTAAATCATAGCCATCTGTCTCAGAAGTTGTGTGTGGTATCAGTCTTTTCAATGGTCCTTGCTTCTTGGTCCAGGAGCGCTTTTTAGCACAGGTTCAGAGGCTGACTAAAGCAAGGCATGGACTTCAAATGAGTGTAATTTTCATTCCCTTCATACACAATGTTCCTTCTGATGGCAGTATATGACATATGGGGCAATATATGGCACAGTCTCTAATTTTAAATAATACCACAAGCCCTGATTAGTAATGTTATTAGTCACAGCTTTGTATTTATATTTGTACTTCCTGTAAAACTGTGCTCAAACCTTTATGTGCGATCTTTATGTTTCTGGTTTCAAAGCACCCATTTATTAGCACCGATATAATCTAAAAGAAAAATGTTCAGTACCTGCAATATGTTATAACTTAAAACTAATGGGTCTAAGCAAGTGAAGTTTTCTGTTAATAATGTTATTTGTTAAAGGGGTCCTGATATGGATTGGCTTTCTTTGCTCAAAATTCACAGTTTTATGCCTTGAAATGAAAAGTTCAATAAGTCATCTGAAAAGTTGTCTAGTTTCATAGTACCTTCTTTGTGTATTCCAGTATCCCATGCTGATTTGGTATGGAGATTTTTTTTAACAGTGCTATTCATTGCTGAAATCATAACATAGATCCCTCAGTTTTCTGTAGCAGCAATATACTAAGGAAGCTACTGCCCCTTCCCTCCCAGCACAGCAAAAACCACCACTGTCAAAAATTTTTGCTAAAATCCACACTGGCCCTTTCCACACTGGTGCTAATAAATTGTACTAGAATTAGCCCGAGCCCCTGAATAATGGTAGTGAACAAGCTACTCATTAGTTCTTCAAAACACTTTTCCAAACCATTAACTCAGATTTATCTGAGTTGAGGAGCCAAAATGTCAGCTACCCTGTGAGCCAGAAGGGGGTGCACAACAGACTGGTACTAATGAAGGCATAGAATAACTATCAGCTTACTAGTGGTATCTCAGCACATTCCCCACCACACCCCACCCCACACTCCCATCCCCACACACACCCGTTGGGTTCTAGGGATCTAATACACATGTTGAAAAACAAGAGGATGAAAACCAGAATCCTGAGGCTCCCCATAAGAGGAGAGCAAAGGCTCATCAGTACCTTATTATTTCTCAAGTGGGGTGACATGAGTGGTGAAGGAATATATGGCAGTGGAGACCAGATTGGATCCCTTAACTCTTCATTTCCAGACATTCTAGTGTATGGGATTTTTTAAAAAGGAATACAATTTTTATAAAGAATGCATACTCTTTTGGGGCGTTATCTTTGGAGCACACTTGCAACCTGATCACTTCCTGAACAAAGTTGTTTTGTTTTTTACCTGTTTTTTTTTAGTGAGCTATGATGGTGCGCTAACAATTTTAGGAACTATAGTTTTCCTATTGGATCAAAAAGAAAAAGAGTACAAGTGTCATCAACACCACAAAACGTATTGCTTAGTGTGCTGTCTAAAACTAATAGCTCTTTTAGGGAAGAATTTAAAAATGAACATTTTTTTCTAAAGGTCTCCAAAAAAGAGATGTTCTTTCTTTATGGAGGATTTTTCAGTGATGTTGAAACAGACTCAAACTTATGCAAAACTCTGAACAGCTAGGGAAATCAGAAATTGGATACCTTATGTTTGTAGAGCGCTAACAGTGTGGTAGGTGCTCTGAAGAATATATGAAGACAAAAGCCCTACTCTAAAGAGTTGACAAAGATTGTGCAAAAACTTAGATACACTTAACTTCACATCCTGTGTCCCTAATTCAAGAAAGCATCCATATATAGGAAAACATTTCAGCATAAATGCCTTTCCAAATAGGCTTAAGTGCATTCCTGAATATGAGCTTGTGAGTAGGTCCACTGATTTATAAGCATAAGTCTTTGCAGGATAGGGGTCCTGTATACAAACAAAAGAAGAGAACTGAGAGGTGATGAATCAAGTAATCCAAATCAATGGTGAAGTTAAGCACACACTGTAAGTTTTATTACTTTTTTAACATACATATATCTTGTAGTATTTTGCAATTGCTATTTTGTTTAGTTAACACTATGCAGATGGGATAGTGACTGAAAGCCTATCAATCAGTTAAAGTGTAATATAAATTTATTCAAATGATTTGCATTAAAAATCAGCTGTATTTAAAAAAAATGGCAAAATAATAAAAAACCCATGACTCAAATATGTCATTTCAGAATCTGAATGAACAGAATAGAAATGTCTAGGAATAGAAATCTAGTTATTTGATTCACATTCACTCTGAAGCCCTGAAAAGTCAGCCCAGTGGTCATGATGCATTTTTAAATCTGTTTGCATATTGCTAAATGTTGTACTCATAACATTTTAGGCACAAACCTTTATTTTACAGAGAATAAAAGGAAACGTGTCATCACAGAGGTAAAAAACAAACATCCAAATGGTGGAATAGCTGTAAAGATCATGTGTTATTGTTTTTATATTATTAAGGTTTGTTTCAGAGTGCTTATATTTTAATCTGTTTCTCATTAACCACTGTGAGGAGAAAGGACACTACTTCATAATCAAGTTATTCGAACTGTGAGGAGGGAAAAAAGCCCATTTTAACTGCCACTTTACTCATATTAATTGTTATTTCTATTTTTAGTATTTGGGAGGTACTCAGATACTTCAGTGATGAAGGAAACAAAGATAGGCTGACGTGCCTTAGTGGACAGGTAAATATGAGCAATGAAGGAGAATAGCTCCATCTAGACAGACCAGCAAGACTTGTCTTGCACATGACAAGTTCAGATAATCTGCTAGTCCTCTAGTGGATTTGATTTCTAAAACTCTACATTCTGTAACTGTACTCCACATCCAGGTCCCTGGAGACCCTCCATAATACCCCTGAGGGTGCTGATCCGCTGTTTGAGAAACTCTTTCCCCTGCAGAATACAAAAAAGCTCATAGGGTAGCTAGGTACAAGAAATTTGCAAAGCTTTTGGGGTCCAGCAGTTACCAAGACAAATCAGGTCCTCCTTATGTTCAGATTCCTCTCTATTCTAGGATCTCATTATTATAATTCTCCAAGAACCTTTTATATTTTAAAAGTCCATCTCATCTTCTTATGCTAGTTGTGGATTTGCCAAGGCTTTTGTTCCCTTCAGATATATAGAATAGTTTCCCTAAAGCTTTAGTCTTGTCATATCAGAGTTTCCATTGAAGAAAAGTAATCAGAAAAGAATGCTTATAGTTTTTAGCCACACAAAACAATATTGTGGGTTTTGGTCCCTATTAAAAACATGTGTTACGTGTATACTCACAATTATGTAAGTCCCAGACTATCAAAGAGGAGAACCAGTCAACTCATGCGTTACTCAATTTACACATAAACCTATATCTAGAATCTGGTTTAAACTGACAAATCCAGAAAATATGACTGAAACTGGGCCATATTCTGCTCTCATTTACATCAATGTAAATCCAGGGTTATTCCACTGAAACCAATGGAGTTATTGCAGGATTTATACCAAGGTAAGCGAGAGCAAAATTTGACTGACTACCCTTACTTCACTGAATCTAAGAACTACAGGGGTCATCAGATAATGGATAACTTAACATAATATATCAAAATCAAAATCTTACGTAGAGTACAAAAAGGTAAGTTAAGGACACTGTTTTGGCTTTTTTGCTGAATTTTCTGAATTTTGTTGGTTTAAGCCAAACCATTAAAATTACTTTAATATGTGAGTGAACATAGTTCCACTGGGAAATTCCATTAATTAAAAAAAAGACTCAGATGAAAATTTATGTGACATTTTTAAAGAAGCATGTACACTCTATCATCTATAGGTATTATATACTTACATTATGCCATTAGATAATCTTAACAAGCATTTATTATTTAGAATGTTGACACAAAACACTAAGACACTGTGACATCTGTCACCATCTATTGTTTATGTATTTCTGAATGTATACTAAGAGCCCAGTCCTGCAAAATCATTGGAACTATTCAAAGCAGTAAATGCTTTCCCTGAGTAGGCGGGTGGCAATTCTCCAAAAAGGGCCGTATTTTTGGAGTTTAATATATTCACCCTACACACACCCACATCATACATCATTTGAAAGCTTATTTTATTTGTGATCGGACGAGGTATGATGTGGAGCTCTCAAGTGGTGCCATAAGCCTTTAGTAGAGGTGGAACAATGGAATCCAAAATGAGAAAACATTTTTTACACAGTTCCAGAAACATTACAACATGATTATGACTAGCGTTTTTACAGTTTAAGTTAATTTCAATACCTTAATATGGTGTTTATTTGTCAAAGCTACCAACCAACTATATATTAAAAAATTGTATGAGATTTTCATTTTTTTCAGAAATGATTAAGTAGTTTAGCATGTGGTGAAAATGGTGAATATGACCATTTCGCAAAGTACTACCACAAAATGTTTTCACATCGCATATTCTTGAATATTAAAATATCTCACAAATGATTATAATAGTTTTCTACATTTTCAACTGAAATTTGGTGACCAGATCAGTCTTACACTCAAGGTTGTGCACCAGTAGCAGTAGATTACATGTCCATAGTTTATGCTGCATAGCGGATAGATATAAATGTATATGAATTCCTAATGCAATGCTTCTTCATTTTTAAACTTTTGTATATAAACTGTTTTTATTTGTAATTGTCCATGCATGGAGTACTAGACTTCAAAATAGTCTAGAAACTAGTTTTAAATTCAGTGACACTTATGCACAGTTCAGTATTAGTGTTAGAGATGGGAGTACACAGCTTCATATTATGAATATGAAAAAAGCTATGAGAGAAAGAAGTGGCCTAACAAGAAATAGCAAAGACAAAGTTGACAAACAAATCCTTGCCTCTGCACTGAAAATGGATAAAGAGCATGTTACAGCTGTTATCCACCATATCATCAACAATATGACAAACCCATTGGACCTTGAATCAAATCCAGGGGTGCTTATCAGCATATCTACTGGACTGCATGAAATATCAAATGTACAAGAGTGTCTACTAAAAAGAGCAAATATTGGTGAAGAACTAATGGAGAGACCTGTGAGTGGTGCACTTGATTCTGATAGGACATGTAGGTTCTTCAGCCCATTTAAGAAATCTGGCATAAAAACATTTGTGGACATAGCCAAGAAGACCAAATTTAAGTCTGACAAGGGAGGGACAATCACAGCATTTATCACCCCAGAAATTGTTTTCCACAAAGCCCTTTCCTTAGCAAGATGGTTCAGTGGCAACTGTTATGAGTTATCCAACAGGACCCATGCCTATTTCCTTCTTCCATACTGATGGAACAATGAGAGGAACAGACAAAGCTGAATCAGGGAATCACCTGGAAGCTCTACCTAAAGGAATCCATGAGTTAAGAGCATGTAACAAAGAAACCACAGTGTACATCAGAGGTGCCATGGCTATCATACAAATGATGGCTGGAAATAAATTCCACACATTTGAATTTGGCTGCTTAGTACTTGAGGCAGGTTCTAAAAACTAATTCTGAAACTGAAGTCTTTGGCAGATATGAAACAGTAACTGTCCGAAAACTGAAGAAAGACAGTGCCGAATAGGATCTAAGGTTGGATGGAAGAAATTCCAGGTGATTGGCAGACACCCTGTCTCTCCATGGAAAAAGTTTCTAAACTTGGCATCCAATAAGCAGTCAATTGTAAAATTCTTCTGTGAATATATGGTTCAAAATTCATCTGAAAGTGTGGGAACACACTCAACACAAATACTCCTCCTTGCTGGAGGCTTTTCTAATGGTGAAGTAGCAAAGTCCATCACCAGCAGAAATGTTGAAGAAGCCCAAGAATTGTACAGTACTGAGAGAAGGAGACAAGGATGTTTCTGCTTGGTGGATGTGCCAATATGGCTTTTGGGTCTCTTGGTGTCAAAGGAACCACAGTAATTAGGTCACTTGATACAGATGTTTTGGTCCTTGCTGTTCACTGCTTTTCAAATATGGAACATCTGGATAATATGTGGGACTGAAACAGGCACCATTACCAGCACAACTGGCAAGTGTCGCTTCCTATGTATGTGCGCAATTTATGATGCACTCACTCCTGACTTCTGCAACATACTTCCTGTTGTACATGTATTAAAAGAATGTGACTCTTTGTTGTCCCTATTTGGTACTGGAAAAAACCCCTCTGTTTAATATTGTCAAAATTAAGAGAGCTTACCTCTTTAAAGATCTTGCCAAATTGGGATACAGTAACTGACAAACTGCAATTTCTGCAGCAAAGAAGTTGGTAGCAGTGCTGTATGACCAGGAGAAAGAAAAGGAGCCCCCACAATCTGCTGCTCGCACCTCAATCTAATTATCAAAAAAGCAAGTGGCAGGCCAAACTCCCACCATGTGAGGACAGTTTTGAAGAGCGTATCAAAAAAGACTTTTGTCACTCAAAGATTTGGATGGCCTTACACATAGGTAAGCCAAATATTGGCTCTCCATTACAATATGGATGGAAAAATGTGGATGCTGAACTGCTTTCTGTATTCTTAAAGGGTCCAATAGGTTCTGAGCCTCTACAAGACCTTATTTGTGCCTGTACAAGTAGGGATCACTGCACAATCAACCATGTCTGTAGTCGGATCAATCTTCCCTGAACAGAACTGTATACGTGCCAAGGCAACAAAGATTGTGATACCCCCTGTATTCTTGACAGAGGTCATGAGGAACGAGATGATAATGATGTTGACTACCAATGTCACCAGCACTATTACATTCAATGACACCTATACAAATGTATTTGATTTTATCCTCTATATTATTGTTGTGATGTTTTGAGGTCAGAAAGAATCCCAATTTTATGTTTTGAAAGAAAATATAGTCATTAAACTAACAGAAATAAATGCAAATATTTCAAAGTGGTCATATTAACATGTCAATGGTTTCATTGTTTATCCCACCACTTAACACCAGACCTCATCTTAAAATAGATATAATAAGCTTTCAAATTATAGATGATGTTCATGGGTGTAGAGGATCCATTAAGCAGACTAAAACAGTGGTGTCTGCCACTCGTCCAGGTAGGAAGCGTTTTGCAGGTTTAGGTCCTAACTTGGCACTGCACATGCAATAACGAAAGCATACAAAAGTGAGGGTGTGCGTATGCAAAACACATTAAAATAGCTGTCATTTATTGTTTTAAATATGTTTCAAAATTTAATTAAACTTTAAATCAACACTATTTTAAATTGAACATAAATGTAACATAAAATTCCCAACTGAATAAAATCTCCAAATCAGTATACTGATTTTAAAAAGAAAGTTCCTAACTGTGAGAACAGAAGGACAAGGGAACAGACTGCCTCAGGTGGTTGTAGAAGCTTCTTCACTGGAGGTTTTCAAAAGGAGATTGGATCGCCATTTGTCTTGGATGGTGTAGACACAACAACAAATCCTGCATCTTGGCAGGGGGGTAGACTAGATGACCCTTGTGGTCCCTTCTAACCCTATGATTCTATGAACCTATATATGCATTCGTCAGAGAAATAAGGAAATTCCATGTTTTATTTGTAAAATTCCTAGAGTAAACTGTACAGATTCCTCAAGCTAGTGCCCATAGTGAAGGGCAGGTATTTTGCAAATAATCAACCCACAGAAAAATCAGGGGGAGGGTGGATTGCTTAAATGGGAAAGCACTATTTACTCACAAGGCTGGGGAAAGGCTGGTTGGTTGAAGGGGAGAAGGAAGAGAAATCTCCCTGCCTTCCTACCTACCGCCAAAACAATTCACTGAGAAAATCCTGGCCTGACGCTGTGGGCGCTGAACAGCGGCCCATGGGCTATCATGGAAACGCTGACAGCACAGGCAGCGCAGCTGCAGCACTAAGCCAGTGGAGTAACAGTAAGGAGCCTGTGAAAGGCACCCCTCCGCCACACGGACTCACTTCACCACAAGTATGAATGCAATGCCTTCCCATGCCGTGTGAAGCTGACAGGCTGCAAAGGGAGCTTTCCAGGCAACGGCGGGGGAGCTCATAGCACTGCAACTCTGGAAAAGCCCGAGTGAGGGGTTAGAGGGAAATGTCCAGCAGCACAGGGGGAACCCCAGTTTCTTACCTTCTTTTCTCTGCCCCGGCATTGAGGGGATGGCACGAAATCTTAAGCTTTGAGGCTGTTTCTTCCTTAATCCAGCGCCTCTTCTCTTGCTCTTTCAACAGCTTCTTCAGTGCATAACCACTGAGAGAACTGACAACAGCTGCAGGTAAGAAAGGAAAAACCTCTCTTGCAGATAACGCTCCACTTCCTCCCTCCTCTACTCTGTTCACTTCTTCCTCCTCTCCTCTCTCACTCCTGAACTCAGCTCCCTCCTCCTCTCCTCTCCTCTCGAGGATGTTAGCCGCAGCAGTAAGTTCAGGATCTCCGCTGACAAGGCGTGTGGTGGACGGCTGTAGGACCACCTTTCTGCACACACACTCCGCTGTCGACTGAGCAAGTACCCTGAGCAAGGGATTCACAACCGCAAAGGTCTGCTTATTGCAATTCACACATGCGGTGTGTGTCTGCGAGCACCGCCTCCTCCTCTTCTTACAAAGCGCAAATTCATTTTTACATTTCATGAGTACAGTTGCAGAAGTCAGGGGTCGGTGTCTGAGGATTCCCACAGCTACTGAATATTTGAGGGGGAGCAGAAAGAAAGAGGCTCACTCTGAAAAGAAAAGCCTCTTGTGTTCTGGAGAATGTCAGTTTAAATCACATATTGTCAACAAACCATCTATTATTCTCCCTGTTACTAATCATCCCTTAGATTATAAATGCTAAAAACTTTTTAAAAATCTAGATTGTCACTTCATACACTGTTTACTTCATGCAAGTCTCTCAGTTTGGACAACGAAAATCAATTAGGTTAATTTCACTTTGAATTAAGGTAGTGTAATTCACTTCTGGCTTCTCAGTGCTGAATTGTTTGATTGCAATAATAACAACAACAGTGATTAACCATAATCCTGGAAACTTTTCTATTGTTTTAGACTTAGATTTAAATAATTATCATTTTAAAAGCTTTTCCTAACAAAATCTAAACTCCTAGTATCTGTGAATAAAGGTTTGCAGAATCAGGGCAGATCCCCATAAATGTAGGGGGGGGGAATAAAATTGACAGTGTCCTTTTATTATAAATGCAGGTTATATAATGTTTATTCAACAAACACACTATTCATTACAGAAACTATGCCAAAGGTGAACACAGGCTAGCAATGGTTGAACATTCATCCCCGGCCTCATTGCTCCTACCACAGTTGCCCTAACCAAACCTCATGGTTTGCAGTGATGTTGCACCAATGCACCTGAGAGCAGAATCTGGTCCCAAGTGTTGAGCCATGCAGATCTAGAAACCCATTTCTCAGCCATATCCACATCACCCAGATCTTAGCAGACAAGAGGAATTCAGAATAATTTCCACTGCTCTGTGTGAAGAGCTCTCTGATAGTAAATTTAGCTCTAAATGTCAGACCTGTTAAATAACACCTTTATGTGCTTTCCCTGAATACACAGTTTAGAGTTTTTTACTTTAATTGGTATACATTTTGAAATACACATTATGCAGTAATCTCCACACACAGAGTGTATGATTGAATTTCATTTGATCCTATCAGAGCCAATTACAGTACATTCTATATAGCCAGTTTCTGGTACCACCCTAGCACAGATAGCCCACATTGCCAGAATTCAGTGTTGTCATTCATTTTCAATGTATGTATCATATAATGTAATTAAATGTTTGTAGCATCTACTTAGGAAATGTCCAGGTCAATTTCAATTTTAATTCATTATCTATCTCTGGGGTCGCTTACAGCTTTAGAATCTAATTGGATCTTTGCATTTGCTTATCTTGAAATACGGTACGTATCTATTTTGCAGTAAGAGGAGCAGCTGCATGTTGGAACTATTTCCTCAGTTTATGTTTTACTACCTATGTCATGTAAATGATAATACCTATCTATAAGCACAGTTCCTTAAACTGGTTAATGACAAGAAACAAACACACAGGAACAGTTTGAATGCAACTATATTCTGCTGTTCTACAAATACACAACAGATGTCGGAGAAAAACAGAGCACATTCACAGTTGTTAGTGTTAGGAGAATCTCATGAGGAAACACTTCACAAATCAATTATTTTTGACAATCAAAACAAGTTTAAATTATCCTGTATAAGCCTTCAGTGAGCAGTTGTGCTATTACATTAGGCAATTGTTGATTAATTATGGTATAAATTAAAAGCCTAGTGTTTCAATAATTTTCTATTTTCTACTGTTTTGCAAATTATTTGTGTTAATTAGGTCAACCAATTATCTTTTTCATGTTTAGATTTCTATCTTGGCAACAATTATGTGACATTTAGGTTTAAAAGCTGTATAAAGCTAATGTTAATAATAATACTTAGCATTTATATAAGGCTTTATATTTTTGTAGCACTTAGCAGCACTTTACAGACATTAACTAATGAATTCCCTTAACACCACTGAGGTAAATGAGCAAGTATTTGTATTCCAGTTTTACAGATGGGGAAACTGAGGGAGGGAGATTAAGTGACTCACCAAGGACACAAATGGGATCAAGTGTCAGAGCAAGGAGTAAAGGAATTTCTTCTATGTATATTATCAAAAAGAAATATCACAAAGCCCACTGTGGCAGGTTTTCATGCTATACATAAAGCTCCAAGTAGAAACAGATGGGTGCTTAGTATATTGAAAATCTGGCTATTTATTCCAGTATCTAAATGTGGATTTGGGAGTTTAACTTCAGGAAGGCAGTTTTTATAATCAAGGCCAAATATTTTTCCTAGACCATTTCACAACATTCCTATCTACCTCCTACGTACAAAAAATAAATAAGTGGTATCGATTGACTGACTTTAAAATAGTTATGGGATCATAACCTATATAATAGTTGTGTTAGTAAGACACTTAACAGTTATGTTATAAGTTATATAACCATTATGTGACATTTAAGTTTAATGTCACAAGTAATGGGGCTGGTAAACAACTGCAGAAATGTACCACCCTCTGGGGTGAATTGCATATACTGGCTCACACCAAGTTCAAGAGGCCCACCTGATGAAATTAATAAATAGCAGGAAGTAAACAAGAGGAAGTACTTTTTTGCACAGTCAACCTCTGGAACTCATTGCTAAGGTATAACTGGGTTAAAAAATAACTAGTTAAGTTCATGGAGGACAGGTCCATCAATGGCTATTAGCCAAGATGGTTATGGATGCAACCTGGTGCGACCATAAACCTCTGACTGCCGGAAGCTGGGAGGGGAAGACAGGGATGGATCACTCCAACTGCCCTTCTCAAGTGAGTTGAGTTACACGTGCGTTTACAACATTAGAACCTAAATAGTCACAACTTCCTGAAGCACCTCTCTTAGAAGTCTTTCATCCAAGTTCAGATCCAGTCCAAACCTGCTCATCCTACAATAAATGAAAAGTGTTACATTGACTTCAGCCATCTGTCCCTACCATTTGTGTGGCCTATGGTTTAATAGTGAGGCACTTCTGTCCTTCATTTCTTATAGAAATGCAGGGCTGGAAGGGACCTCGAAAGGTCATGAAATATAGTCCTTTGCACTGAGGCAGGACCAAGTAAACCTAGATTGTCCCTGACAGGTATCTGTCCAACCCATTCTTAAAAACCTCCATTGATGGGGATTCCACAACCTCCCTTGGAACTTCACTACTGTTCTTTGTCTCTCCCCTGAATGCTGACACAGCATGGAACTTACTCTGAATAAATATTCATATAGCGGCAACCTTAGCTTTTGGTAAAACGACCGTACAAGATAAAAACTGGTTTGCAGCAAACTGAAGAAATTCTTACTGAAGCAAATCATAGCGTATCTCCACCACCACATGACCATCTTTGCAGATGTGCTTGCCATAGATTGGCCAAGAATGCATTGCAATGAACAGCAAACCAATATGCTCAATCATATTGGCTCAATCTGTGCAAGAAGATTCAAACTTCCTTTGAGAATGGAGATCTAAAAGGTAGGTATGATGGAATCAAGATGGGTCCTTCAGCCAAGAAGACTGCCTGACTCCAGTTTTTTAATGGAGACATCATCACTGAGAGAAGCAAACAAACGCAATACCGGGTGGAACACTAGCATGAAATCTATTCATGTGAAACCATGGTTTCTAAAGTAGTGCTGCATGTGATCCCCAAGCTCCAGACTGTGAAAGAGCTGGATAAAGAACCATCTATAAATGAGCTTGAGAAGGCAATCACCTCCTTAGCACCAGGATATGCTACAAGAAAACATGGAACTCCCTCTGAAATAAGGAGGCAGGTTATGACTAAACATCTGCACAATGTCTTGCTTGCATGCTGGACAGAAGGAGGGGTGACACAAGACATGAAGGACACCAACATCATAATGTTATATAAAAACAAAAGAGAGCAAAGTGATTGCAACAACTACAGTGCCAAGGCATTTGTAGGGGTCATTCTCAAAAGACTGTAAGTTCTTGCTGAACACGTATATCCAGAAAGTCACTGTGGCTTCTATGACAGCAGATCAGCTATTAACATAGTCTTCACACTAAGGCAACTGCAAGAGAAGCATCAAAAACAGGGAAAACCTCATAAATCTTACAAAGGCTTTTGACCTAGTCAGCAGAAAGGTTCTTTTCCAATTGCTAGAGAGTATTGGTTTCCCCCCAGTCCTCAAACTGATTCAATCCTTCCACGATGGCATGAAAGCTACAATCCAGAATAATGACAATCAATCTAACAGTTTTGAAATCTGCAGCAGTCTCAAACAGGAATGTGTTTTGACATCAACACTCTTCAGAATATTCTTCTTTCTGCTGCCTCATCATGTTTTCTAACTTAGCACTAAAGAATGTACAACTCCAAAGAAGATCAGATTGAAAACTCTTATTTTTTTATTAAACACTTCACAATTTTCAGATACCCTATTATGAGTGAATTTTTCTCTTAAATGAGGTGATAAGCGTCTGGGATTGCACAAGTATAATTGAGAACAGAATTTGTATCTCCTTTTGGCTAATAGTTAAATATACACATCCTTTCCCAGTACCCCATGTCATGATGACTGGAGTTAGGGGTAGGGGTGGGGATTTGTGTTATTTGACATTAATATGTCAAAATCATAATGATTCACGTAAGACATGTCATGTCAGGTACTGTTAGAAAAGTTATAATGTGCTGAGTAAGAAGATAATATTTGTGTTCCTGTGTTATATGTGTGAGGGAAGTTATGGAGATCTTTGTATTTCAATCTATGCTGTATAAGACACATCCCAGACAGAAAGGCGGCAGGACAATAGCCTGCTTAATGGCCCCTCAAGACCTTTATAGAAGCAAAGGCCCAGGAAAGAACTAAAGGCATACCTGAAGAGTTACCAGGATTGGCCCATGTGACTCTGGACTCCATTTTAGTTCTTGTAAAGTTCCACAAGCCGCATGGCCAGAGGCAGAGGGTATATAAGATCAAACCACAGAAACCATTGTGTCTTTGTTTCTGTCCAGCTGCAGACACACTTCTGGATCAACACACTTTGCAAGTGAACTGAAGGACTTAGACCCATCCAGTAGGGCCAGGCAGGGGCTGTGGCTTATGCTTCCCATACAGTGCAGGGCTAGCACAGGGCTAAGACTCATAGAGAAAGTAAGACAGCTCTGTGTCCTGTTAACTGTACCACTCTCTTCCTGACAGACCACTGTCAGGATCATGCCCCGCCAGTGCCAGCCCTCCACAGTCACTGAGCTGGGGCAGGGCTCAGAGGCTTGGGGCCTCCTTCACAGACCACCTTGAGTATGGGGGTTTGGCCAGGGTTATGCAGCCCCTGTGAGAGGGTAAAGGACCTGCTACCAACTTGACATTTAATCAGTAACAAAACAAGAGTTTAAGTCCTGCATCATCCCCTTCAGCATGTCCCTTCAGCCGCCAGTACACACCTACACCCCAAGCAATTTTAACAGACTGTGGCCACAACTTTCTGACTAAAAAAAATCCCAAAGACACTTCATGGGGTGGCAATATCTGTCACAGCTCCTGCCTCAGTTTTCCTTTTCTGGTCTTCCCAATAACTGCATCCACACTCTCACATGAGTCAATAACACCCCCTTCTGGAAGTCTGGTTTATTAATGAAGAAACAGTTTAACTTAATGCTGTATACATTCCTGCTCTTCTTTGGACTCAACAGCAGTTCATTAGACCTCTGGGGCCCAGCAGTCTATTTGCCCAGTTGGAGCAGGGCAATGGAAAGCAGACTTCCTCCTGTGACTAAGCCAGTACAAATGTCAGTTCTCTTTGACAGTCATCAGCACTTGCACTGACCTGGCCAGGCTACTTATACCTTCTTAAGGCGCTTGATCCTACCCCGGGGCTACAGATAGTTCCAGCCAGGTCTGGCTACTATGCAGCGCTGCTTCCCCACACACTCTGGACAGGAGGTAGGTGCCTCACTCTTGCATCTTTATTTAACTCACTGAGTAGGCTCCATCCAGGTACTGCCCATGTTATCTAGCCACCTGAGCCAAAAGTACAGCATATTCAGGCCAGAAACCAGGAGGTGAAACATTGTTGCTTCCGGGCTCTGAGCAGCAGCACAGTTCATCCCAAGGAAGCAACCACGGTTGATAGGGAAACAGGATGGTTGGAGGGAAAAGTTGAAAAGGGCGGGGTGGGGGGCAAGTGGGAGGTAAAGACAAAAGATTTGGAAAGAGAAGAGTTTGAAAACGGGAGATCCCAAGAAGGCAAGGCGGGTTTTGCGGCTAAGGCACAGGGCCGTGAGCGCACGTTCAATTCCCAGCTCTGCAAGTGACTGGCTGGCTGCAGGACCCGAGGAACATCACGACCCTTCTCTACGTCTGCGAGCGTCCAGGCGTAGAAAAGGGGGCGCACGTATCGCTCTGCCTCCCCAGTCCTGGCCTGGGAGCACTGGGGGGATTGCTAGGAGCGGGGGCAGTGCGGCGCCTCGGGACACCCTCCGTGCACCCGCCTCACTCCGGGCCCCCCACAGACCCACCGCAACGCCACGGCTCCCATTGCAGAGCGTGACAACGCCCCGCCCTCCGGCCCTTCCCCCGCGCGCTCCGAACAGCCATCGTCCGCCGGCCGCGCGCGCGCGTTCCGTTCGATTCGCTCCCCCTCCGCCGGCCGCGATTTGGCTTCTGGGCGCTGATTGGCCGCCGCTTTCCCGCTTCCTTCCCCCCCTCGGAGAACCCGCCATTTTGAAAACCTTGTTGATTCCGGCCGGGCGGAGGAGACAGAGAGTGTGAGCGCGAGAGACGCGGAGCGCGCGCCTGTCCCCCCGCCCCGCCCCCCCATCCCGGTAACGGTCGCCGCCGCCCGCAGGCGAGGACGAGCAGCAGCCCGCCGGGCAGCCCCGAGCCGAGGAGGTGGGTGAATCGCGGCTCCGGGAAGGCACCGACCGTGGCCGCCATGATCCCAGGGCGGCGGGGCTCCGGCGCGGGCGGCCTGCGGGAGTCCCGGATCGCTAGCGGCAGCGGAGTCACCCCGACCGTCCGGCCCTGCGGGGACCCAGCCCGGCTAGGCCTGCTCGCTGCGCGGGAGCCTGGGAGAGCTGAGCGCGGCCGGCGGCGGGCCCGCCCACGGGGAGCGGCGCAGGGCAGAGTGAGCCGCCGGCCCCCACTCCAAGGTCTCTGATCTCCCGGTCCCCCGGCTGGGCCTGGCCGCTCTCGCTTCCTTCCGTGGCGAGCTTCGTCTCCCGCCTGAGGGGGCCCGGGCCCCCGCCCTTCCCCTCCTCGGTCCTGCCGTGGTCCCGGCCCGGCCGCCGCGCTGCTGCGGCCCTTGCCCCGCCCCGCTCGTGCTGCTTCCCCAGCCGCCGCGCGGGGCGACTACTTGCGCTCCGGTCCCGTTCCCTGGGCCTCGCCTGCCCCTCCCGCTGCAGGAGGGATGCGCGTCCCCAGGCCAGGGTCCTCACTCGCCAGCCCTGTTGTGCCCTCGCTACGGCGGCCGCCGCCACCACGCCTTGTTAGTCCGTGTGGATGGTTGTCCCGCCCACCCCCCACGCCGGTCGCTGTCCGAAGCGGAGTCCGATCGGCTAAGCAAAGTCACCTCCAGTGACTTGAATGCCCAGAGGGGACTTGGCCTTACAATTATTTATGCTTTCTTCGTTCCGTTTGCGTGAACCAACGGAACAGTTGAAAATGCCCTGCAAGGCCAGCTTCGAATATTTTTTCTCTTTTAAAATTGGAGGTTCGTCGCAAATGATTGGCAAGTTACTTCTGAATGTGCTTATTAGGCATCTCACTTGGCAAACGGTGAAGACTCTCCTCCTCACCTCCCACTTTTGTGATATACAGGCCATTTCCTGAAGTAGGGAGACTGCTATTCGAAAGCACCTGCTAGGACACATTGCATGAGGTTGATTATAAATATCTTATCGAAAGGGACCTGAATTTTTCTTAATCTATTGGTTTAACGTTAGGAACAGGGGGAAAAATAACCATGTGACTTTAGGAGCTCTATGACTTGGCTGTGTTTTGAGATTTTTTGCAAATTTTGAGCACTTACACAAAAATATAATCACTAAAATATAGACAGGTGTTCTGTCCATCTGATAAGTAAGCATTGCATTACTCTGTCTTCAGGGGGAACCTCTTTTCCCCCACTTCATTCATTGAAATGAGATTTTAACTTCAAAGACAAATTTGAACCATTTTAAATATTAATGATTTTAAGCAGAACTTTTTTAAATAAAGAAATTAATTCAAAGCATGATTGATGTTCCAGAGATTTTAAGGCCAGAAGGATCAGACTAGATCATCTCATCTGACCTTCTGTAACACATATGCCACATAGAATTTCACCGTTACCCTTGTTCCAAAAGCAGTGTTCTCCAAGTTGCAGAAATTGTTTATTATTCCTGCTTTGTGTAACTGTGCAGCTAATGTATTTACTATTTGACAACATAAAACTATCAATATGAGCATATTTAACCAGAAGCAGAAGTAGAATATTTCCTATCTGAAATGCGGCATAATGAAAACTGTTTTTTAAGTACTTGCATTGTCTAACTCTTGATATTTTATCAGGAACTTTAAGCTATGTTAAACGTTGTTGCTTTTGGTAGGTATCGCTGTATAGTTCAGGATGCAGACTGAGACCTTCATGACTGGGAGGATTTGATAACATTGCCATCTGTTCTAAATACAATTTTTATTTTAACATGAACTGTTCTTTAGTGGGGTATTTACATAGCTGCAAAAAATGACCAGACTTGCATTAGAAGCATGTGAAAAATTGTTTATATTCCTCTTTAGGGTACTTGAATTTGTGTTTATACCTTCAAATAAAATAGTCAGTTTTAAGTACTCAAATATCCCAATAACATTGTGAAAGGACTTTTACCCAGCAAAGATGCCTGATAGATATGTTTACATTTGGATAGATAAATTTTTATTGGTAACTGTCAGTAAACATCAATTTTGCACTGCACACACAAAGGGATGAAAAATATTTCCATCAATAATTGAAACTTACAGATAAGCAAAGTAAGAAAAATGCTTGAGAACTTATTAGCGTTTGATTTAAGGATATTTGCTATGTATATTTTGACGTGATGTTGACAGTTTGTATTTTAATTGTTATAAAGCTTTAACTTTTTTAATCATTGTCTGTCATGAAATGGTCTGATCTCCTCCACCTCCCCCATAATTTCCCACAACTGAAAATGTTTAAAATAAAAAATCTTAAAAACCCCAAAGTTATCCATCCAAATTATAAAAAAAAAAAAAAATCCTGAGTTATGCCAAGCCTAGAAAGATTCAAAAATTTTACTTAGATGTTGTAATAGCAATGACAGTTCCCCCATTGTGTTTTACAGAACCACGCATCATGTCGTCGTCAAAAGAAGATATAATGTCTGCTGAACAAACGGATGAGAGAGAACCTGAAACTGAAAACAAAGTTGAGGAAAGTGATGAGGAAGAGGAGGAGGAGGAGGAGGAAGAAGAAGAAAAAGGTAGGTATACATCCAGAGACGGAAAGGTTTAAAAACTAATGCTGAATTGGGTGTCAGTACAGTATCAGACTATAGAGCAGTAATTCTTTGGAGTGATCGGTGTTCCAGGATGAGTGAAATGTAACAAATTAGAATAGCTTTAGGAGTGAAAGAGGGGGCATGGCTATATGTTCAGATAATTCCTAATGTCTAACTTATGAAAATCTAAGTTTATTTTATTAGGCTTCAAATCTTAATTTTAGGAAATAATTTCCTTTTTTAATGTGACTATTTGTATTTCTAATACCTGTGGCACATCTACACATGACAGTCTCAACGTACCCTGTTTTGTGATGGAAGCAAACATCACACAGATTTTTACATTGTATCCATGTAATGGAGGTTATTGTGGTGGGCAGTCCAGGGACAAGAAATTCCTAGTTACTGTGTACCTGGCAGAGAAGAATACAGTACAGACAGACTGAGTCGCTCTATGATGGAGTTTCACTAGTTTCTAATTAGTTTGTGGGAGTCCAGTGGAAGCTATCAGGGAGCTCAGTTGAACAAAAAGCTACTTGTCTGTTGTCAAGAAAAGACCACATTAATATGGAATGCTTTCTACATCTGCTGAGGGGGGAAGTTCTTGTGTGTCCATCCACAATCGCTATGGTATGATAGGTATTGACTCAGGCTCAAGCCTAATAGCTCCATGTTGGCCCAGATCAACATGGTCCTCAACATGATCCAGTGTGGTCCTCAACTAGGTTGCAGATGGCCAGTATTGATACAGTCAGACTGGAAATCTTGCCTCAGATAATCTTTCATAGCCAGGGCACCTCACTCCATCCCATACTGGAGAGCATTTTTACTCACGCTTGTTCCCTAACAAGGTAGAGCTCTGTAGGCATGAGGTGTCTGAGGAGTTAGCTTATATCTTTGCATCTTAGAAGCCATCTACAAGGACTGATAATTCAAAGTGGAATACTATTTCAGTGAATTGCACAATCACAAAAATTAGCAGGCGAACTTCACAGCAGGAGTAATCTGAGATGATGACACTTTAAAAAATCAACAGTTTCATAAGATTATGTATCAGACTGTGCTAGCATCTGAAATCTGACAGTTTGGAGGGTCTCTGTCCCCCAGTCTGATTTTTGTGAATAACCACATTGTATTTCGGCCTTCATTTTGAGTGTCATATTGATCTTGTGCTTCACTATGTAATAACTCATGTTGGACTAAATCAATCCTTTTGTATTAGGGAGAGTGTAGTGCCTCTGAGTTTTACCCCAAACGAGAGTCATCACTGGCCATTAATTATTCAATGGCATTATCCTGGCAGGACAGTGGAGGCTACTAGTATAGAGACTAACCATTACACTAGCAGGCCACGTAGGGTTGGATGTGTAAGTTCCGCTCAAGGGCTGGAACCTGGAAAATCACTGCATGGGAAAGTAAAAGATGTTTCAGATTGGCTTTGAGAGAGGCTTTCTAAGTAGGGGACACCATGGCTAGAAGGCAAGATGGTACAGGAGAGTCCTGTGATGCCCCTAAAGCAGGGGTCAGGAACCTTTTTGGCTGAGAGAGCCATGAACGCCACATATTTTAAAATGTAATTCCCTGAGAGCCATACAATATGTTTAAAACTAAACATATGTGTGTGAGTGTGTCCTCCTCCACAGTGAAATTAACAAGGCGTCAATTTCACTGCGGAGAGTGTGCCCTGCTCCCCCTCTGCAGTGAAATTGACAGGCAGAGTCAGTTTCACTGTGGAGAGCAGTTCCTACTTCGGGATTTTGTCTGCGAGCCAGATGCAGCCATCAAAAGAGCCACATCTGGCTCGCGAGCCATAGGTTCCCGACCCCTGCCCTAAAGGATGCTGACCAAAAATCCAAAAGACAGGAGTGGTGAGGACACTGGACAGATGGATTTATATTCAGATACTTGTTTATCCATAAATCTGTAACTCTTGTGCTTTTCGATGAGCAAAGTATATGTGGTTAAGAAGTTCCTTTGCAAAGCCTATGTCCCTTGCTTTGACTATCCATGTGATCCACAAACAGGTAAACTGTAACTAGAGTGCCCATATGTGTGGACCTCTGGGGAGGGAATGCTTAGTCTACTGGGGAGTCTTCGGGGGTCAGCATTGGTTCTGGGGGCCTTGGACTGCAGTGCCACCTCACATTCCAAGACAGAAAGTTTACATGTTGGGGTGTGCCTGGGATTCTACAATTTAATAGAATTTAAATACAATTTAATAGAATCTCAGCAATAGGTTGATAGAGGGATTAGATCCAAACCTACTTTTATTACATATGTATAGTTCAGCTCAGTTTTCAACAGGTATGGCTCCAGTTAGTTGTAAATCAATTCTGTAAGTCTTTTGGTTATAGAAATTATAAGATGCTGTTTGGAGTTCTTGTTAGTTCAGACTAGCATTTTACACTAAAATTTTGTGCAGTGCTTTTTTAAGTTAATTACATACTTCTAATGAATATTAGGATATTATAGTTGATACCTTGAGATGTGCTGTAATTATCCCCTTTCACTCCATATGGTAACAGTGCAGTTTCAGTGTTTGTCTTACTATTTGGGAAATGTTATACTTAAGGGAAACTGTCTTTTGCAGAAAAAAGTCTCATTGTTGAAGGGAAGAGAGAGAAGAAAAAAGTAGAGAGATTGACCATGCAGGTATCCTCGTTACAAAGGGAACCTTTTACAATTGCACCAGGCAAGTTGGTCCACTTATTTTAGAATTATAGTTGTTCTAACTGGTAGTGAAACTTCTTAAATAGTTTGAAATTGACTAAAGTATTAATCATTTATAGACGAGATATCTGAGCCACCTTACATCTTAAAACAGGGTGTTGATTTCTTTCTACGGAAAAAGGTGGCTACTAAAATTACAAATGTGGAGAGGTTTTTGTGTAACTGTGAATTAACAATGTTGAAATACTTGAATAAAGTACATTTCTAACAGATTTCAGGCAGGCACGTGATATATAGCCACCATTTGTGAAAGCAAGAGCTGCTGGATTAAAAGAAATGTGCAAGTCTGTGTAATCTCTATCTGGACACAGTGTCAGGTAACAAAGGACTAATATAAAGGTGGCTAGCAAGTTATTTAATTATAATAGATACAGTAAGTAGGCAGTCATCTTCTATCTGAAGTTTTTGGTCTAGTAGTAAAATTGTTACCCATCTACCTCAAAAATATTTCAGTTTTAAATATGTGCTGTATTTAAAACAGATACTATAAGTTATAAACTGTCATTTTGAAGAGTATGAATGCAAAACACAACAACTTGTTTTTAACTCTTTCAGGAAAGGGACAAAAACTTTGTGAAATTGAAAGGATACAGTTTTTTTTGAGTAAGAAGAAAACAGATGAACTCAGAAATCTACACAAGCTCCTTTACAACAGGCCAGGCACAGTAAGCTTTTTAAGTCCATCTTTTGCATGATAATTAGCACTAATTTGGTATAGTAAAACAAGTATAGTGTATCTTCACTTTTCCAAGTGGACATGTGGATCTTTTTTAAAGCTACATAGTTAAAATGCCTGTGTACAGAATGTTAGCATTAAGGGATGCAGGCACTTACCTACATTCTGTGTGAAATCCTTTTTCTACCATTGTTACAATACTGTCTAAGATTATGAACACAATTTTTTTCTCGGTTCTTCAAATCATTTACCTTAGGTGTTTGACAGTATTGCATGCATAGTTGGTTTCACTGAGGTCTCTTTATTTTATGTGATACTTTCCTACAACAACAGACAAACAAAAACTCCTTCCCCATGCTCTCCAAGTGTTTTTAAAACCACAAAAACTGGCAGGACTTGGGCAGGTGTAGTACCCGAAACAACTTAATTTGCCTTTTGAGACTGATCACACTTCAAGATGATGTGTTACCCCTTTAAACTAATGTCATTTACATGACTAATCTCTTTCAAGGGATGAAATACAAAGATAAGATAAAATAAACTTAAAATTTGAAAAACGTTTGCTAGTGCAGAAAATATTCCAAATAATCTTAACTTTCATCAATAGCAACTTTGTTTCTGAACTATTTATGCACTAATGGTCATACATTCAGAGGTTTGAGTTGGAAGTAGATACAGATTTGGGTCATGGCTCATGATGTGGGGAGCATCCAGAGAACCTCAGAATGCAGATCAATCTAATACTTTAGACTTTATTTCTAAAGGAGATGTTTTGAAACATAGCAGAAGCACTTCTTAAGCCTTAGGATGTGCATTAGGAAACTTTTTGTAAAGATTTCCTATCATTACTAATGTTGGGGTCAGCTTAATGGTGATAGCAATGTGAGTGAGCCCTGGTGTGGACAAAACACTGTAGTTTTAAGCCCCCTGTATGCTATAACTACTGAAAGCAAATGTAGATGACTGAATGTTTAAAATACCAGCTTCTGGTCTACTGTAGAGCTCTCAATGTTGTAACCACTGATGGAACTGAGCTGGTATTAGCAATGGTGGGAAACAATTGCTAAAATTCCTTATTAAGACAAGGCTATTGAAGACTAAGTTCATGGAAGTTTGAAACTCAAACTCAATGGTATTTTAAATGCAAGAAAGTATATGAAAAATACTTATATGAAACCAGAAATCTAAAAATACAAGTCTAAAACTTGCTATCATTAAATGGCAAAAAAAAAAATGCATTAACACAGAGCTAAGGTTGCATGGTAGGTCATCCCCTTGCAGAATATTGAGTTGAGTAAAACTCAAACTACAGAAGATCAGGAAATGCAAAGTTAAGGTTGCTCATGCTACCTTAACTCTGCACTCTTCCAGCAATGTCCAGGTACAGCCTGTTAACACACATACCTCTGCCAACTCACAGTTGCTGAAATGTACAAGCTCTTTACCTTCTTTTACAACCCAATCACTCTCACCCACAGGATTCCATCTAACATCATTAAAGGACAAAAAGGAGGTGGGGGAGAGGTTGCCAACACCACCTTCCTCTGGAGCTGGCAGTAGCCAATGGGACTTATTTGCATACTCTACAGGTGTAGCCAATGTGTTAGGAGTACCTACCTCAAATGATGGAAGCGTTAGTTGGTCCTGCTTGGTAAAGGTGTGTTTGCAGTAAGAGGACGTTTGTGCCTTATTTTGAGGTGTGTGACAGAGTTGTGATTTTCCTAATTTCTAACCTGAATGGCCTTTGCTGGCGATTAAACCCATTACTACTTGTCCTGCCTTCAATGGACATAGAGAACAAATTGATCAGTCCTCTTTATAATAGCCCTTTCCATATTTGAAGACTGTTATTGGATCCCCTCAGTCTTCTTTTCTCAAGACTGAACATGCCCTATTTTTTAATCTTCAGAGGTCATATTTTCTAAATCTTTTATAATGTTTGTTCTCCTTTAGAGTTAGTGTCTGTCTGTCCTCTCCCCCCTCGTCTTTCCTAAGGTGTGGAGCCCAGAATTGGATACAGTAGTCCAGCTGCCGCCGCACCAGTGTCGAGTGGAGCAGGACAATTTCCTGTGATGTCACACCTATTTTTTCCCCTTTTATCTTTACCCAGAGACTTTCAACTGGTCTGCCTCTCACCTTCTTGACCTCAGAACAAATATATGTATACTTAATATATAATGCAACAGCACCTCTCGTTTTTCCTGCCTGTCCTTCCTGAACAAGCTGTACTCCTCTGTACCAATGTTTCAATATGAGATTCATCTCACTAAGTCTCTGATGGCAATTAAGTCACAATGTTTAAATGAAAGTATATGTTGAGATGGTGTCCTGTGAGTATGAGTATGTTGCCATTTGAGGTGAGAGGTCTGATTCCCAGCTTGTATAGATGTACTCAAGCTAGCATGCTAAACATATCAGTATAACCATGGTAACACAGGTGGCAGCTCAGGATAGCTGCCCAACTACACATCCAGGCGGTCTGGGTGGGTTTGTACTCAGGCGGTTACCACAAGCCATTGTTTGTGCTATCTTTGCTCTATTGATATTTTTAGTGTGCTAGCTCGAGCAGAATCACACCGTCCATCTCAAATGCTTACCTCAGGTTGTAAGTTTGTAATGCTTACCTGCAAGTTGTAAAAGTCTGTAAAATGGCTCTTAAACTGTACATGTGTGATATTCTTTCTGGAGAGTTCGTGAAGTGTGTGAGTGTAGATACATCAGGGTCTGGAAATTCCTGAATATTATGTTGCCAAGGGCCAGTGTAAGTATGGGCATATTGAGATATTCCTTGAGGGTAGAGGCGAGGTGATGTGGGCAATTCTTGTTTTCCCTTCATTAGTGTTAAAGGGAATTCTGTGGAACAGAGTGACTGGGTCATAGAATGAGGTGTAGAGCTTGTATGTTTCAGCAGTTGTGATTCGCAGAGTAAAGGTGTGAGTGAGTGAGTTAGTTAGTTAACAGGGCATATTAGAGAATTGCTGAAAGAAGGCAGAGTTAAGCTTCCATGGGCAACCTTAACTCTGCATTACAATTTTTTGCTGTTTAATTTCCTAGTTTTTTAAAAAAATGAAAAATATTAGGACTTAGTAATCATTTAGGCAGTTGTACCTGTACTTATCATGTTCTGCAGTTAGCATACCGAGGCAGCCTGCTTCATCACACCTCCAAAGCCATGCCCTAGTGCGTTCCCCACCCAAACCTGATCTTTATCCTCTGCTGTACACACGCTTCCTCACTGCAAGCAGGGAAAACATCTTCCTGAAGACTTCACTTCCTGGTGTATAAATGTTTCTGATGCCCATTATTCCCCCCTCTTTTATAATGCAAGTCATATGCAGTGCCTGGCATAAAAAACAACTGTGTTCTTGGTTGTTAACAATGATTGCAAAGTGAAGTTTGTGGCAGGGCTGGCAAGAAAAATTAGACAGGGTTTCTTTACCAAAGTACTGACACTCTTATGTTTGAGAGAGAGAAACACTGTCAGAGCTAGTAATTGTTCTATGCGGTACAGTATACATTTTCCAGTTAGCTATGACCCTTCCAATTTCCTGATTTTCAACAGTTAATAGCTTTAATGCGGTGTTGGGGAACATTGACGAAAGTAGGGGGTGCCACACCACTCACCTGAGCCCCCAACCTCTCTCACCTATCACCTGTTGCCCTTTATCTCCTTCTCCTCACTGCAGCCCCAAGCTCCCCTCCCAGGAAAGCATTCACATTCTAATTCCCCCCTCTCCCCCAATATTTCTAATTACATTCCCTTCTAAATAAAATTGCCACTTATGACTCACAAATTGTAGCAACTTCCCACCACTCAGTCCAAAATTTCTTTTGTCTTAGGTGAGGGCTTGTGATTAACTTATCCTTAGATATGCTACTTGAAAGGTGAGTTCAGAGCTCTCAATTCAATGGTACAAGGCAGCAGAAGAAAGCTGGGTGGTTTTTTTGGGGTGGGGTGGGGTGGGGAAGGGAGTTGTAACTCTGGAACCTTTTGGTTGAATGACCCCAGATTTGGATAACTTACACTATTTTCCCAATGAGGACGTGAAATTTCAAAGCAATCTGAGTTTACTGTTTGAATCTTAAAACATTTGCAAGAATTGAGTTTAAATTTAAAGCACATACAAATGTTGGGAATGGATACCCTCTAGCTGTCTTTATATTGGCACATGCACAGTGTAAAAATGTATATTTTCTTAAATACTGGTCTCAGTTTGGGTTCCCCAAAGATGTGGGTGTCATGCTCTTCCTTGAGTAAAATTTGACAGATTGAGATTTTGTCCCATATCATATTGATAGATTTTTTTGCTCAAAACTACAGATCAAACTACCTAGAAACCTTTTTTTAAAATAATTATTTTTTCTAGGCTCGCATCTCCAGAATTCCTGCGTCAAATGATTTCAGATTTGAGTCGTTAACCCTAACGTGCACTCTTCTAAGACACACCAGATTTCAAAGAAATCCGACTGTGTCAATTTTAGAGGACTTTGAGGACATCATAGTGAAACCTTAACTATCATGGCATTCTCAGACCATTATAACGCCCTTGATCAATGCTTAAATGCACCCCTTGGCTGAGGGACCTAATGACCAGCAAAAAAGTGCTTTCTCAAATATTCAGGGCTAGAAAGGAATCCTATATAGTAATGAAATAGCATTCTTAATGGTATTATAGATTTATTAGTGATATTCAGTATTCAAGATCTGACTTTAAAATCACGTAATTCTGATTTACTATTTGCTCTACTCCCCTGTGCCATTACTTCAATTCTGTCTTGCTAAAGATCGCTATTGAGAATTGCTAAATCTAAAACTTAGATCACAACTTTCAAAAAGTGTAAAGCTCTAATTTAGAACTAAGTGATTTGTGAGACTTCTGATCATGTCAAAATTGTAGCAGTAAGAAGGAAGATATTAAAACAATCTGACTTTAAAGTATGTAACCTAACTTTCTCTGTCTATTGAAAATTTAAAGAACACTGTTAAATTAAAAACTGGTTATTTAAAAGTAAAACAGCACAATCAAAACCAGTTCTTTACTGTTTTTGGTGCTTACTCAATTCGTGCAATAATCCAGACTAGCCAATTTCTGCCTGAAAGGCATTGGCAGAAGGCTGCAGGTGTTGGGGTAGGACCACTACAGTGGTATTTCGTAGAGCTGAAGCCAGAAGGGACCATCAGATCAGATCATCTGATCTGGTCTAACATAAGCCATAGAATTTCATCCAGTTACCCTGGCACTGAGCCCAGTAACTTCTGCTAAAGCATATCTTCCAGAAAGTCATCCAGTCTGAAGACACTGAGATGGAGAATCCACTACTTCTTTTGGTGGTTTGTTCCAGTGGTTATTCATGTTCACTGTTAAAAATGTGTGCTTTATTTCTCATTTTAATTTGTCTGGCTTTAGCTTCCAGGCATTAGTTCTTGCTGTGCCTTTCTCTGCTAGATTAAAAAGCCCTTTAGTGCCCAGTATCATCTCTCCATGAAGGTACTTACACACCATAAATAAGTCATCTTTTGATTTCTTTTTTGATTGGGCTCTAAGTTTGAGGATCTGGGCATGAGAAAAGTGTTTAGGAACCTTGCTCCCATGACTTCAGTGAGAATAATATGCTTAAATACTTTTGTGGATCTTATTTATTTAGCTGTGACACTCTGAGGATAGGTCTACACTTAAAAGCATTGCATCGGTGTAGCTGTGCTGCTGGAGCACTTAAGTGAAGATGCTCCTGTGCTGACAAGAGCTTCTTGCGTTGGCATAGTTAGCTACGACCTCTCGCAGAGGTAGCTTATTTTCACAGGAGAATCTCTCCTGCTGATATAGTGGTGTATACACAAGGGGTTAGGTTGGTATACATCACTTGGGGTCTTTGCACTGAATGATGTAGTTATACTGATGCAAGCCTGTAGTGTACACCTGGCATGAATACATTTCCCAGACCTGTATAAGCTTGTCTCCCTCAGTAACAAGAGTTGGTCCCGTAAAAGATACTGCCTCACGTACCTCGTCTCTCAAATAGATAAATACTCAAGTATTTTTGTGCATTTTACCACACTATACAATGACCGATCATGATGTCCTAATTCTGTATGCCCTTTAGAATGTAAGCATCTGAACAAACTTTCTCATGTAGTAATAAAAATTAGCTGAATACACATTGCTGGATGTAATCTATTAAATGTTTGCAATGAGAAGTAATCAATGTGTTCTGTTTTAGGTTGCCTCACTAAAGAAGAATGTGGGTCAATTCAGCGGGTTTCCATTTGAAAAAGGAAGTGACCAATATAAAAAAAAGGAAGAAATGTTAAAAAAGTAATGACTTCTATAACTACTTAATATAGCTTGAATCATGCTGTTTACACTTATTTTCTAAGGTTTACTCCAGGTAATCTAAATTTTGGGCTGAGGGACTGTTTTCTAGAGCTCTGTTTTTGTCCTTGAGCTCAATTTAAACAATTTAATTTCTTAAGATGCAGGTTTAATCTTAATGACACAGGATTATATTAGAAAGCAATTGCATATTGTAATTTTTTTCCTAGAGGTTAGAAAAAATATATTTAATGAAGTTCCCACACCAGAGTGGCTAGAACTTCATGTAGAAGCTTGAAATAATTTTCTCTTGTATTTTATGTAACCTGTGGATGTTACAAATGTCTACCAAGAAGCAGACTCTTAGGCTATGTCCAAAAGCGCAGGATCGATTTTTATGGGTTTGACTGAGTGGTAGTGAAGATTTTCTTAATCAAACCCGGAAGTCGACTCTGTAAAGCTACTATGGCAGAGAAACGTAGCGCTGTGTCGATAGGAAGACATTTCCCGTTAGTGCAGTAGTAGACATTAGGAAGTCAATGGGATATATGCAAATTACTGTACGTAGCTTGCGTATCTCCCATCTACTGCCACTGAAATCTGCGGCCAGTGTAGACCAGGCCTTAGTTTTCTGTAGCTCTGATCTTCCTTTCTCTGTACCACTCATAAATGCTGGATTTGGACAATGCAACTCTCACATTTCTTGGTCTAGTTGACCCCAGTGCTCTCCACTCCATCTAATTATTTCAGAGGACTAACAAGACTCTTCTGAGTAGCATGTTGCTCTTCCCCTATGAGACTCAGGTTTAGTTCCCGCAGTTAAACAGAAAGCAACTCCTGGCAAAGGTACACTACTTCATATGCACTGGCCTTTATAGTTGAACAAGGAGTTCCTTTGGCTCCAAAAGGAGCCCCATTCATCCTTCCATGTCTGAATGAGGAAGTCCTTTTCAGAGCTTAAAAAAAAAACCACTTCTGATTATTTGCATTATTAATTTTGCATATAACAAAACATCAAAAGATGTGCAAATAACAGTATCTGGATGTTTTTGCTAGAACTTGAACTATAAAGTGATTAACTTTTAGCACTTAATTACAAATTTAACACCTCTGTCAAGAATGGGAGAAGTTCACATCTACTTTGGGCTGCTATTTCAGTCTGGCTTCAAATTCAAGACAGTTTACTGGCTTGCATTTTGAAGTTAGTTATGGCAAGTGGAATAGTGAGCAGACTTTTTTAAGAGTTTTGTCCGTTGCTTTCTTCGGTCTGCTGAAAATCAGTGGAAGGACTCCCAGAACTTGCAGATTTTTGTTTTCTATCTATTACTAGTTCCTTAGAACATGCAGTTTTCAAGGATTTTAAGTTTAAAAGTTAGTACTTATCAAATATTCATAGACCTACATAAGAAATCATGGTAAACTGTCTAAAGATGAAAATTGAGTTGAATTGAATAACATTTACGTTACCCTTGCTATGCAAAATAGTGTAAGGTATACTTAAATACTTTTGCATATTCACACTCATGACTAATATGAAAAGCAACTAATGTACATTTGACTTGCTGTGTTAATCCTCTGACAAACTTTCCATGTTAATTCTTAAAATCCTGTTCTCTGAAAAGCAGTTGCACATGTTATTTTAGGATTTAGTACATCTGATTATGTTTGCTTTGTTGACAAGTTTTTACACCATTCAGCCCTGTTGAGCCTGTATTCTTGTGTGGGGAAATTTCTACTACTATTTATTACATTCTGACTGCAGGACCAGACACTGCCTCCTTGCAACCTCACTATTTTCAGTAGGACAGGCATAACTGAGTGCAATATTTGGTCTGCAGAATTTCTTACTAGTGAAGAAGAGTAAAGCAGAAAGATTGAGCTTGAATTTCAAACAGAAGATTGAGTTTGACCATACAGGCAACTGGAATTTATACTTATAAACTGAGGCATAGTTGGTATGGAATATACTGAGATAAATGAGCATGGCCTCAGTGACATCTTCAACACGGTTCATAATACAGCTGCACTTCAATACTTACTGTCTTGCACCTTATCAAATATAATTATTTTATCCACAGATACCTCTTGCAGTACAATGTAAACACTTATATGGAGTTATGTAAAATGGAAGTTTTGCATGAAAACAACCATTGTTTGCACTTACTTAGAATCACTTCACAATAGACCATTTAAACCCATGTTGATGAAATATCTGGCAACATGTTCAGTTTATTGATCATATCACAAGAGGCTCTCACATGATGCACACCAACAATAACATTGCTAGGTGCCTTAGAAGCCTTAATGGGTTTTCTAACTTTTGTGAGACTAAAAAAAATCAAGTATATTTGAGCAGTAGCTACTCTTGTTTTTCCTACCAATACAGCATATTAACTAGAGAACTTAAGTCAACCCTTTCATAAATATACTTATCTTTAGCTGTGTGGTGATAGCTTAGCGCAAGGGTAGTCATAGGCACAGCAGGGGCCAAATCTGAACCGCCAGACACTTTTGAATGGACCACAAAATCTATTTACTTTTTATTTATCATCATCGTTTTTGTATTTTCTCTGGAGTCTGGACCTTGATTATACCTTGACCATGAAATTTGGACCTTGGGAAAAAAATAGATTACCCCAGTTTAGAGATATTGATAGTAGACCCAACAGCTAAGCTCTTGAAGCGCTCTCAGCATTAGTAATTAGGTGCATACGTGTATCTACTTATTTTTGTGGTGGGTGAAGGATTTGGAATGAATGTTGCAAAGACAGTAACAGACATTTTCTTGTTGTCTCTCCCAATATGATCTGCTCATGATCTGTTCTTGGCTGTCTTCCAAGAATCAAGTACAGTGGGAAACAATATTGTTTTTCCTGTCACCTTAACGATTTTCAGGTTAAATCATATTTCAAAGAAATTCTGAGCTGAAATCTTTCTTCATTGGTTATTACTTTTTGTTCATCTTGTACAACGAAGCTAGAACAATGAGTTTCATTTTCTGGTTAATTTGCATTAGAGTATTTGCAATTTTTGGATAGAAAATTTAATTGACCACAATGATGAAAAAAAGTAAATTAAGATTATCCTGAAAACCCTAAACTGTAACATGATTCCCAGCTCTACTTCCTCTTTGTCCAAATTGCTGATAAAGTATATCAGCTTATCCCAGTGCCTAATGTACATTGGGGCATGAATAACTACTAGATGGCTGAAATTCAACCCAAATAAGACTTCTGGAAAAGTAGGAGCAACCAAAAGAAATAATAGAGGCTAATATATTAACATTGTTGGTGTGACTTGCCTGCAAATTTGTTTGACATATGTTCACTAGACTTCTTGTGGAGTGAGTAACTTTTTTTTTCTGGGTTTGAAGGTATTTACATTGTGGCTAGGGAGAGTTTTCTGAGGGAACTGCTGCTTATGTTGTAGGTGTATTTATATCATAGGATATGTAGTTTTGAGTTGGGTTTACAAAAATGCTTGAGCTCAGAGACTTATTTTCATTGGTTCTTGATAGTATGTAACTGTTTTTGTAAATGCTTATGAATAGGTATAGATGTAATTGGGAGTACGTATGTGAATACTGTCTACACCTGCATGTGTTTGTAGCATGAGTGCCTAAACCAAAATTGTCTCAAACTACATTTATACTTAAATGTTGACATGTTTTTATAACCTGTTAAAATAATTTAATTTTGTTTCTGTTCAGATTCAGGAATGCCATGTTGAAAAGTATCTGTGAGGTCCTTGATTTGGAAAGATCGGGAGTTAATAATGAACTGGTTACCAGAATCTTAAACTTCCTGATGCATCCAAAACCTTCAGGCAAGGTGAGGCATAATTTTATTTTGCTTATTCGTTAAGATTTAAACCTGGGGTGGGACATGGGCATTAAAATCCAGTAATGGAGATGTACAATGTTTTCTTACGCTGTATGCTCTCCTTTGCAAATAAAATGATGCTTCTGATACCATAATTAAGAAGTTGGTGGCTCTTCAAAAGTGAATGTTTTTCTAAATCTGCTCCCACAATGACTCAACTGGCAAGTCACATTTATAAGTCTGCAGGCTTTGGCAGAAGCCACAAGCTTGTCCTTCTGTTTTCTGTTCCCATGATGCTCCTATGCTGCAAGAGCATATGTAACTCTAAGAGCACCTCTAGCTTATGGAGTTACCATTGGACATTCCTACCCAAGGTGCATGTAACCTTTTTGCTGTGTAAGGAACTGAAAGGGAGCTGTGCAATATGGGGGAGGGAGAATAGAAATGAGGTGGGGAAAGGGAGGAAGACGAGAATGGACAGAAAAAGGGTGGCAACTGTATCAAGCAATGTTGTGAGGGAACATTAAAGATAGAAACACACTTCAACCGATTCATCACAAGATGTGGAGAGGATCACCAGAAAAAGGTTGAGAGCCACTGCATTATTAGCACTCGAGTGTGTGACAGTCAAAAAAAACCAGCTGCACAAAATACTTTAATTGTGCTCCTGTTATTCCACCTTATTTTTTTCTTTTAACCTAAGAGCAATACAGAAATGGTCAAAGGCCATCATTGCTTATCAAAATTCCTTTTAACCTAATTGCTACAAATGTGAAGAGACATATACAGAAGTGAATAAAGAATAAATAAAATATGCTGCTTTTTTTTTTTTTTTTTTTATTACTGGGAAGCAATCCAGATAGTTCCGCCTCTGTTACAGTTAACATATTGAAGTGATGTTCTACCCTGGAAAGTTACCCTCACTGAGGAGTTAATGTTTGTGTCTCAATGGTTTCCTGCTCTAATTTGCTCAGTTTACATAGAAACATCTATTGTCGAATCTAATAGCTTTTAGACCTGCATGTCACTTTAGGTTCTTTCCTTCTCATGCATCATCTCCAATAATAATAATAAATCTGCTTTGAGTTACACCTGTGCAATTACACTGAAGGCTTTTAAAAGAAACATGAAATCCCCCAATGCCATTTTCAAAGTGGGAACCACACTAGAAAGGATTACACGTTAAATAAGGAGACAATACTTGAATGCCCCATACCGAAATGTTTATGTAAAGCAGCAAATATGGAGCTATTCTTCTTAACATAACTTTGTTACCATGTACTTCAAAGACAAATGTATTTTGACACATGGAAGAGATTAGATATAAAATGAAGCAGACAGTACTAAAATATATATGTACTTTCAATCTCTCAGTGCTGAACTGTAGATATTTGCATATTAATGGAGATCAAAACTCTTTCCCCCTCCCCTGTTGACATCTTCCTCTGCACATTTCACCTGTGAAATGAACTGGCGAGTGTGAATAGTTGGTAGGCATTGTGAACATTGGTGTTAGTCTTACCACAGAGAACAAAAATTCAGTAATAACTTCAATTAGTTGGGTTATTTTGTAGAATTATGGCTGAGGACTTAATTTAACGTTTCCTCAGTTTGGGGGAGAAGGAAAATATATAGGTAAAATGTGCATCTGGAATTTTGTATTTTTCCATTTTGTAACCAACATTATTGCTGTTTGCACTATGATTCTGTAGTATAGATTATCAGATGGACATATTTGGAGAAATGTGTAGTTGGTAAAATTTACAACAATACCCATCAAAGTAGCTTCAACATATATCAGTTCTAAAATTGTTCACATTGGGCAGCAACAGTAACCCATTCATATGGAATGCAAATGTTCATTTAAACGCATCGGGCAAAGTTTTGTCTAAAAATGAGGCTTACACAATGCTCTGAAAGCTATTAAACGTTGACCAAACTGCCAGAGGGATAATTGCACAATTAGGGGACAATCCACTGAAAATGTTCATCTCTAGTTTTCAAGAATGCTTATATGGGCACTTAGAGACAAGCTGGGTGAGGTAATATCTTTTATTACCAACTCCTGTTGGTGAGAGAGACAAGCTTTACACAGAGCTCTTCAAGTCTGGAAAATGTACTCAGTGTCGCAGTTAAATGCTGTCAGTAGAATGCACACAGATTTCTCTGCTGACAGTATTTAGTTGGCTGTGATTGCAGAGCCATTGGACCTTATCTTTGAAAACTGATGGTGACTTGTAGAGGTCCCAGACCATTGGCAAAAGACAAATATAGTGCCCATCTTCAAAAAAGGGACAAAGGAGGATCTGGGGAACTACAAACCAGTCAGCCTCATCTCAGTCCCTGGAAAAATAATGGCACAGGTCCTCAAGGAATCCATTTTGAAGCACTTGGAGGAGAGGAAGGTGACTGGGAACAGTCAGCATGGATTCACCAAGGGCAAATCATGCCTCACCAACCTGATTGCCTTCTATGATGAGATGACTGGCTCTGTGGATGTGGGAAAAGCGGAGGATATATCTTGATTTTTAGCAAAGCTTTTGATACAGTGTCCTACAGTATTCTTTCCAGCAAGTTAAAGTAGCATGGGTTGGATGAATGGACTATAAGGTAGATAGAAAAGCTGACTAAATCATAGGGCTCAACAGGTAGTGAACAACAGCTCGATATCTAGTTGACATCCGGTAACAAACGGAGTGCCCCAGGAGTCAGTCCTGGGGCCGGTTTTGCACAATATCTTAATTAATGATCTGGAGGATGGAGTGGATTGCACCCTCAGCAAGTTTGCAAATGACATTAAGCTAGGGGGAGTGATAGATATGCTGGAGGGTAGGGACAGGATACAGAGTGACCTGGACAAATTGGAGGATTGGGCCAAAAGAAACATGTTGAGGTTCAACAAGGACAAATGCAAAGTCCTGCATTTAGGGTGGAAGAATCCCATGCACTGCTACAGACTGGGGACCGACTGGCTAGGCAGCAGTTCTGCAGAAAAGAACCTAGGGATTACAGTGGATAAGAAGCTGGGTATGAGTCAGCAGTGTGCCCTGGTTGCCAAGAAGGCTAATAGCATGTTGGGCTGCATTAGTAGGATCACTTGCCAGCAGATCGAAGGAAGTGATTATTCCTCTCTATTCGGCACTGGTGAGGCCACGTTTGGAGTATTATGTCCCATTTTGGGGGCCCCGCACTACAAAAAGGATGTGGACAAGTTGGAGAGAGTCCAGTAGAGGGCAACGAAAATGATTAGGGGGCTGGAGCATGTGATTTATGAGGAGAGGCTGAGGGAACTAGGCTTGTTTGGTCTGCGGAAGAGAAGAATAAGGGGGAATTTGATACCAGCCTTCAACTACCTGAAGGGGAGGTTTCAGGGAGGATAGAGTTTGGCTGTTCTCAGTGGTGGCAGATGCAAAACAAGGAGCAATGGTTGCAAGTTGCAATGAGGGAGGTTTAGGTGGGATATTAGGAAAAAGTTTTTCACTAGGAGGGTGGTGAAGCACTGGAATGAGTTACCTAGAGAGGTGGTGGAATCTCCATCCTTAAAGGTTTTTAAGGCCCAGCTTGACAGTGCCCTGGCTGGGATGATTTATTTGGGGTTGATCCTGCTTTGAGCAGGTGGTTGGACTAGATGACTTTCTGAGATCCCTTCCAACCCATATATTCTATGATTTTATTATGATGACTCAAAGGAGAGAAAGTCTTTAATGCCAATTCACAATCAGTTTAAAGATTTAGATTATAACCAATGTTTTGGTTTGCATTTGAATCAGCTGGAAGTTCAGTATAGCAAATGAAGTGCAGGTGTGTTTGTGCCCATACTAATCCCCTTCTAGGCAAGTGGGTTGTCACAGTCTGTATTAAATGAAGCTTCAGAATGTTCTTCAACGATAGCTCTAAAATACAATACATTATAGAGCTTACTGGCCTCCAGAATGAGCCAGTATGGTTGGTAATGTCTCCATCAGCAAGAAAAAGATGTAGCATTTTTAATATGATCAACAAAAAAACTGGAGGTCACTAATGTCTAGAAATTTTAATTGGGGAGGAGGAGGAGGTTCTGAAATAATCCAGGGTTCCCTTGTCAAAAGTGTTTGGTATTTCTAAATAATGGCATAATACCCAAGATTAAGATTCTCAGCTTTTTAGATCTGAAAAGATAAGCCTCTAATTTGAGTCAGTTTTTGAGATAGTGGGTTGAAGTTATTGGAGGGCCGGATGTTAATCCACAATGAATGACACTCCCTTTTTGGGGGGAGACAGCGGGAATAGACAACAAACTAAAAACTCAGTGTCCACATAATTCCTCAAACTGTAGACACTAACAAATATGTGGCTATAATTTTAATGTAATTGTATTTCATTGTCTTAAATTATGGTTTTGTTGTGAATTTAAATAAAATTCCTTGAATTTTTAAAATAGTGAAAATTGTTCATTTTAAAATGATGGTCCATGTTTAAGGTTAAGATTTTTTCATGGTTATGTTTTTATTAAAAGTCCAGGACAGATCAAAAGCAATAAACAAAAATTAATGGAGCCCATGACCCATCTGTGACTTTACTAAAAAATAATGGACTGGAGGGATGGGGCACAGTTGGGGGGAGGAATGACAACTGGAGCCCCATGAGGGGGCTGGTCCCAGAGCAGCTGTTTGTCTACCAGCTCCTGGGCTGGCCCCGGAGCAGCTGTTCAGTAGTGGCTGGGTGAAGGGGGGCCAGCTGGCCACTGCCAAACATCTGATGAGCAGGCAGCACCAGGGGCTGACAGCTGCTCCAACCCTGTCACAGGAAAAAGTCCCGGAGGCCTCAGAATACCATGGAATCATATACTTATTCAGAGTAATGGACATCTGGTGGTTGCCAGATGCATATTACTTACTTAACCCAATCTTTATCTCAAACAGCCATTGCCAAAGTCCAAAAAGACACCGAGCAAAGGCGGCAAAAAAGAACGCAGTAGCTCAGGAACTGCACGAAAAGTAAAACGCACCAAATGTCCTGAGATTTTGTCGGATGAATCTAGTAGTGAAGAGGAGGAAAAGAAAGAGAAGGATGAATCTTCAGAAGAAGAGAAAGAGAGTGAAGAAGAGGTAAACGTAACAACTTCCTTTTCAGCATAAGGATGAATGAGTTTCTTGCTTAGTTTGTAACTAGCTGGATATGTTGTTAAATGGTGGGTTTCAGTATAGTGCTAGGGGGTTAGGTTTTTTTAAAAGGTGGGAAGTAAGCTATAGTTAGTTGAAAGGATTGCTTCACAGGTGGACAACTTGAGCCAAAAGTTCATCAGGTTTTGTATATCAAGAAGACCTGACTTCTTCCAGGGCCAGAAATATGGTGATGTTCAAGAATTTAAGACTTTCAGGGATGAAGAAATACCAGAAATCAGAGGACCTGGTTCTGATGTCAGGAGCTTATGTGGATCTTGTAAAATCAGTTGCTGCATGTGATGGAGTTTTTTTAAACATTTTGAACAAGCGGCGTGGCCAAGGGCAAAAATTTAAGTGTTGCCTTTATTTCCTGGTGACGTTATGTTGGAAAACACCATTGCTTTGTGACTGGGGATTACTGTTTAGTGAGCTACAGTTGAAGTAAGCAAAGTCACTCCCATCTATGTAGCATTGGAACATCGGTTCCCAGATTCTTGTGTGGTTCTATAGTGGTCCCTCAAATTTTTCTTTGTACATAACTAAGCAACCTTAAAGAGTTTTCTTAAACTCTGAAAGGTTATAATTTCACCATACTCAATTTTTTACTCGTATTTATTCTTTTCAGAACCTTATTTTTCCATAAACAACTTTTTTCTTCAAACACTTAATATTTTTCCTCATAGTCACAGCTTGAGAGCTTCCCTTCACTCCTTCCTTCCACCTCTTTTCTAAGAAAAAGTACAGAATGTGGAGTGGCAATACAAGCATCTTCACAGTGACTCAACCCTGCAATATATGAGTGAAGAGATTTCAGGCTTTGTATCCTTTGATATCTTGCATTCTCAGATGAGACAGTTACCAGCAATTATTGCTGTGGGGTTTGTGATAAGGACTCCAATTCACTAATTACAGGACTGAGACTAATGTATTATATAAGCCACTGAACCACAGGTGGTGGTAAAACTTCAGCCACTACTGACTTGGGCTGCATCCAGATTTATGACCTACAAGTGTGGTAGGTAGGCCATATATTTGAATGGTCTGAGCTATGGAAGGTAACTAATGAAAACTTTTTGTTGGAAGGCAAATTCATAGAACTTTATAATGAAAATGTCATAAAATGACAAATGATATTCCATCACCATTGTCCATAAAACAAGGTTGGATCTACCGATTCTTAACTTTGTCATTTTTTGGTGGAGCTCACAGTTGGTGAGTTGAAAGAGGGCTAGAGTATTAAAAGCTAATTTTATATTTTGTTCATCTCTTCACCAGTACAGTCTTTCTGCTGAGAGAAGAATCTGTCTCTCTGTGGCAGGAATCTTCTTTAGAAATCCTTTTTTCCAAGAGCTCAGCTGCCTTTAAAAGATAGGTAAGCCCCACTCACCTCCAGTTTTTTTGCCTTCCTTCAAAAGGTAGGAGTTAAACCCTGTGTCTGTTCCTTCAGAGCTATCAGGCAAAATCTGAAAACTTTTAAATGGCTGGCACTAGGAGTGTTTACAACCCCACCTCAGAGGTACTATAATATTGGAGAACTTCAAAGGAAACTTCATTGGCTCATGGAAAAACTACTCTGCTCTTAAAATAGTCTACCTCTTATGCTGTGCATGGGCAATTCTTCCGAATGAGGGACTTAAAGGAGAATTTCCAGCAAACCAAGGGCTTGCCCACACTTAAAATGCTGCAGCTGCGCTGCTTTAGTGAAGATGTTACCTATGCCAAAGGGTGTCTCCTCTGGAGGTTAGATCAATTTAACTGTCACTCAGGTGTGGATTTCTCACATGTAGTTTGACATAGTTATACTGACTTAATGACCAGGCCCAAATAAACCAAGTCAAGTTACCCCAATTTCATGAAGATTCAGACCAAAGTTGTCCAAACTGTGAGAGATCAGACTGTTAACTTACAATCAATTTGTAGGTCAAACATTTACATCTGAAGTTATTGGGGGGGGAAAGAACTGAAATGATGGATGACTGAACAATGGCTGTCTCTTTAGCTCAGTTGTGGCAATTGGCAAAAAGTAGGAAAGAACGGCCATATATATAATAACCTTGAATGAGCACAGAACTAAAAAAATTCAGACTTAACAGCCCTTCAGCAGCATAATTAAAAATTAACCATGCTGTCTTGGCTTAGCTCAACAGAGAGCAGAATAACTAACTGACTGTTGGAGTCATGGGTGTAGAATGGTTGGAACAGATGATTCCTCTTTTCAGATACCTGCATGCTTCTTAGTTGAGATTAAAAAAAGACAGCTTCTTAGTATTGTCAGGATTCAAAGACAATTTCTAGAAAATCTGGCGTCTGAGGAAAAATATTTCCCACCTTATAAGGCAGACTGAATTCTATTTACATTTCTAACCTTTGCCTAACCAAACACTTAAACTAAAGCATTCTAGTTTGAAAAGTGACTACTTAAGGGTATGATATGTATGTATTTCCTGCTGACTACAGTGGCAAAGTTCTCAATGCTTCTATTGCCACTGCAAAGCCAACCCCTGAAGGAGTAAGCTGGATTCTAGTCTGGCTGGGGAACCAACACAATTAACTAAGTTTTATGTGTTGCACAGATTACTTTTATTTGAATCAAAATCCATTTTTTTCATATCAAATTGTTTTGCACTTGTTACAATTTACAGGACTTAAGCACATTCTTACCTTTGACTCTTCTTTTGAGAAATACCAAACTTATTTTTGCAGTATCATTTGATGCTAAACCATGTTGTGGGGTTCAATGCTTGTCTCAATAACTTCCAGAGGAAGTTTCTAGGGCAGGCAGTTAAACACTCTGATCCTGGGATTTTAAATACATGCTTAACTTGCGTAAATAGAGAGAACCCATCTAGTTTGTGTCATGTATTTTCTGTTCACTCAGTTGATTTTAACTTCAGCAAATGTCATTTTTGTATGTATGTCTTTACAGCATCATAACTGAGCCAGTTGTATGCATTCATTAATATCGTTCATTTCTACTAGTAAAAATGCATCCATGTATAAAATAGTTAAAGACCATGCAGCCATACTTCTGCCTGACTGAAGGGACACGGGATGCCGAGTTGCAGCATTGTGGGCACAGGTGGAAATTAAAACTAGATTGTTCATAGAATACCACGGTTTGCTTGTTTAGTTTTAATCAGTCTGTCAAGGGGTCTGTTGCAAGGCAAGATGGTGCCTAGGCTGTTTTAGAAATCAGATGAATCAGCATTCAGTTACTGGTGCGCCTCTAAAAGGAACTGAGTATTATTGCTATGTGAGTATTATTGCTACTTAAGTTTTAGGATGATAAAACTGAACGTAAAAGGAGAGTATTTATTTCCTGGTAGATAGGAGTTGGCATTATGTTAGAAGTGGATGGCTTTTTAGGTGCAGCACCTGTTTATTTTTGGCAGACTAGAGTAATTATGCATACTTCTGGCTTTTTGTTTTAAAGGATAAGTTACTATTTATAGGAAAAATTAGAATCTGTTTTGGAATATGCATTGATGGGACACTGTATGAAGTGTAATTCAACAATGAAATTACTAAAAATGGCACCTTTAATTCCAGTGTCTGACAGTATCGTTTATTGTGAACTGATCCCATGTCAACTTCCTAACTGCCAGACCTACAAATTTAACCATGATTCTTTCCTTCTTAATTTGTCACCAATACAATATTCTCTATGCCAAATTTAGACCCTCAATTACACCGATGCATTCTTGTTTAAGACTTATGGGGTTGTGCAGGTTTGGAGGGTTGAAACTTTGCTGGCAAAAGCTCTGTTACTTGTGATGTGTGAGCAGGGAAAAATGCACCTTTATTGAATGCTAAGGTGGAATGATCCTGTATCCATTTTTAGGATTAGCAGTTAGAAAATGCATTTTACCTCAGGATAAATTCAATTTACAATAACCATTGAATCCTCTGTCATTCTAGTCCCTTTTCTGAGTAGAATTGCAGTTTGGGCCTATAAAGATACCTGCCTCCAGGGAAAAAAAATGCTCTCCAAGAGCATCAGACCTAATTATGAATGGAGATACTTAGGACAATCACCAGTGTTGCTGGAAAAATTCCAGATACTCATTAAAACAATCAAGAATGACTGTCATGGTTTGCGTTCCAGAGTTTGTGAAGTTAAAATTCAATTTTGAAGAACCCAGATTTTAACTTTCACAGGACCTATCTATACATTTTCCTCACTACCATCAACTATTACTATTAAATTGCCAATAGATCACATCTGAATTTAATAATTCAGTTTGCAGTGACATCATGGATGTATCTCTCGCCCATGTATCACTACTAGTGGGGAATGAAGGCTATGGTGCTAGAAGTCAGGATTCAATCCATCTTTTTCCCTCCGACAGCAACCTAAGAAAGCATCGAAAAAAGAAAAGCCTAAGCAAAAGATGCCTTCTAAAAACAAGAAAGCCGTGAAGAGTGCTAATGTCAAGAAAGCAGATAGCAGTACTACAAAAAAGAATCAGAACAGTTCCAAAAAAGGTAAAGGTTTTTATTTTTTGTTTTCACTGTAAATCGTTGCTTAACTTAAGATGAATCTTAAGGTTAGCTATAAAAGCAAAACATTGCATACATTTTACTGTTTTTGCTAATTTACATTTGAAATATCAGGATGGGAGACCCTCTTGACTGGGCGGGCCTTGGCAAGATCTTTAACAGGACCTATAGAGTGATTTCACAGCATCTTATCTGATCTGCAGCCATGCTTCAGCCTGATGCTACGGAGAAGCTGCATTGCAGTATTCTGGGTTAGGGCGGAAAATAATACTACTGTGTTCATAAAATACCATCTATTTAAAACTAAACCAGCAAAATATGTCAGACTGTCAAGGAATCATGTAGGGTGGGGTAACAGCATAGGTGTACTCCGGAAGAAGGAAGCTCGAGGGACATGTCAAACATTTTGAATTCTAATAAATTCAATTTTCCAGATTTAGAAAGTGAGTCTGAGGATAGTTCAGATGATGAACCTTTAATTAAAAAGTTAAAGAAACCACCTACAGATGAAGATCTTAAGGAAACTGTCAAGAAGTTATTGGCCAATGCAAATTTGGAGGAAGTCACAATGAAACAGATTTGCAAAGAGGTATGTGTAAATATTCTACAGCTTTGTTTAAAGTATGTCAAGCTATTTATAAAGTAACTTTTACAAAACAAAGTGAGGACTATCAGTGTGAGGCTTTGTGTGAAAATGTAATTTTATATACTAATCACACACAGAAATTTGACTGTATAAAGCTGTACGACTTCAGGCTTTGATTTTGAACTAAGCAACATTGAATCTGGTCAGCCCTTGGCTGGAAAGTCTCAAAGAAAAACTCAGGGTGCTGAAGTTAGCAGAGGATGTCTCTTCCCCACTCAGCCTCTGCTCCCCTATACACCCACCCTGTCCATTTTGTGAATTTAGTTCTCCTTTGCTTTTGTCAAAATGCCTGAAATCAACTAAAGAAAACTGAGTCAAAAGATTTTTTGACTTGTGCAAAATTTTGTTTTCAGCTGGACCTGAAACTAAATGTTTTTTCAATTTTTTCAGAATTGCCAGGAAGTTAGTCTGTTTAGTGATTTCTTGTTTTCCCCCAGCTTGGCTACTGATGGTAAAATAGTACCACTTTTTAATAACAGTCCTGTCATTGATTTAAAGGACCCAAAACTATATTTACTGTGAACCTGGTCTTTGTTCTTTTAGTCTCTTTCATACTGATGTGGAGTGCAGCTGACAGTCTCAGCATGTGGTTCACAGACTGTGTCTAAGGGGTCAGCAAAAATACTGAAAACTGACTGAACTCTCTCTCTCTATGTATATGTATATGTAGATACACACACAGATTTCCAAAGGGGTCTGCACCTCCATTTGAAGGGGTCCACAAATCAGAAACTGGTCTAGAGGATACAATGTACTAACTAGAAGACAGCCTGAGTTGCTTGACCCCAGGGTATTCTGTCATCTACACCCTGTTGTGATTTTAAAATAACTGCTACATGAACACTTTCAAATACTGTGTTTAGGCAAAACAAGAAAGGGAAGTAAAAGGTTTGACACTACAAATGACATTGTGTAATCTCAAGAAGTTGCACAGCTCCTCTTCTGCATTAAATTATGAAGTTAGTATGGTCTAAAAATAAACAAGACTTTTCCTGCACATTAACTCTTTTGTATTGCTTGCCTTAGGTGTATGAAAGTTATCCCAGCTATGACTTGTCTGAAAGGAAAGATTTCATCAAAGAGACAGTTAAAGAGGTAAACACATATTTGAAAAAAGTGAATGGTATTTTTTTAAAATATCTGTCAGGTTGGGAGACTAGTAGTACTACTGGTTTCAAAAAGCTTGCTTTCTGGTATGTGAAGTGACCAAAAACAATTTTCAGACCAACCTTGATTCAGGAGTTGGATCTTTTCCCTCTGTGCAGTTTGTCAAAAAGCTGGCACAGAACTCCACTCACGTGGGGGGGTTCAATAATTTCCTCCTTTTTGGGAAATACGTTACTATTCAGGAAGAACTAAAATAATAAAGCTAACCCAGCCTCCGTTAATCTGACCAGCATAATTAAATAATGCACGGCTCTTAAAGGGCCAAATCAGGGCCTGGGCTACACAGCAATTGTGGAATGCAAGGCGCTGGCTACCTGCATCACAGGTAATAGCAGCTCTGTGAAACCTGTGTCCTTTCTTCTGCTATGTTTCCTCCTCATGTAGCTGTGTGGAAGAGGGGAGAGAGTAGGTAGGGCTTTGGCTTGGCACATGTCCCCACCCACCTGGTTGGCAGTTATGATGCTGCCTTGAGGAGAGTACATGGCATCTGGTGTAGACCTGGTGCCGCATACTCCCTCCCCAGAGCAGGAAGGGAAACAGGAAGGAGACTGACTTCCTTGAATCAAAATCTTGCTTTCTCTCTCTAGCTGCTCCAGTGATAGCACAGCACTATGCCACCCTTAATGCAGAGCTCTTGAACCAGTCCATAGCTAGTAACACTTAAGAATAATTTCAAGTGCATTCATGCTGTTTCTTCCTAAAATAAAAATTGGAGGAGTAAGGGAATCAGAACTTCAGTTAGTAAGAATACAGAAAAATTGTAAGTGAATTCTCTATTTTATTTCAAATTCTCTAATGCAAATTATGGATGAATCAACATAATGCATGCACTTCAACTGTCATGTATGCCAGCTAAGACACAGTGGAATAGCCTAACACTAGATGGCACTGAAGAATTTTATTTGTGGTTGCACTAAATGGGATGGTTGAGAGAGGAGTGTAATCATTTCTTAACTAGTGTTTTTGTGCATGTTCTTGAACAACCTTTATCTTAATGTTAGATGGGTGTGGAATTGACTAAAAGGAGACACTCTCATTTCAGTTGATTTCATGATCTGATTTGACTGGAGGAAATGAAGACTGCTGACTTTCATTCCCATGGATTTGAAGATCTGATAGACACCAGCAAAAAGAATGTTTGTGGTATAATAATGTGTTTAGTCAGAGCTGATTCTGCTGTCCTAGTATCAATGTATATTGCTTTGTGTACCTTTTTAATAATTGCATCTGCTGCAATTTTTAGTGTACATGCTAAGGTTATTTTTGCATGGCAATAAATGTTCCCTTTTTATAGTTTTTGTACATTTTGAATTGTTTTGTAGTAGTAGATTCACTGAGATAGTTTTTAATGTGCTTTAGTACCTTGCATAATTTTTTTTTTTTAAGAATCAAGTAGACAACTTTCATCTGAAGTGTTTGCATATATACATGCAGAGTGTCTGGAATATTGCAGTATTGGGTTATACAAATTTTGAATACATTCTGAAAATCAGTCACATGCTAGTGTTCTTTATATTCTGATTTACATGCTATAAATTCAGAATACTCTAATTATACATTAGTCTTGCATGTGGATACACTGAACTGTCAAAGCATGGTAACTAATTGACATAGATGTTATTTTTGTACTTTTAAAAGACTGTATATAAAGCTATTTCAGATTTCTGTTGTGCAAATCAGTTTTTTAAATCTAGTTATCTTAGAGAATTTATGACATGTCAGTGTTCAGCAGTGATGCTGGGATGAGAAGTGGGAAGTTCCCTCAAGATTATACAGAAGAGCTGAAATTTTACTATTTGTCCAATCTTGCCTTGTAAGGAAGATTCACCTGTAATTTTATACTTAAGCTTTTCCGTGTTAACTTTGTATAAAAGGCTACAGATGCATTTGTTCCAGTGGCTTGACCTAGTACGTTAATAAAGTTCAAAGTGAAGGCTACAGGGGAAAAAAATAACTGACTTGATAATGCTTATTTTGATGTTGGACTTCATGGCCAAAACTTTCAGAAGTGGGTGCCTACAGTGATGAACACATGACATGCTTACCAAGTGAAAATAAAGCCACAAGTTTAGGATCCTAATCAGGATAGTACTTAATTATTTGCTTAAGTGCTATTCTGAATAGGGATGCTTTTCTAAATCTGAGTCTAAGTATGGGCTATGGTATTCTAGAATCCCATCTCAAATATTGGCCCCCTGCTTTTGGTTCAAAGTGGAAATTTTCACACATTTTTTCCTGACCATGTACCTTCATGCTATTATTGAAAGCCACACATTTATAATTTGTAAAATACTAATAGAGGCCAAACAGAGAGTGTTGCTATCAGTGCTGTGAACAACAAATCTCTTAATGACTCCAGTATTGTTCAAGAGCAGAGCATTTTAAAAATTTTAGTATTCTATATTTCCAAAATTAGGGGTGTCAGAATTTAAATTCTGAAAATGTTCAGCCAGTCAGGATGCTAATTAATCTTTACCTTTTTATAATTTCTTTGCATGTAATCCTTTTTAAAAAAGGCTGAATGTAACTTTTGTATTCAATAAATGTCTTTCAGAAAAACATATCAATTTTTATATTTTACTTACCTTTATAGTAACTCTACAGAAACCATACCTTGTCATCTGGGGAAATCTATTCAGAACTCTGGCAAAGGTTTCTCTGCTTTAGAGGTGTGATCTGTGCAATACCATGTCCAGCCTCAAGATATGACTAGAAAAAATTAACTGATGTGCAATTGCTTTGAGCCATCTTACCTAATTTAACAAAGGCATTCAAACAATTTCAAAATCATGATAAAGCAGTTAGTAACTTGTCACTAAATTTTGTTTTGTCCTTGGGAGAACTATAATAGGCTATTCTTAAAATGTATTTCTAAAGATTATGTAAATGACACTTCTGACCAAGTCCTCATTATATTTGAATGAGGTGGTTAAAGTAAAAATTACTGAATTTCTTCTCAAATGCTTTTCCTCTTCCTCATGTAGGAAAACTAATGAAAGCTGTAGTGCAGACAGTGTGTAAGTGTTACCACTGTGATTTAACTGTACCTATCTAAACTGCATCAACCAGCAGTACTTGTACTCATGCAGAACAACACTGCTTTTACCAATGTAAATACATTTTTAGTGTGCTTTTCTGACACTTAATTTGCATCTCACACCTAGAAGAAAGTGTAGTTATGGGTTAAGACCAAGTTTTGTTGACTCATGCTAATTTTGATACTCTTCTGCTAGTAAATATTGTCTAAAGCTGGAGGGAAGCTTCTTTTCTAAAACCTGCAGAAGCTTGAGGACTAAGTTTCTTTGTATTTTTAAACAGGTAAACAAGGTGACTTGGGTAGTAATAGGTTGGTTAGCCTGACTGATCTCAGGTTAAATATGGAATAGCTGCTAGGGCCCTGCTTAATAAAGAATGAAAGGATGGGAATAATTCTTCATGCAAAACAGATGTCAAACTTGATAAAGGTAACAGAATTTTTAGGTTTTAGTAACAAGTTAGAATATCATGCTAAGCCTAACAAAATTAGTACTATACAAAAATCAATGGCACAAACTAAATAGATTGTTTAGACAGCCTTCAATTAAAATATAATTTCTAATAGGAAAAATGAACATATCTGCAGGGGGCCTACTAGGATTGATTGATTTCCTGGACTAATGCTGTTCAGTAACATGCCCTGGAAGAATATGTAGAACAGTGAGTAATAAATCCCCCTCTGTAGAGCAACATGGATTGTTCCATAAGCTGGATATACTCAAACTTGCATTTTAGTCAGTACCTCTAGAAACAAAGCACGCAAGCCATACTTGTGAGAAGACTCGAAATAGAGTGTACATGAGCTCCTAGTGTGGTGTATGGCAAAAAAGGCTAGCAATCTAAGTGAATAATTAGGAATATTGATACTGAATAAAGAGGAAATACCTCTAAATGGAATATGGGTGAGACCACTGCTGATGGCCATCCTTCAAAAAGGATGTTGGAAAAATTGGTCAAGGCTCAGAAAAGAGCTACCAGACTGATTCAAAAAGATGGAAAACATCTTGCAATGAGAAACTTAAGGAACTCAAATCTATTCAGCTTATTAAAGAGAAAGGTAAAAGGCACCTTGATTACTGTTTTTGCAAGTACACAGTCTTAACAAGGAGGTCAGTTGATCACAATGGTCCCTTCTTGCTGATGCACAGATGATGCACGGATAGTGTTTTACACCTACTCGGGTGCACTAGAGAAAAGGCATAATAGTGCTGAGAATTCTGTTTTGTTTTAATGAGTGCAACTATTCCATCTTACCTTCAAATGAAGATCCTACATCATTAGAAGCATGCCAAGTTTAGTCCAATTATCTAAGGAACCACAGTTACAAATGCAAGCCAGCCGTATGCTGATATCTAGTCAAACATGCCCAGCTAAGATGGAATTAAGACCCTCCCTTAAACACGGGCCATGTTTTGCATTTGTTGAGCAGAGTTGATTTAAATTGAAAGTTTTGGAAGGTCATTTTAACTAGCTCTAGTCATCAAGGGACAAGTATATGCAAAAATACATTAATGACCTGATAACAGCTAGGCAAGGCACAAGGTCACTGCCTTGTGACTAAGAATTGCCCACACACTACTTGTCTGTCTGATACACCTGTTGTTTTGTCTTGCACATTGGAAACTGGAGTTTGCATTATGTTTGCACTGTGGCTAGCTAAATGAGGTCTCACCTGGTTGTGGCCTTTAGGTGCTACTGCCATATAAAATGTTAATGCTAAAGTTATGCCACTGACATTTTATAATGGCATTTTAGGTTTATGGGTGAAGTTTGTGTAGTAGAGTATCATCCCTTCTTCCCACTACAGTCACTGCTTGGTGTGGAAATAATTCAGTTTGTGAAGTGTTTTGTGATCTTCTGAAAGATGCTGGCTCCATTACTGTACAAATTATAATAGAATCAGGACTTGCAATTCAGAGCCATAGTTCTAGAACAGCAACTAAGATTTATCTCCAGATATTAATAAAGCTTGTTGCGGCTTTGTCACACTGCTCAGTGCAGGCTTAGAATCAGTTAAAAAAACCGCACCATCCAATGGACACTTTCCAGTTTTATTCTGATGCCATAACAGTCACACAAGAGTTAAAGTGTAACAGATCATGCTCTGCCTTCAGACATGTTGGTAATATTTTAAACAAATTTACTTAAAAAAACATTTTCCAGTTTATTTACAGGGAATAAATTGTGCACAAAAGTTAGAAAAACTGACATGCTTAATTAAATTTGACGTAACATTGGAGAAGTTCTTTGGGACCAATAATTAAGTCAGGTCAATTCTGAGGCTTATCTTTTTAAATGTTTTTAATGATCATAAACAAAATGGAACACACTCACTTTGCTTGTTTCTCCACAAATGAAGTGCCTGAATACCAAAGTAATACCTTAGATATGTACTATGGACTAAACAGTTTAAAATTTACCATAATGCCCTGCATTTTGTCCCTCATTCTTGCCTTTTTAATGCTATAAACAGGCCACCCTAAAGCCTAATTCAGCAAAGAATTTAAATACGTGCCTATGTCCATCTCTGCTCAGCAAAGCATTTAAGCAAGTGCCTAATGTTAACCATGTATATAAATTCCAATGTAGAAGTCAAAAAGACTTAGGCCCATGCTTGAAGTTCAGCATGCACAGAAATGCTTTGCGGAAGAGGGATGGATTGCTGAATTGAGACCTAAGCACCAGACTTTTTAGTTATTGCCAAGTCTTAACTGTTTCCATGTTACAATGAAGCTGATGGGAGCTTTGATCAAGAAGTGAGCTGTAAACAGAATTTACATTCTGAGCTTGTACCAATGATTGTTTTACATAACTATGTTTCTAAGCTGCTTTCCTATTAGCAAAATTTTGCTATCTTATATAGTACATTGTGTGAGGCAGGGAGTTCTTCCTTTCACTTTTGCCTACCTTGGACACTTCATTTCCCATTGAAATCTCTCACTTCCATTATATAAATTGGTCTATAAAACATCGAACCATCAAAGCAGCAATGACTTAATGAAAGCAAAATCTAAACCTTGATTACCATTTCTTGTATCAGCGAAGGATTTCAAGCCTTGCTCCATAAAGCCTTTAAGACAGTTACAGTTTAATACTTGGAAGTATTTCAGAACTGTAAATATTAGCATTCTTTAGAGCAAAAAAAAAAAAAATCAGCAACACATACTTTTCAGTCACTCAATTCAATTTTAAAAAGCAGAACTGAATATCTGAAAAACAGATCTAGTTACATATATAAACATCTTCAATCATGTAAATTAAAGATTAAATAAAAATATCTGAATATCACATCTACCCTAGAAAACAAATTAGGTATTGAAAAGTTAAAAATTGCTTTTTGTCAGCAGGCTTCTTTTCTAAAGGTAACCTTTCTGGAGTTAAAGACGGGAACTCAAGAAAAGCTTGCTTTGTCACACACAGAGCATTCTAAACAGAGTGCATGCTTGAGATTTAACAAAAAATAAGTGCTTATTTTCCTTCCAGAATCACACAGAGCTATGTGGTAACACTGCAGGGAGGAAGAGAGTGATTTTTTAAAATTGTATTTTAAACATTTTCCATTTATCCTGTTCTATGGGATATTATTAAAGCAGGTGTATACACCATGCGTCTTATTTCTTGCTGCCTCCCACTGTGGAAAAAACATTTAGTATCTGCTTATCTCTTACTGAATTACTCCCTTGAGTCATTTTTAATAATACCCTCAATAAAAAACAAAAAAACCCAAAACCTTAATCAAAGTGCAAGCCACCTTATTTTAGCCCTTCCTGAATATTTTACCTCATTCATCTTCACCTATTTTTAAATAAAAAAGCTGAATGAGTCACTAATAACTTACAGTCCCTCTTTATCCCCTATTTAGCTCTCATAATTATATGTGTAAGTGATTCACCTACTCAGCTCAAATGAATTTGGAAGTTTACTTTTCAAAGAAAAAACATCTAAACCCATACAATTTTTTTGCGCTACTCTACTTACATGATGAGCAACATTGAACAAACTTAAACTTACTCTTATCATAAAGATCATTTCCCTATATGTACATCTCTGAAGATGCAGTATGGAGAACATTTCAGAAGCATTATTACTGTAATGTAAAAGCGGCTTTTTTTCCTTTAAAAAAATCCTTTAGCTTTAATAATCTTTTGATGATTGCACTATAAACTGTTCCAGCAGTTTGATTCAAAGGAACACAATTTGAGATGCCAAAACTTGACTGGTGGACAGTAAGTATACTGAAAAAATGTCAGAAGAAGTTATTGTGGATAGGATGGGGAGACCAAACTGATTTTGGTGTATTCCTTCTTAGAACCATCTCCATTGTTTGGCCTGTTTGTTCAAGTGCTACTCTGAACATGATCAACCTGAGAATAAAATGAATTTAGGAGCCCCAGTGCTAAATAATCCACCATGCTTTAATACTGGATAAGCAATTAAGTGCTCTCTTATTCCGACCTTCAACGCAGGTGGTCTATTATAATAGCGTGAGCTAAACAGTATAGAAAAAGGCCTCACACAGAAGACCTTGTTAGTAGACCTGTGTGTGCCAGAGTAGCAAGAGACTCCAATGTCAGCGCTGACAAGTTACTAATATCTTCGTTGGGAAAGTAACATTAGGAAAAACAATGACTTCTTGTATCACCAGAGTTTGAAAGAAAGAAAATTAAACGACGAAGATTTTATCTTCAGATACCAGGGGAAAAAAAAAAAAAAGGGTTCAATACCACTAGTGGGAATGGTAGCAAAGGGGAAAATTGAAGAAAGTCTTACCCACAGAAAACAATTAAAAATATATATCTGTAGACAAAATGTCAGTATTCAAAATGCTGCTATTTTGCTTGCTTCTCGAACGCCGCTCAAGTAGGCTCCTGTAACGGTCTGTGGAAAGTGCCTGTTTGTGGCCTATAATAAAATTAAAATTGCAACATTTCTGAAACAACTATAGAAGACCAAAAATAAAAATCTGCTCCAAAACAAAATTGTAGGTAGTGCAAGATTACTTAGCATATGCTTTTACATAGATACCAATTTTCAAACTATTATCTTTTCTTTAACAAGCTATTTAAAAAAAAATTTTAAGCAAATATAATTTAGCAAAAAGGTAAACTCTTAAAGTTGTCTCACATCCATTAAGGCTACGAAAGTTCATTTTTGCTAGTTTAACATTACTTCAGAGAGACTGTACATATGCTTTCATATATCAATACACAACAGTATCAGTGGTATGAAGTTGTTATAGCTGCATTACCGACCAATGGAGAAGTATGGAGTCAATTATGCCATTCACCCAATGTGTGGTGGGGGAATTAGATATGACAGTCTCAGTCTCACTACAATATACACATACATTTTGCCTGGTTTATAGAACCATATGTATTCAAATACCTTTTGCTCATCTTGCACAATTGTAACTATGATAAAGGGCATGCCTGAATAGTCTTTTTTGAAGAACTACAATTTATCACTATTAATCACTTGTGTGACATGCCTCCATACATGTAAAAGACATACTGTCTTTTAAAGAGCCTATTGCTCTTCTGTATTCCATAGGGCAAGATGATCACCGTACATCCCTAATGGAAAAATACGTTCACAGGAACTGAAGTCAGTTATATAAATTATATCCATGCTAGCGTAACATCAGTTTTCCATCTTGCTTCAGGTATAAATTTTGGTGCAGATTTTCAAACTAGAGGCTCTAGCTCACAGGGCTAGGAAGATTAAAACTACACAAGCTTCTGCAGAGAGATGTTCAAATCATAATTAGGTCAAAAGTGTGAGTGAACTTTATGGTCTTATCCTCGTCTGAATCTATGAACACCACAAAGCTACCCCTCAATTTGGTACAATTGGCAGTGCCAGCTCAAAACAAAGCTGGTGCTGCAACAGCCAGGGACTGCTGGCGGTCCAAAGCAAGGTGTGCATTGGTAGACGTGGGGTATTCACACAGTACCTGTCCACTCGACTATGTCTTTCTCTAACTAGCACTATTAGTCTCTCTTTTACAAGAACAAAAACTAAATTCTTGAACCAATTTTAGAATGACAATATTTAAGACATTTACCTCGCCGGCAAAGAAGATTGTTCCTTGTATGTCTTCAGCTAGAACATCATAAGCCTCACCACTGCCACCTGTCTTTACAAAACTATACGCCATCTGAATCCAGGGGTCTTTGTTCCATCGTGTAACAAAGTACTTTACTGGGTCTGGAACTTCCTGAATCATCAAGGAAATAAGTTATGCGGTACAACCAAGAGACTACATTTTTGGTAATTTTCCTCCATAAACACAGCTTCCTCTAGTTCTCCTGTACAACTTTAAACGTTTCCTGTAGAGTGTACACAATAACCTCTTATTACTATAATTGCAGGAGATGTGCAGATTTGCCTAAATTCCTGGTTGTTTTTTTCTAACGTGAAACATATTACCCCTCAACAGGTTAAAGGAACCACCAGTGAGGAATTATATTATGTTTCAAATATTAAGGATATACTTATGCAGCTTTGAACTTAGGAAATGTGAGAGTCTGCATTATGCAAGGATTGTAATACTGCCTATCTGGAGAAGAAGAAACTTCTTCCCTCAGACGACATGCTTTGTACACTCTTCTGAACAGGTATAAGATGCGCCAGTTTACCAGTGATAACCTCAGGGTCAACATTATTCTGTGCAAAAATTTCCGCAGGCAAGAGACTAAAAATCAACTTTGTGAAATAATGCTGAGATTTCTACAATAGTGGGGTAAATATATATCTTAGAAAGGACTCCTGGTCATCTTGTCTTTGTAGACTGTGCTAACTGGTCCAACCTGAAAGAAGTTTTACAGAGAGGCTTTTAGTAGAAGGTTCTTTTTCTGGCTGTGTAAATTGGGGAGAAAACTCTCAGACTAGCATGGAGACCAAATATCAGGCTGACACCTGTAAGTTCTTGGGAGATCAGAATAGCAGGTAGCTGAACTTTTAATATGAACACAATTTCAATTGTAATTGTAACATAGAAACATAGAAACATAGGTCAGAAGGGACCAATATGATCA
>ML675601.1:32115255-32258741 GCA_007922155.1 Mesoclemmys tuberculata | reverse complement strand
TTCCCTTTCTTAAAAATAGGAACTACGTTAGCAATTCTCCAGTCGTTTACCGATTGCTTAAAAATTCTCGTTAACGGGCTCGCAATTTCACGCGCCAGTTCCTTTAATATCCTCGGGTGGAGATTGTCCGGTCCCTCCAATTTCGTCCCATTAAGCTGTGCAAGTTTGGCCTCTACCTCAGATACGGTAATATCCACCACCACATCCAGATTCCCGTTTGTCATCCCTCCATCATCCCTAAATTCCTCACTAGTCTTATTAAAGACCGAGGCAAAGTACATATTTAGATATTGGGCCATGCCTAGGTTATCCTTAACCTCCGTTCCATCCTCAGCGTATAGCGGCCCCACTTCTTCTTTCTTTGTTTTCTTCTTATTTATGTGGCTGTAGAACCTTTTACTATTAATTTTGATTCCCTTCGCAAGGTCCAGTTCTACGCGGCTTTTAGCCTTCCTCACTTTATCCCTACAAGTTCTGACCTCACTAAGGTAGCTTCCCTTACTAATCCCGCCTTTCTTCCACTCCCTATAAGCTTTCTGCTTTTTCCTAATCCCCTCTCTGAGTTGCTTGCTCATCCAGCTTGGCCTACTACTCCCGCCCATGGTTTTTTCCCCTTTCTTGGGATGCAGGCTTCCGACAGTTTCCGCAGCCATGACTTAAAGTAATTCCAGGCCTCCTCCACATTTAAATCCACAAGTTCCTTCGTCCAATCCACTTCCCTAACTAATTTCCTTAACTCTTTGAAATTAGCCCTTGAGAATTCGAAAACCCTAATCCCAGATCTACATTTGTTTATCCTTCCATCTAATTTGAATTGAATCAGCTCATGATCACTCGAACCAAGGTTGTCCCCTACCACCATTTCTTCCACAAGGTCCTCACTACTCACCAAAACCAAATCTAAGATGGCATCCCCTCTCGTAGGTACTTCAACTACTTGATGAAGAAATCTATCCGCTATCACATCCAGAAAAATCTGACCCCTATTATTCTTGCAAGCACTCGTCCTCCAGTCTATATCCGGGAAGTTGAAATCTCCCATAATCACACATTTCCCCTTAGTGTTTACTTCGTTAAAAACATTAAAGAGGTCTCTATCCATATCCAAATCAGACCCCGGCGGTCTGTAGCACACCCCAAGCACTATCTCAGGGGAAGCTCTAGTAGCTTTTTTACCCAATGTTATTTTTACCCAGACAGACTCCGTCTTATCCATTCCATCACTTCTCATTTCATTACAGTTCACCTCATCATTGACGTACAAAGCTACTCCACCACCTCTACCTTTCTTCCTGTCTTTTCTAAACAGTACATAGCCTTCAATACCCGTACTCCAGCTGCTCACTTAAATGTATTTTGTGAGGAGCAACTGAAAACGCAGGACTATTTAGGTGAGTCACTTAAAAGTTAGCTATTACTGTTATTTCTGTTGAGGCCATTAGCCTTACCATCCTTGCTGGTGTTTGCCACCTTCATTAAAATCTCTCCCATCTAAGGTGTGGAAAGAGGGTTGGAAGTGAGCATGGACTCTCTGTATACCAACTGTTAGGAGGGACTCACACGAAGCATTGGAGCCAGCCATGTTCATCACGCATTACACAATACCTGGAATTGTCTATGGCTAATTAAGATAAGAGAGCTCCAAACAAGCTTGAAACTTCAAAATATGACACATATGCCACGACCGGGGGAATATATTTATTTCACTCATCCACTCAAAGAATCCACAGACTGGTATAGCCATCATGTCTTCCTTAGCATCTAGCTGCTAAAAATCATAACCGCTCTAGAATTTTGTGAAAGGTTTATGCCCCAAGGTTGGGTGCAAACAGCATTGCCAGGCAATGATCTCCTGCTTCCCCAGAACTGGCAAAGAGTGCTTATAATAAATTTTGACATCAGTTATTATCTTAAAAGTGACCTGCACAGAAAAAGAGAGGGAAGGGGACTTGTACCCAAAATCTATACAAAGGCGGCTTGCATCTTTTGGAAGGGGGTGGGGAATGGAGCATTTTAGTCTGCTTGGTTTTCACATTAGAAAGTAAGTTTCCTGTACAGTTTTATGGATGGATGAACTAGTGGGATGATACATCACAAAAATCAAGGAAATGACACCTGATTAACTGAGAAGAGATTTTTATTCAGATGGTTTATAACTTTGTTTGGTTTTTGTTAATGCCTCTAACCAAGACATATGGAAGAAAAACTCCCATTTGATTTACAATTGAAGACCCTCTATTTCTTCAGCTCAAGCCCAAGATAGTTCCCAATTCCCATTTCTGTGATAATAAAAGACCAGACTTGATATTCCTTATATTTCTCAGGCAGAAAATCCACAAACTTAAAAAAAAAAAAAGGAGGGAGGGAAGGCGGGCACAATGTTTCAGGTCTTCTGTATATGTCAGAGAAGTAATAAAAGGGCAAAACCTTTTTTTCCTTGCAGGTCCCCCCCTTTAAATCTGTGGCAAGTTAATTCTTCTTTGACAGAAAACATTTCTCTTACCTGCTCCTTAAACAGCTCTCGGAGTACAGTCATGCACAGTTGTAGTACTTGTTTGTCATCTAAATGCTTAATGGTTGTCACAGCATCTCCGGTAACTACTGACATTAGAACACTATATTTACCCTGGAATCAAAACATTAACATTTGATATCATTTCAGAAATATTAAGAATGTCTAGGAAGTCACTTAAATTACTATTGTCCCCAATAGACAATCAATGGGGAAAACTAACTTTAATTTTTGGACCAAGTCATTTATGATGCCTAAGAAAGTTCATCCTTTGTAGTTTTCACACTCAGATATGAAGGAACTAGAAGAAAGTCAGAGGACAATACAGAACTTCATTAGGTAGAGTTAGTCCCTTTTATAACTGCAGAATTCACTCATATATGAAAGCCTAAAGAACAGACAAAGGATGTTAAAATGCTTACATTTATCCATGTAAGTCACATTCTCAGTGCCACATCTGATCTCCTGTTCAATGCTAAAGCTCCACTGCTAACTTCAAGAGATGGAAATGAGAAGAGGCCCCACTAGGATTCTAGTTATTATGGGCCTGAGACAAAGCCCAGTGAAGTCAATGCAAGTCTTTCTATTCACTTCACCAGGTTTTGGCTCAGACACCAAATGTTCTGCTTTAACTGAGCTGTGGTCCTGCTTACCTCTGTTACCATAAACCTCAGCTATCATTTAGGTGTTTCAAAAACAAAAGAGCAGTGGCTACAGAATAGCTCAGAAGGCCTCATGTTGCTCATCGTATCCCATTCCTGCCTCTCCTCTTGATGGGGCAATTAATCTACCATCATTAAATTACAAAGCTAGAGAACAATCTGCTACCCAAGAATCACACCAGATGCTCCCATTCATCCTCAAGAGTCCCTGCCACCAACACACACAATCTTTCTACAGGAGCAACTCCTCAAATACTGGCAGATGCCTTCTGTAAAGGTCAGCCAGAAACAGATGTAGATACTAGTTACAGGACATTGTCTTCACAGGGTCTCTTTCTTGCAAAGGCCAGTATGTTACAGAAAACCCTTTACTTGTTCACAAGAAGTAATAGATGAAAGGGCAAGGCACGCTAGGGGTGGGGTGAGTGCTGGCAAAGGGGGAACATGCCATCAATCCACAGGTTGGAGTTGGTGTCAAAATCCATAGCTTTTGAACTGACTTTACAGCCTTATCATTGCTATGGACAAAGCCAATTTGACTGCAGTGCCAGTCTATGGATCCAATCTATTAGCCTGATACTCTACCTCTACCCTACTGATTTAAAATGATTACACAATGTGCAGGGACAACAGAGAATCAAGCCATATGTTCCTAAGATGAAAACTAAATGCCTCAATCTTCCTACACCATTCATTACAGTAATCTATATTCAGATTCCATAGACTTGGTTGTGGAATGGTACTACAGCCAGATCCTCAGCCGGTCCATATCATTCCAGTGCCTTTATCTGGATCCAGAAGTCCAAATATTTGAGATTTAAAACAAGGCCATCCTAGCTGCATAAGGACCACTCTGTATCTAGTCTTGAAAAATGTCCCCTGCTTATTTCAAAGCAACACTTTAAAAAGAGTATTGTCAATTCACAATCTTTTTTCCTACATAAAAAATACTAGCCCCATTTTTCTAATAGCAAGGGAGCAAACAGCAAAGAAAACCTCTGTTCAGTAATTCTTGCACTTGGATTTCAAACTGAAATTTGTGAAGAGCTAATTGAAAATACCGACATTCACGCATATATGGCATATGGTACCTGTGGATCCATGTCATAGAACACACTGAAGAGCCCACGTTTGCTGGAACTAGGTGGAACATGACCAAAAAAATCAGCTCCTCGAATTTTGCTGTCCCAAAATCTATAAGGGAACTGCAAGGCTACCTAGAGAAAGATTCAGTCAAAAAATTTCACATTACAAAATTTGAAACCTGTCTATACCTCTGCATTTAAAATTTACCTTGCTCTCTCCCCTCCACCTCAGAATATCCAAATATGATAGAGATTCTCAGTTCATGATATTTGGGTTTTTTTGTTCACTGAGAAAGAAGAGTGGTACAAAACTGTTCCTGTTTCTCAAATTAAAAAACGCTGACAATGTGAGTGAAGTTGGCAATCAATTTGGCTACAGAAAACCTTGGGCAAGGTTTTGTGCTGTACCTCTTACAGGGCACTGCACAGAACTCATAGCCCAGAGGGAGGGTAACCCTAAAGGGTACAGCAATGGCTGGAATTTCTGCAATACTGCGTGCCCCTGGAACAGTCCTCCTGCTAGCCCTACCTGTAGCACACAAGAATTTGTGAGGGGATCCTCAGAGAGAGAGAGTCTTATGGATGACTTCTGCACTAGTGGGGGAGGGGAGAATTCTCCCCAGGACAAATATGGGCTTTCAATGTCTCTTTATGCCTCTTTTAGCCCTTGTACCTGGCATATAGAGGAACTGGAGAGGATGTTGTTCAAATACAGGCACAAAGTGTAAAGATCAGCAGTAATTTTCTACAAAATAATTGGTTTCAAATACCATACTTAAATTAGGATGGAAAAAGAAAGAAAAATGAATATATAGGATCCAGATACTATTTTGCTCTTCTATGTTCTTTTATTTATTTATATACTTAAATGTATGTTATGCAGATTAAAAAAACTAAGGAAAGCAAATTTAAAATGAGTGCATTGCTCTATTTTTCTAATGGCAATAGGACTTTTCCATACCCCTATTTTTTTTTTTGCAATGAATATACAGGGGCAGATCCCACCAGCTCTACGCTTATAGCATGAAAGTGAGTTGTGCTACAGGATTCAAGTCAGCACCGTGAAAACCAGGAAACATTATCATCCCTTCTAAGAGGCTCAAGGCAGTTGATATTCATTTTCTTTCATATAACTAAAATGTAATTTTAATTATGTACCTTCTCAATGACTCCTGCTCCCAAACTGTTAATGGCTTTCATTTTTCTCTCTGGCAGTGGTGGAGTAAACTGAATGGCGTTTTTCTGAAGAAGGGCCAGTGGTACAGTAACCAAAACCTATGGAAAAATAAACGATCATGATTACAACATTAGCAAAAGCTGCACAAAGCAATTGAGACTAATCACTTCTTGTAAGTACCCATTGCTCTTGCAAACGGAACAAAGATGAGGAGGCACAATTCCCCCAGGGCAACTCAGGGTTAGAGTCTATCGCTACCCATTAACGGCAGCCACATGCACACATTCAGGTAAGAACATACTCCTCAGTACAGTGGTTCTCAAGACGTGGTCTGTGGAGTGACTGACTTATGTGATGGCAATGAATTATGCCCATAGTAGTAATGCTTCCTGAGAGTGACAGCTTTTCTGATCACTTCTCTCTACCACTCTACACAACCGCTTCCTGTCTTATTCTGTTGCATTTTTCTTTGGTGTAAGTTCAGCCTTGATCAAAGCTGCACACAGCTTCAACATTAGAGAAGAAGCAAGCCTGGGCAGATTAGAGCAGTTGGAGCAACAGGAAATGAAGGGAGATTTAGTAGTAATTGCAAAATCTTATTCCCAGAGACAGGGAGTAAACAAGATGGACATGTACTTATCTGTGTGAGAGCTAAACATGTAACTTGGGAGGAAGATGAGAGTAGGGAATGCAACCAAACAGCTACCACTGTCACTTTAAAGCAAATTGATTTTCATCTTGTCTCTTTTATATTGTCCTAATATTGGCTTTAGACCATTGATTGACTCTTACAAATATTTAAGACTAATTGAAAACATATAATCTTACTAGTGCATTAATTATGATGATATGTCTCAAAACGACTATCAAAATAAGCAAACAGAGGACACTTCGTCAACTGTTAACCTTAGATTTTTTTTAAAACTGTGTTTATTTCCCCTACACCAAATTCAGGTGTAATTCTGAATGGGTCATTAGTTCAAATGAGTGAGTTTCCACTATATTTTATATTTTTTAGCATTCCAAACTCAAAAATGCCCAGCGAAAATGGTCTCTATATCAACCAAACCACGGGTCACTTAACAATTAAGATGTATACATATATAGATTTTTTTAAACCTCTAAAGGATCTATGACCTAAAAAAAGAAAAACTTGAAGTATATAGGTTACCTTTTGTGCTGTCCACACAGTTCCATCTGCTGTAGTGACTTGGACTTCTTCCCCAGAATAATCAATACTGTGTACCTGGTTTACAAAGTAAAAGTAATTGTGATACAGCAAATTCTATGAGACAATACAATCCACATTCATATGAAGATAGCAGATTATTACAAGTCTAAAAACTTTACTACCCTGTACACATTAGCACTCATATTTGATGCAGAAGGGCACATTACATCAAAATACTAGGCACTGTGGAAAAAAGAAAGCTGAAATAAAAGATCACTGTTCAAATGAAGCAACTCATCATATGATGAGGAACATAATGGTGTTATAGACAGTTCTCTCAAGATTTTCCCTGAGCTCCCAGGAATGGCAACGATACGAGTCAAACAGTTCATTAGTAAGCCTGCCAACTTGAGAGAAAGGAAAAAATTCACAAGACTGAACTCTATGTATTTGCTAAATATTATGGTTAGGTTAATCAAAAATTTTAGACTATGCCTCTAGAAATATATTTTCAGTATCACAAATTTGCTATAAATAGAATCACTTGCTAACAATTGAGATGAAATCTAAATAACACTGGAATTATTCCAAAATAATTAAAAAACAAAGCTTCCTCCTCTTCCATCACATCAAAACAAGGTAGTTATTTCAAACCCAGATTTGCCTATGGAATATGAAGAGATGACTATATGCTTCAAAGCTAACACCCTCTCATTACCTTCACTGGAGGACAATCTTGACAGGACAGCAGGGATTGAGAGAAACTCAGAGCATATGTATAGCAGGATGGCAGGTGCCTCTCTCTCATACCCTCTTTTAGTCCTTTGCTTAGCCACTGGCGGTGCAAGGGGAAATGGGGCCAGATGATTGATTGCCAGGAGCCCCTCTTCCCCCCATTTAAGCTAGCCTAGCCATTTCTCTCCAGTTAGCTGCCTGTCCCTCTCCTTGGTTGTAACTTAGGAGCTGTGCCTCTTAGGATACTTTGAGTCTGACCGAGATCCTCTGACACCACCATCTTACAACTCACCGGAAACTTAAGCCGAATGTCAACTCCTTCAGCCAGTTTATCTATTATGGTAGAATAGCCTGGTGTTAAAAGAGTGTGATCACCAGCAAACTGGGCAAAAAATTCATTGTGGTCCCATGAGCGTGCAGATACCTGTCAATAGAACATAATGAGTTGTCTCTACCAGTTTGGAGACAAGGTGTAAGCTTTATAAAAGCCATACGTGTAGAGGAAGCCAAACTAGTTCCTTCCAAACCAGAGGATCAGATGCCAACGAAAACAGGCAAATCCTTTATCTAAAGGAGGTTACATTATGCAAATTGTCTAAATAAGCAAAATGGCACAATCTCTGGCCATTAGGCGATACTCTATTGAGAGTATTATTTGGCACAGTGCCAGAAAAGCACTGTAAAAAAGATTGGTGTATAGACATAAAACATTTTAGAGATGAGTAAAAGTGTTTTCTGACTGAAACAAGGGAATACATCTAATCTATCAAAGAAATTAGATGCTGCAGTGTTACTATGCCAGTAAGGATTTTTAAGCAATGGCACTCAGGTAAAAGAATATAAAATGTCACATCAGATCCCCCCACCTACTGGGAAATGTTTTAGTTTTCTTTAAAAAGGCTAAGAGTGTTCAACATATTGCTACAGTTCTGGTTTTGCATCAATCAGTGGCCTACCTCCAGAGTGAAAGCCTAAACAGAACGTGTGTGTGATTCTAACAGCTACTCATATAAAGCATGAAAGATGCTTGAAATGGCAAACTTTGTTCAAAGAAAGGAAATGAATAACTCTTGAGGGGCCGTTTCTAATGTCAGTGGGTTGGTGCCACTATAAAGTTAAAAAGCATGATTATATGAGGTATAAAAAACACAGGGTGAAATCCTGACTCTTCTGAAGTCAACAGCAAAACTCCAAAAACACTTGGCTGACAAATATCAAGGGGAGGGGGCTGGTATGGAATGGCTCCCAGCAAACTGGGCAGGAAGTAAGAGTAAAGGTAAGCCACCCATAGGGTTTCTGTTGAAAATGAAAGTATTTTACTACTAAAATGGTAAAAATATAATGCAGCAGCTATGTTAACAATTATCAGATTTACTACCACAATATTTTCAAGTGCTACATCTAATTTCTCCAATAATATTTTACAGAAACAAAGACAGCACTAGAAAACTGACTATTGCAGTAAAGGGTACATGTAAATATATGAATGCACTCTCATACACTGTATTACCAGCACAACACAGTGAAATTTGCATTTAGTGATTACCACTTGCAGTAATCATTGGGTATGTAGATCAAAAGCTACTTTTCAAAACTCGGTTTCCACTAGAGCAGATGAATTTACCTCACATTTTACAATGAGCACTTGGGTCTCAGGTTCAAACTGGAGGTGAATTTTTTTGATTGGGAAGTGCTATGATCTGTTTTGGGGATGAGAACTGAGGCACAGAGAAGTCACACAGGAGGTCTGAGATGCAGCAGGGAACTGAATCCCTGTTCCCTAAAATCAAAGCCCTAGACATTGGATTATCCTTCCCCTCTCTTTCAATTTCTAAATTACAGTGCATATGTCACGAACCAAGCCACTCACCTGATGGAGGTTACTGCCACAGGCATATTCCAAGTTACTGAGATGGAACTGTAGTACCTTTTCCTCCAGATCACTGAACTGGATACCTGATTCCTGAATAAAAGCTTTATAGATCTCCTGTATCTTCTCTGTACAGAAACAGATTTAAAACATAAATGTAGAAATAGGTGCTCATAGTTCATTGATCTCCGAATCTGACAAGTTGCAAGTTAACTATTAATACTTATCTTAATTTATTTCTTATGTAGGGAAAAAGCTGCTACAGAATATGTGCAAGTAAAATCTTTCACATGTGACCAGATGAAACCCTAATTTGATTTAGGATTAAAATAATTTGATTTCAGATACAGATGAGGCACTGTATGTTTCCCAAGAAAGTACTGTCCTCAAAAAGAGAGTAGATATTACTGTCAACCACAGGAAAAATTCTGGTTAAATAAGGAGCCGTAGCAGATAACCAACACAGACAGCAGAGAAATTCATTGCTCAACTACCATAAGTAGGCAGTGCTGCAGTTTAAGTGACACTCATTCCCCAAGGCTAATTCATCAAAAAATAACTCATGAATACTACTCTGAATGCCACCTTTTATAGAATCCTGTGTAATTGCCACAAAAGCAAAAGATTTTAAAAAGTTAGGGCCCTATTCAAAGCTCTCTGAAGTCAATGAGATTCTCTTCATTGTTTTCCAGTAGACCTTGGATCAGGTCTTTCTTTGCTATGGGGTCTATGCATAATAGAAAAGAAAAGAGAAGAACTATATTCTGAAAATGTCATTAAAAATAAAAATCATAGCTACACTGACCTTCTCTATCTAACCAAAACTGCTTCAGCTACTTAGGGTATTTCTACATTGCAATTAGATACCTGTTGCTGGCCTGTGCTCTGCCTTGGGCTTTCAGGGCTTGGGCTAAGGGCCTGTTTAATTGTGGTGTAGATGTTCCGACCCAGGCTCTAGGACCCCTGGCGTAGGAGGGTCTCACAGCTTGGCTGAACATCTACACCACAATTAAAAAGCCCCTTAGCCTGAGCCCCACAAGCCCAAGTTAGTTGCACCAGACAGCAACAGGTTTCTAATTGCAGTGTAGACATACCCTTCGAGACAAATTAGTGGTAGTACCAAAGCAAAGGACAGGTATATTAAAAATGGTCAAACTACAAAAACAACCGATCCAATCTGTTATGCTACTATCAATTTAGGAAAAAATTACCCTTCAAATAATATACGGTACAACCTAAAAAAAAAATCGAGGGGTGAAATCCTGGCCCCACTGAATTCAGAGATAAAGCTCCTGTTGACTTCAGTGGAGCCTAGAAGTTTAAGGCCAACCTTTCAAACAAACATTGAGAATCATGAATGAAATGAAAGGCAAGTTGCCATAAAAGCCCCCTTATTCCGATGGTTACAAACACTGTCACCATCTCTGGCATCCAGGTCAGCTCCCTTCTTACCTCCAAGAGGGACATCTTGATGTTGGGTCTTATCTTTTCTCCACTCTGAGACAACATCCAGGATGGCATTGAAATGAAAGTCCATGCGCTTATCTATAGTGGGGTCAGTTATCCTTCCACCTTCTTGGATCAAATCACATCTCTCTCCTAGTTTGTGCATTTTAATGCCAAGCTTCAAAGAAAGTTAAAAATGAGTAAGAGTAAAATTTTTATGGGGAAAATGTCATTTTCTAAGCTGCTCAAGTACGTTTAAAAAAGAAGGGTAAATTCTTAGGAATAAGATACTATCGCTAACATGGAGTTTTTGCACACCTTAAACAATTGGCCAGGTTAGACATGCATCTCATCCTCTTAAAATACCAAAATTTCGTTCTGAATGGAAATAGAAACTCAGTAGTTCAATCAAGCCTATGACTTTTAAGCAACAATATATCAAAGGCAGTACAAAAATCCACGTGTTAGGAAACGGTAAAATTAGAAAGTCGCACACTCGTTGCTTCTGTAGGCAGAGTGCATTGCATACAGGAGGGATTCCTTCTGTTCCTACATGCACAGTGTCTGTGTCTGTTCTCCACCCTCCCATCCCACCCTATTTTAGAGACTCCCTGCGACCTCCTGACCCATTCCCTCATGCCAAGGGCTCTGTGTGTCCTCTTTGCCCCTTCCAGTTTTCACCAAAATCAATATGGTTCTGCCCACAGATGTCTAGGATATCTGTCGAATGTTTTGGAATTGATCAGATGTGGCATTAAAAAAATTATTGCATTACAGACAGAAAGGCAGATAGAGATATGCCATTGCACTGAGTGTTAAACATTGATTTGCTTGGCCAACTATCATAATTTTTTTTTTTTTAAAGTCATAGTGAAGACTTGACATGTTCCACAGAGTCCAACTGGAACAGTTACTTGAAAATGAAGCACAATTTCTTTCCAGTGCACTTTTACCTAGTCAGAGATATAGCCTAAGATTTTCCCATTCTACCCATTTATCCTGTGAGACTAGGGGCTGCTTCCAACTGCAGGTCTCTTTTCAAAATACAGTTCCATTTTGGGGGAAAACAAAAACACTAAATAAATGACCTCACGTTATTACTCAACAGATCAGCTTCCTGTGGGTATCCAGAAGCCATAGCTTCTCACCCTTCTGATTAAAGTATGGTTTTACTATTTTTTCCTTTACTCTTCCTAGTGCCATAGAGCACTGGACAGTTAAAGGAAAATGAGCTGGATTTTCTCTGGGTCTCCAGAAGACTTGCTAGCTAAGATCCACTTGCAAAAAAACAGCCTGAAATCTGAACATGAAGCTGCCCTGGAGTATGCAATGCTGACAGTTAGAAAACACTTTTTACTGGTAGCCTTTGTGGATTTCATTTGGAAGTCACGAAGAGACAATATACATGAACCCCCACAATGCCAGAAAACCACACATTAAGGTCACTTAGCACTAGTTTCCAACTATAAGCCCCAACACCAGTTTAAGGGCTTGCCTATACCACAACCACCAACCTGTTGGGGACTGGTTACATTTTCTACAGTTGCAGTATGGCTTTTTTCTTGCAGCTGGTGCCTAGCCATTTTTATTTTAGCAATGCCCCTGAAACCGTGCTAAAGTCCTGCTCTGTCCAAGGCTGTAGCGCAAATCAAAGACACGATTACCACATGAGATATCACTTACAAGACAGAAATGCACCTTAATCACATCAATCATGTCATAAATTGGGTCCCTGGATGCGACTTATTGTAATACAGATGGGCCCTAAAGTTCTCAAACTTGATAAATTCTAATGCTTTACATATTGACCATTTCTCCACATACAGATTAGTATTTCTATGGATGGTCATGAAAGTGGCATTTTTCTATGAAGGTCAATTTGATTGATATGAGTTAGAATAGCATTTAATCAGAATCTCTATTTTCAGTCATTACGTCATGAACTTTATTAACTTGGTTCACCTAAGAGGTGGACTAAAGATACTTTGAGCAGAATATCTCTGACCTAGTTATTTCTGAACCTACTTTCCTGAATTGAAGTGGACAATAAGTCATTTGAATTGCATGCTGCAAGATCTCCAATTAAAAATGTTCACTCTGAAAATACTTTGCCTTTTGTTTCATTTATAGTTAAACGGTAGCATGGACCAAACTTAACTGAACTTAAAGCGCCATATACGATAATAAATACGTATACAGTACTCTGTCTGAAAGACAGTGTTGAAACTAAGTATTTTTTTCTATTCTTCAGAATTCACAAAGGACTTAAATTAACTAAGAAAACAATTACAGTGTTAAATAAAAAAACAGCCTTACAACAAAGAATTCTATTGTGAGGGAGCATTTGGTTTGATTAGTCAAAAAAAATTAAAACTGAAATATTTTAAAGACATCGATTGCGCTAACCTTAAAACAATCATTTCTCTAATTATAAAAGGAGAGGGCCTGCTGACCCATGTAATTCCTGGAAGGAAACTTTTATATTCAGAAATATTAACTCATGTGGAGCAAAATAATGGCACTCACACATATATACATGCCTACATGGCTTTGTAATTAAACCACTTTCATTGATAACACATAACCATTACAGGGAACCCACTTGCTCACACATTAGTGCTATCGGGTTGTTGACGCAGCCATTGACAATCTGTGCTCCTTTTCCTACAGTGACTCCTTTGAAAGTCTTATCGTCCCACACTCGCCCACCAATTCTGTCTTTTGCTTCCAGCACAATGACCTGAAACAGAAACATAGCTTAGGAATTTGTCAGAGAAATTGTTTTAAAAATACTTATATAAGCTCCAGGGTAAAGACCAAATGAAGCTGCTTAGTTATGTTACTGAACTCAATATTTTACTCTGTTGATAATTGGACACTAATAGAGCAAATTGTTAAATTGTCATTTAACGGTTACCCTAAAGGGATACATACACACTCACACAATTATAAAACAAAAGGTTCATTTTAACTTTAGCCATAATTAATACCTTAATAAAACTAAGCTTGGGTATACCATCATTTCCTTTTTTAAGGTAAAAAAAACTTGCAATTTTTCAGGTTTAGAGAAAAAAGTGTGCCATTTACCCAGTATGTGTTGCCATTTGCTGCTTCTTTTAAAATGCATTTAATGTACATTTCATATGCTGAAGAGAAACATTTTCTAAAAGGATAAGCAATATTTTCAATTGAAATTGTTTTTGCTGTTTGCTAATTAAATAATTCATTGCAAGATACATTTCTGCATAACAGACACTATATACAAGGAGGGCAGTGTGCATTCCGTAATTCAGCAGTCATTAAAATTGGCTGAAAACAGGTCAGCAGAATTTCAGCCTTCGCTTAAAAAAATTAAAAACAGAATTTTCAAACGAGATCAAGGAGTTAAGGTGCTCAACTCCCACTGAATTTCCAATCCTGGAAACATTTACACATGAACGTAGTTCCACTGATTTTAATGGGACTATTCACGTGTGCAAAATTATTTCAATATAAATTAGTGCAGCATCAAGATGATTCTAGTCATCAAAAAGAGCGAGGGAAGAGGGAGCCAATCAAATATATGCAATTATGTACACTTGTTTATCATAAATAGATCACATCAATTATTTTTAATTCTGGTAACGTTAAATTAACAACAAAAAATGAGAACAATTTTTCCTTATTACTTACATTATGACAGCCCCTAAGAACCACGGCCAAGAATCAGGGTCCCTCTGTTCTGGACACTGTACTAAACATACCACTGTTCTGCTTTATTTGTTTAACCTTAACTAAAATAAACAATAAATATTACTTAACCTAATTAAACCCTAGATTTTGCACATTTATTGGGCTCTTCTAGAGATGCATCTGCATTAGGAATGTAATTTTTCCACTTCTGAAGTGAAGAAACTCCACTTTCTAAATCCTATGCGGTAGGAGGTCTGTGATTTGTGAATAGTGAATAAATTTATTTATCCTATAGGGTTTTTTTTTACCTTAATTCCAAAGTTGTGCAGTTGTCTTGCAGCTGCTAATCCTGCTGGACCAGCCCCAACAATAATGACAGATTTCTTTTTTGTTTTTGTTTTGTTTAAAAAAAAAAAAAAGGGTGAGAGGAGAGAAGGAGAGAGAACATGAGAAGGAAAGTAGCATATGCTCTTCTAGAAGAAGAAAACAGTTGATTCAAAAACTAAAACCAAACATTGCACACTCTCAGTGACATCTGTGCTCCCACTGACTTCAGTGGTGTGGGAACAGGCCTGTGTCCTCTAAAATAATCAATGACAACTTTGAAAAGGATGATTTGTTAGGGTTTATTTGAGGCCTTTAAAAGCAGATGTCTCAATATACTTTTACTAAAACAGTGCTGATTAAAAAAAAAAAATCAAGCAAGTTAAGTGACTTAGATCACAGAAGGTGTTAAATAATGAAAACTAGTTTAAAATGTACACCCATATTTGTCACTATTTTTAAGAGATATTACATTATAGCATATATTCATTTCTGATATAAGTTGCAGAGTTGTGTCACACAAATTGCTAGTCATACACAAGTACCCTTTGATCACAGTTCTTGAAAGCCATGTTTTCTAGCTCAGTAGATGGGGTGAATTACTATGCTAGGATGTGGGAGGAAAGCAGAATGTATATCATGGTTCAATAAAACAGGATATAACACTTCATCCCTGTTTACAGTGGCCATGAAAACCATAGGTCTGATGTTCCCACTGAAGTCAAAGGGAGTTTACATTTTGCTAGCAAGAGCTAGATTTAAACATAATTCTGGCTAACATGGTTGGAATTACAGATTGAAACAGAAATTAAGCAGCATCATATTCTATCTACTAATTATATAAGGAAAATTATGGCTACCTACATTGTGGTATTCTTTGGGAAGAAGAGGCTGATCAAGACTGACTGACAAAATCCCTGTATTAATCAAACCTTTTCTTGCCATAAAATAAAGTATCCTTTCCATCTCTTGTACACAGCGAATACGCACAAGACCCCGCACAATAATGCGATGAGTACATTTGTGAGGGGTGAGAGCTTCCTGCATATTGGGAAACAAAAACAAAATAAAGACATGTTAATACAAAATGCTCCATGCTTAAAACCTATTTTAACTGTAAATCAGATACTAAAGTCTAACCTTTAATCAAAAAGGTTTCTGAGAGAGATTAACAAAGAGTAAAGGTCACTTTTGTTTGCAAGCCAACTGCAGGGAGAGAATCAATAGGCCACTTGATTCTTCCAATTCTCCCATGACCAAACAGAGTGAATTAAAATAAATGAGATAACAGTACAATAGATCTTAGCTACATCCATGCCAAATTTAGATATTGCAGTAATGCTAGATATTCAAGCTTTTCCTCTGAATGCCCTATGGATCCACCCAGTAGAGGTGCGTGCAAGTTGTATGCTACTCCAGCCAAAGTAAAAACAGGATCATGTTAAAAAAATCTTGTATTAAGAGACAATATTGCAGTAGGCCACCCAAGTCCAAAAGTCTTATTTTTGAGAAAACCATAGGGCTTCGGATCTCATTTATACTGATATAAATCAGGAGTAATTCCAATGAAGTCAATGGAGTTAAATCTGTGTAAGCAAAAAGAAAATCAAACCACAACCATGTCTAGAGTCACCTGCGCCCCTGCAGATATACCAGACGGTGGCTGGATTGCTCCTATTCATTACATGGTGTTTGCCTGTAGAGCATGCTATTTGCAACACTATCTGCACTGAGTTTCTATACTGCTAGAAGATTTAATACTCTACTTTTTCCTCCTCAGTCATGCTCAGTTACAGCTTTGCCATAAGCCTCTTCTCACACTTACCCAAGTGTCAGTACTTACCTAATATTCTCATAAACAAAAAGCACTGAAGTGCCCCAAAAAGCCATTTAGAAATATTCTGAAGTGTCCTGTTACCAAGTTTGTATGGGGCTTTCATCTTAAAGTTGGAATGTTTAAAAAATATTTTCAGATAATTTTAAAGCAAGTTTCTTGGCCTTATGAAATACAAGCAATTTTTTGTTTGATGTTGTTTTTTCTACAATTTTTAAGGTGCAATTACTGTGTCTAATGAAGATTCCTCATAGAATACAGACTCCATTCCATTTGCATCCTCTAGCAGGAGGGCTCTTCTGCTTCTTGGAGGCAGTGCCTTACAGCACATTATTTGTGAATATAAAATTATACCATTAACTGTCAGCCTTGCTTACTTTGCAATTTGTGTACCACAAAGACAGGATGAGGTTTCTCAAAGCTAGGTACATGGTCGGATCTCGTGAATATTCTGGGAACTCATAGAGCTCATCTAATTCCATGACATCTGGTCTCACACAGAGTGCTTTACCGCATTCATTGGGCTGGTAGAAGGGCTGGAAGTATCTGTTCATCCCTGAAATGGAATAAAGACAGGCCGTGAATTAGTCGTACTCTGCTGTACTAACTGGACCTGTCCTGGTCACTCTATTATACACTGAGCATGCTAAGATGACCATCCTCAGGGTGATACTGAGGAAATCCTCAAACCTCTGACACCCCTAAGGATTGTCCTAAGTTTTCACTGCTTTATTCCCTCTTCCACCCTCCAAGTCCTGCAATGCAGACATCATCCTTCCAGCTGAACAGATCTGGACCTCTCCAGGTTAGAGGTCTTTTTTGGCTCTCTGGGCTAATGCACCCAGAGGGGACAAATAGATGCAGTTGAAAAAAACCAAGCCAATAGATGTTCTGGTCTGACATTCATATAATTCTCTCTTTTCTCTGAAACAAAACATCACCTTGAAATGCAGAATACACTGAAGAACAATCTGGATGATGGGGGAGATTGCACCCTGAGCAAGTTTGCAGATGACACTAAACTAGGGGGGAGTGGTAGATACCCCGGAAGGGAGGGATAGTATACAGAAGGACCTAAACAAATTGGAGGATTGGGCCAAAAGAAATCTGATGAGGTTCAACAGGGACAAGTGCAGAGTCCTGCACTTAGGACGAAAGAATCCCATGCACAGCTACAGACTGGGGACCGATGAGCTAGGCAGCAGTTCTGCAGAAAAGGACCTGGAGGTTACCAGGGATAAGAAGCTGGATATAAGTCAGCAGTGTGCCCTGGTTGCCAAGAAGGCTAATAGCATATTGGGCTACATTAGTAGGAGCATTGCCAGCAGATCACGGGAAGTGATTATTCCCCTCTATTCGGCATTGGTGAGGCCGCAATGGAGCATTGTGTCCAGTTTTGGGCCCCCCACTACAAAAAGGATGTGGAGATGTTGGAGAGAATCTAGCAGAGGGCAACAAAAATGACTAGGGGGCTGGAGCACAAGACTTATGAGGAGAGGCTGAGGAAACTAGGCTTGTTTAGTCTGGAAAAGAGAAGAATGAGGGGGGATTTGATAGCAGCCTTTAATTACCTGAAAGGGGGTTCCAGGGAGGATGGGGCTAGGCTGTTCTCAATGGTAGTAGATGACAGAACAAGGAGCAATGGTCTCAAGTTACAGTGGGGGAGGTCTAGGTTGGACATTAGGGAAAAAAATTCACTAGGAGGGTGGTGAAGCCCTAGAATGGTTACCTAGGGTGGTGGTGGAATCTCCATCTTTAGAGGTTTTTAAGCTGCAGCTTGACAAAACCCTCATTGGGATGATTTAGCTGAGGTTAGTCCTGCTTTGAGCAGGGGGTTGGACTAGGTGTCCTCCTGAGGTCCCTTCCAACTCTAAAATTCTATGATTCTATGAAGAGTAAGTTGTTAGACAGTCTCTGACAACAGCAATGTTGATTGCACAAAGTTTAGAACTACCACAGACAGCTAAAGTGAAAATTAACTCTATTCATAAATGACTGAAACCCTTATGTTTTCTGAATTGTTAAATAATAATGATCCTTTGCATTTCTAAAGTACTGTCTTATCCAAGAATCTCAAAGTTCTTTATAAACATTAATGATTTAAGCATCAGAGAAGTGCTGTGAAGTAGGGAAGCAGTACTGACTCTAAATTTATAGATGCACAAACTGAAACACAGAACGAAAGTGATTTGCCAAAGGTCATACAGAAAATCTGTATCACAGCTAGGAACTGAATTCAGATTTCCTGTCTCAGCATTAACCTCAAGACCATCCTGCAAACTGACTAGCGTGCAATATGATTCAGTTCAAGTAACTGAACATACAACATTCAAGAAAACGACAGAAATCTTTCCAGTGCTGTGTTATGTAAATAGAAGCAAACAATCCTTACCAGGCACATTAGCAGCAGTCTTTAAGTGCTCTAACTTCACAGCATTGGATTCACCAAGTAATCGGTTAGTGCTGGTACAAGAGGGACTCATGCCTACGCAGTCTGGATAGTACGCAGAGAGCAAAGGAGCTGCCACACTGTCTTTCAGCAAAGGAGGAAGGATGAGCATGGAGTACCACCAATGGTCTGAAACTTCAGCAACTCTCTGGGTAAAGGAGAAAAAGCAGAAGAAAACAAGCATCAGAACTCTAAACACATTTGATTTGATTTTTCCATTTTACCCTTAAAACTCAGATCTGAGAGCAATAAAGCACCAACCTCAGAGACAAAACAGTTTCAAACACAGATCCCTTTCTCTCCTTCCTGTGCCTGACTTGGAAAACTTGTACTGTTGCCATGTTCAGTAGAAATTAAGTTGGCAAGAGCCACAAACTGAGCATCCATTTTGCAAGGTAAAAAAAAAATAAACATAGTTCTTTACCTCATCCAGACTAGGCATTTTTATTTGTTTCTGGTTCAAGACAGCTGAATTTAGGAAAGTTAAAAGGCTTATGGAAACACATAACTGATCAATTTCATTTATATTCTTCCCTCCCTGTGACAATGAACCTTGACTTGCAGATTTATAGTTACAATGCAAATCAAACAAATATATATCAAAAGCTTAAATACATAGGCAACCTTACACAACTGTTAACAGGAATTCACCTGAACAAACTGTGTGGCAAAGGGAACTTTTCATACACTTGCCAACTTTGGCTTATCACACAGGAGGTTGTGAAGAGAAACAGCAATACAAAATCATGCCATTTGTGATGGAATCCCAATTCCAAAATATAATGCCACACTTCAAAACAGTCAAACCTTTGTAATTATTGTGAAACATTACTTTAAACGACGAGACTCCTGTAGCACTTTAAAGACTAACAAATTTAATTTCTGCAGGCATAAGCTTTTGTGGGCTGTAACCCACTTCGTCAGATGCCAGTTTAGTTTTTCACATGCTGATGAAGACAGTTTACAGAACCAACCTGAATGAAAATGAAGATCCCCAAAAATACAGGGAATTTTCTGTCCAAATCTGGACGGTTAGTCGATCAGAACCCAAAATCAGGAGTAAGCCTAGAATCAGGGTCCTGAGACAGCAACTATGAGAACCAAATGAACATTTATACTAAGGGGGAAACACACACGCCAGCACAGTGAGAAAGATGCTGTTGCGACCTCTGGCCAAAAAAGCGGGGGGAAAACCCACCTACCCCATTTGCATGTTTGAATTCCACTTTTACATTATGGAGCAAATGCAGAGTCATGGACAGGCAACTCACCAGATCCTCAGGCATGGAACATGGGTCCGAGCTCTCAGTCTGAAAGAGAAGTTTAACTACATCAAAACCTGCCTAAAGCCACCCAAGAGTATTAAGTTCAAGAATCAAAGAGACTATGGTACAACTTTCGACTTAAAAATGTATTTAAAAAAAAGAGTGCTCTGTTTTAATATTTCATAGCACAGAATTACCATATGGTAGTATTTTAATTATTTTTTTTGGCAATACATGATATTAAAAAATACTAAAAAGCCAAACACCACAGATAAAGTTCCTGGTTGATTGAACTGAATGGACTTTGCAATCTAATGGCCCCACATTAAAATATACATAGCAGGGGGGCTGAGTGGAACCAGGAGTTTTGGCTTATACTGTATTTCAGTGCTTAGCAATCTAGATACCTAGCCCTTCACATATGCGTGTATCTGCAACATTATACAAACATTCAATAAAATCACTTCCTGTGTATACACAGTATATTACTTTCAAATGCATACCAAAGACACTTGTCTTCAATGAGGACTATGTCGATAGCAAGTTTGTTTTAGCAGGCAAGTTTTGTTTGTTTGAACAGCAATTTCAGAGATATCTGAAAAAGTGTCTCAGCTGGTGAAAAATGTATTTCATGTAAGAAAACATACAAAAAACATAGCCAAATGTAATTTTATCAGATTTTCTAGCGAGATCCCATTCTAAGCTGAAAAATCATGAGAAAATCCTCTTTACCATTGAATTAAAAGACATCAATAGGGCCAGAATTTCACCTTAAATGTATGAAAACAGACTCTCAATATAAGTGCTTCCTCAACCATAACTCTAGTATTGCTACTATGCTACTAATGACTTTTTGGAGTTCAGAGTCTTCACATGAAATCTGAAACTTTTAATTTCAGTTGTCAAGCACAGATGCATATTAAAAAAAAATATAAAAGATCCATAGAACTTTTCAGATGTTTTGCCTCATAGCAAAAAAAAACAACCCCTCAAACGTAAAAGGATATTGGAAAGACACACGCACATTTTGGAATCAACAACTATTTTCTGGAGACTAATATCTCTCAGTATTTTGAAACAGATGATTTTACAACTAACTGACAGGCATTTCTACAAACAATACTCTCAATATTGCAGTTTCATCGCTTTCCTGAAGGAAATTGCTTAAGTTACTTAAATTGCTGTAGAATAAAAACTACACAGCTTCTCAGATAATCAATTCATCATTTTAACAAATATACCGGTAAATGTTAAAAGAAAAAAAAAAGCAAAGAATGTCTATAACAAGAGAACACCTTAACTGCAGTTAAGTAGGGACAAAGTGTTGTTACCTTACTAGAACTGTTCAGTTTCATACCACATCGGTATGTTTTTGCTATTTGTGATGTAAGCTGGATTTCCTTTGTCAGCTGACGCCATTTTCCACACTCTGGCTTTGTGCACTGCACCTAGAAGTAAAAACCAAACATGTTTTAACTTGTAATCAACTCTGATAGATCAAGGTCATGATGCAACGAACACCAACAAAAGAATGTGGTAGTTAGGAAACCTACTTTGGAATCATAACTAATGGGTGGGTAAGAAGATGCAAGGGAGTTGTTAAATACATTTTTTCACATAAGGTGAAATTCATCCTCATGCAGAGGACTAGCACAAGGGTTATGCACAGTTTCAGCCCCACTTATTCCCTATGGCAGTGGTTCCGAAACTTTTCTCTGCCATGGCACACCTTGATACCATTAAATTATTTTGAGGCACACCACCATATATTCTCCAAATGAACTCATGGATATTCATGAGCCAACTCAGAACTCAAGTAGTTTTTCAGGAAATTCCATGGCACACCTGCTCTGGCCTGACAGCACACCAGTGTGCTGTGACACACTGGTTGGGAAACACTGCCCTATGGCTTATGCAGAGGGCCAGGATAAGGCTTATGAGCCACCTAAGCCCATAGGTTGTAAATGGGACTTAAGCTGTGCACAGACTTTATGTTGCTCCTGCACATGAATGTGAATTTCACTCATATGACTTAATGCTGAGATGTATTGAGCACTTATTCCATTGGGGTTTGAAGGTACAACCTCAGGATTGTTCATTGCTGCCTTTACTCTCTCTTCCATTCACCCTTCACTCCCTTATGGCTGGTTTTCTCCCTTTCTCTCCATTCACCCTAGTGCTACCAGTCTCTTCTCCATCACCACCTCCCCACTCCTGACATCTGCTTCCATCTGAACTACATCCTAAATGCTTCCTGCTCTCTCAGTGATTAGATTGAGAAACAAAGTATTTACTAGACAGCTCTTATCCAAGAATAGGGAAGGATTTCCGACACTGCAGAAACTGATCAGGACTATTATTTGGAGCCTGCTTTGCCCCCCTTTTCCCCCCAGTAATCAAACTCCTCATAAAGTCCCAGAGCAGAACCTACTACTTGACCTTCAAACTGGAAACTACTGAAAATATACACACATGCGCACACGCACACATGCATACAGAGAAATAGATCATTACACACAGCACTATATTCCTTACCCAATAAGGAAGCTGTTGATCAGCCATAAAGGCTTTAGGACTGGGCTCACTTTTACCATTACTGGTCCAAATCCTTTTCCAAGCAGTGTATTTCTCATAACCATCTTTATGACTACAAAGAAAGATAAAGTAATTGGCAAGCATTTAGAAAGTGGGCTGGTCCAGTCTATTTTAAAGAACACCGCTTATTTCAAAAAATCATGTTTTGAGGGGAGGGAAGATGGACACATAAGGCTGAAAACAGCACTTTTTTTTTTTTTTTTAAAAAAAAAAAAAAGATAACTATCAGGGAGCGTCTAGGCCTACATTTCCTTTTGATAATAAATACAGGGGCTAATATGCAAGGCCAGAGTGAGCTACAGCTCAGCACATAATGCCATGTTAGTCTTTCTAGTCAGTGAACTTCTAGCATCAAATTCACTCACTGATTTGGAATACTTTGAATCTGAAAAGCACGTTGTAAAACCAAATTTCTATCACTCCAAGTGTATTTACCTAAAATTGTGCTTGTTTATAATTAGCAATTGGCAGAATTTGATTTTTGGCAGGGGAAGTAATTTTTTCAGATAATATCAATGTTTATTAAATAATGTTTTCTATTTTTATTGGTGTAAATTTTCACAGTTGTGGGAAATTATAGCAGGGTCAGACAACAGTTAATGACAACAGACACTGAGATTCAAAAGTTAAAGCTTTATAACTCTTGATAATTTGTGTTTTAACTTTTTATGTCAAAATATACAAAGTAAATAGCCATAAATCAAACTCTAATAAGCTTTCAAACAGTATCTGGCCTTCTTTGCCTGTCTGTAAATCTTGATTTACAGTTTACAGAAACAGTTTACAGAAACAGTTTTTCATCAGTTTGCGTGTGTACAGTGAAATTGACATTTACCAATAAAAATCTAATCCTTCCAAGTTTCCTTATAATTTACAACTTGACAGTGGACCTTTAAAAAATCAAGATGCTTTTGAGTTATTGTCCAAAAGAACATATTCAGAACTCATTACTTGTTTTTTTCCTGTTTATTTATACTCTTTGGAAAAAACCCTGAACACGTTTTAAAGAAGTCACACAAGAACTGACAAGGAGCTCAGATTGCCACTTTTTGGTTGATGGATATCTCACACACCAGCTGCAGTTTGCATAACTTACACTCAGCGGTATCTAAGCCTCACTTCAAAAATAACATCAGTAGAGAGGAGAAAGTATAAAATATTTGTTTCAATAAAAGAGACTGTCTGCAAATTTTTAATATCCAATAAATCTTTCCAGGACTTCTGTAACAAGATATGATATCTCAATAAGCGTACCTTCGATAATAGTGATCAAAACACTCATTGCAGAAATGTTCCCCACAGGAGAGATGATACCATCTAGATGTGTAGCCATTTTTAGCACACCTAGGACACAAGAAAACATGCAGGCAGCATTATGACACTTACAAAAACAAAACTGAAAAAAAACCTTCCCATGGACTCTGCTGCATTTTAAAATTTGAAGAAAAGTTAAGACCAGGACAGGGGAGAAGAGAGTTTGATACTCTAGTAATCATAATAATTAGAAAGTCATTTTAACTTCTCATATTTCATCAGAAGCAATATAAGACGCAAAGGTGGAAAAAATGTACGTCACATGCAGTTTTATAACTGGTCTGAGACTGCAGCAGCCTCTCTTTAGCATTGTCGATTGGGCATGCCCACTGTCAGCTCTCAGAGAAGGGTGCTGGAGATTGATAGTTATTACCGTTACTGATAGTGTGGCAACACCCATTTACCAAATGCACAGGAAAAAACAGTCCCAGCCTCAAGGAGCTTACAATTTATTTATTTATTTTTAAAAAGGGACATTTTCTTGTTCCTGCCTCTCAACCCCCAAATTCATAGGTTGATTAAACCATAAAGCAAATTGCTGCTAGGTCTTGGACTAGAACTAATCTGTGCACATAAAATATCTATTGTCCAATAATTTTCAGTTGTAGAATTACTGAGTTGGTTGTTGTTTTAAACCAAGACAAAAATCTATAGTTACACATTGAAAGTATTCATTCTCTTTTACTGTCACAAATATAAATAAACCAAGGATTACATTAGACAAAGCAATCAGTCCTGCATTCAAGCAACAAACCCACTGAAGTCAATTAAATGTTCCTCTAAATGTAAAGTTACGTAGTGGCAAAGCACAATGGTGTCTGAGCGGGCTAGCTATGAACTGATCTAAATTCCAACAAGTGATAATTCTGAAGTATTTTTAAAACAACAACAACAAAAATAAGACTTTAAAAATGATTAAAATGTCTTAATTGCCTCCTAAATACAACATTTAAAATAATTTCCCATGGTTTCCTGGGTATCAAGAGCCCTATATGTCACACATTCAGTTGCCAAAACATTCAGCTTTCCTGTGACAACTTCTATAATGCAGATATTCCCTCTCAATGCAAAACGATGCAACGCATACAAAATTAAAAACTTGGGGACAGCATAAAATTATTTTATATCAAAGCCAAATTTATAGCACAATATTAGATTGGGAGGGGACAATGCCACATAATTCCAGGGCCTCTGCCACATACTTCTTAGAGTAACTTGCTGCATATTAGAGGCCCTGCCCATATAGTAATACTTTACTTCCACATGCCTCTAAATTCAGAATATTAAAATGAAGAAGTACATATATAAAAGTTTACAGGAAGTTAGTCATGAGTGAAAACAGGATGCTATAATGAAAATAATTTTATAACTTTAGGAGCCAATCCCGAAGATTCAGCACCTTAACAACAGATTACATAGCACTATAACAACACAGAAGTAATATAGAATAATATATGATGGTTTCATTTTGTATTTAGATAGGGAAGCTGCTCTTCTGTTTCATAAACATGCCCTTAATTTCACAAAAACAAAATCTGAGCCAGAAAACAGCAGACACACTGCATTGATAACCCTTATCCAGGAGAGATGTTAATTCAGGAATGGCAATACACAGCAGAAAGTCATCTGCAAAAGATGCCATTTGTGATCATTCGCTGGCACACTAAGTCTACAACCAACATTACATTAGTACCTCTCAGTTTTGCCTGTAGACTTAAGAGATTGTATCAAAAACACAGGCATGTAAGTACAGAAAAACAAACCTTTCAGCAGCACTTGCAAAGCAAACAGGACATGTTGCAGTACACCCAGCTTTTTCACATTTTCTATATTTCTTCTCTGCTGCCTCATCATCATCCTCTGCCGCTTCAGCCGCCTTCTTCTTCACCTAATAGAGAATGGATAGGATTGAGCTCTAAGAGGATTTGTGACTGGAAATAACAATTGTGCTCAATTTTCTATACTCACTCACAGATTCATTTGTTGTGTAATTCAAGACACAGCAACAATTGGTTAAACTAATATAAATCAGATCTTTGGAATCCATAGCAAAAGAGCTGCAACGTGGGACAACTTGACAGCTATGAAGGTAGATCAGTTTTAAAGATCCAAGAACCTTGGCAATGTCCATTTAAGCTAAAGGCTTCTTGATTTAGTCTTTTAATTGAATCCTTTAAAGAATTTATAAAGCAGAGATTTCAGTTTAAACTAATATTTACACTCCTTTGGATCCCAGTGTTCCTAGCACCATCTTTCCAATCTCTCATTAAAACTATTTTATTGCATAAAGCCAATCAGTGTTAATCTACATCAATATTGTCATATACTCCTAAAATGTACAATTTATTTTAAAAATTAACCAAACTCCAATACAGAACCATCCTCCTGGTCACTCTTGCCACTGTGTCCAATTTGTGTGCTCTGTCTAGGCCTCAATCCTGCAAACTGTTTTCTATGCATTAACCCAAAGCCCCACTGACTTTATTTTCACTATTCAACCATTAATCATTCAAACAGTTTTATCACAAATGGAATGAACTCCAGGTGATCCAATCCCGCCACCCCCTGCACCCAGGTTGAGCCCATTACAACATCAGGGCCTTTGCCCAAATTTATATATCTGTCTTGTCCAGTACTTTATAAACATACTAAATTCTCTCTTCCTGTCTTTTTCTGGAATTATATAGTGCTCTCACCTTGTGGTAACTGGGTGCTGCCCAAAAGGGTTACACAGGGGAGTCCTTTTATAATAAATGTTAAACAAGCACACACTCCAATAATCATTTCTATATAGCTTTAAATATATAATTTTAACATTGTTAAGTACCTGTCTCCCAGAACTCCTCAAAGGAAGATTATCTGGAGACTGGTCCAAAGACGATGACTTTTTTTTTGTCCGTACCCTTCCAGCTGACATTGTCTTATAGGATCTGCAAAATGAAGTCAGAAGATCGTTAAGTAATATTTCAAAATGATTTGGTTTGAGAGAGTGAACTAATTAGATATTACATGAACACCATCACCACCACATTGGTCAGAGCTAGTTAATCAAGATAAGTTTCTTCATATCCATTAATAAAGAAAGAAAAGAAAAAGGGGGTGGGCAGGAAAGAGGAACGGTAACTTTATTTTAAATTAAACTCAATCTGAACGTGTAAGATTCTCAAATGGTGTAAATGGGCATAGGGATAGTCTTACTTAGATGTTACTTAATCCTGCCTCAGCACAGGGGGATTGACTAGATGACCTCTTGAGGTACCTTCCAGTCCTTCATTTCTACAGCTATATTGATTTCATTGGACTTAAGCTGATTTGCACCACCTGAAGACTTAGCTGATAATTATGGTTCAGAAAACGATTAAGCATAAGCTGATAATGCAAGCCTTGTACTGTTTGCAAGCCTTGTGCCGTTATTGCCAGTGATGCTGCTCCTACCTACTAATTTTGGGGGGGGCCCTCAGGAATTTGGATTGTATAGCAACTTTTAACATAATATATTGGAACTGTCATTTACTGTAAAGTGAAGGACAAATTAAATGTACTATGAGATGTGCACACCTTCCTATGAATGTACTTCTTCACCTAGAGTCTAGACAATTGTAGTTGTATTGTAATTATATCCAGCTATACTACTTCATAATTTACTAGCAAATGTATTATAGTATACTTCATAAAAATAATAAAGTCTTAGTAACTTGAGGCTTCATGATAATTCTCTGTGATTCAATCTTTGGAAGTGGGGAAGAAAGTACCATTTATTGCACAAGCTATAAGGTGTGCAGATTTTGGTGTATAAAAACACACTGCAAAAGATTTTTTAAAAATGCTGTTGTTAAATATATCCTTTTCTCTGGGGAGTGAAGTACAAACAAGAGAGCACACAAAAAGAACAGAAAAAGAAAAAGACACAAAGTGGAAGTGGTACAATAGAAAGCTATCCATATATGTAATGTACTCAATAAAGAACAATGTCACCATACCACAGCGTACTGAGCTGGGAAACATCTCATCTGCATATAGAAAAACACAACCTTGTATTTTCAGGGGCTTTTCCTAAGCACACACGCCTCTCTCTCTGACATGGTGCTGCTTTTTCCTGAAACCTGCTTTCAGAAGTGGGGTGTATATCCTTTGTACAGTTTTACTAGATAACAAAGTATAATTCCTTAGCAGTGAAGCTTTTGCCACACATGGCTAGACATGTCTGTTTCCAAAAGATATTATCCTGAAGAAAAATTACCAATATACATTAAATTTGGTGAACACGACTTCAATTGGGTACATGACTATTACCACCTGGACAACTGCTGGCTAATGGACCAGAAGAGACAAAGAGAATAGCAGGTAATTCTCTTTGCATACAAGGTCATAGACATGGAGAAGGATGTGGTATCTCCACTGAACTGTTTGGGAAGACCATTTAGAGCACATATAGCACTTCAGACCTGAAGGGTACAAGGTCACTGTTACAGGAGGGCTGGTATATTTATACCAAGTATCCAGGAGAAAAAGCAATCTGTTTCAATTTACAGAGAACTGGCATTTCTGGTTATACATTCTACTTATTAGATCCTGCCAGTGGTGAAATGGGGGGAAGAGAGAGAGAGAGAGGAAATGGGTAAACTAACCTAAACTCCATAATATTCCCCAAATGAGAAGTGGAGAAATTCTGTTTACCCACATTTACTCTCACCTACACTATTGGATCCTGGGGCAGGAGGAGGGGAAATACCTCTTGCCCTCAAAATAACAAAAACTTCATTTCCAGTAGCAAATGATTCTATTCTAGACTTTACATTGGTCTTAATATTAACAAAAGTAGCCTTCTGGCTGCTAAAGTAACTCTGAAAAGGAGACATTTATGATACATTAAAAATGGATAAAATGTTACATGATGTGACAAAATGTATTACATATATTTCCATACAGGGGAAATATTTTGAAGTGTAAAGGTACAGTGATAACGGATTCATCTGAATGAGATGGGGATCATGACATTAATGTGATAAACAAGATTCTGGATGATCAAAAATTGTATATATAGGTGCACACATTTATATGTATCCATTGTTGAAAAACTGTTTTTTAAAATCATTTAAGAAAAAAATTGGAGTTTTAATTAAAACATATCAAAACCATTTGACAGAATGTTTCCACCCATTAACCATAAACTGTAAAAATTAGCATATTTTAAATTGTATGTCATTATTTACAAGTCTCTTGCAAGAGAAGCCCCCTTTTAGGCACATGACAACATGAGCAGCTGCGGGGCAGTGGGTCACCAAACGAGCGGGGCATAGCCAGCTGGAGGTTTCTCTCCTCAACCTTGGGCTCCCACGGGCACCAAAATAACCCCAAAGCTACAGAGCACAGGAGGAAACTGCAAGACGAGAAACCTATCGACGCCCAGCAGGACGAGGAGCTGGTTTCTGCTCACCTTGGATTCAAAGCGCCGGGAGACGATGGTTATTAAATTAACCTGGCCAACTCACTCCCAGCTAGAGCTGCGGAAAAGGGAAACCAGGGTGATGAGACCCTCCCTCAAATGACCCCTGCACTCTGCCGAGAAGCCCCCACACACCTGTTCACCCCCTGCCGCGCCGGCTCCCCCCAGACACTGCCTCGGGGCCTCCCCAGGCAAGCGGACACCCGGCTCCGCCCGAGGTCCCACGCCACACGCTTCCCGGGGCCCCCCGACAGCGAGCCCCGCTCGGCGCTGGGTCCGCTTTGTGCGGTGCCGGCTGTCACCCCGCCCCGCGCGCCCCTGGCGGCCGCAGGGACACGGGGGAGCGGCCCGCGGCCAGGCGCCCGGCCGGGGCGGAGCGGAGCGGGGCGCGCACTCACCGCAGGGCGCCGCCGCTCCCACCATCCTCCGCCACCCCCGGCGCGGCTCACCTCTCACCCCGCCTCCCTCCGCTGCCGCTTCCGCTCTGCCGGGCGGGCGCGTAGCGTGGGGGGCAGGGGGCGGAGACAGCGCGTCCCTCCCCTCGGCCGCGGCCGGCCCGGCTCGGCCGAGCCGGGCGCCAGTTGCCTGCGGAGCCGCCGCCCCGGGCACGGTCAGACTGCGGAGGGGGCTTGGGGAGGGAAGCGCCGCGCTGGGGGCGGGCAGGGGGCCGAGCTCTGCCTCCGCACGGGGCGGCTGACGGGCTGGCAAGTCTCCCCAGCCTGCCTCCTCTTCCCCCGGCCTGCTGGGCAGCCGCGGGGCGCAGGCGGACGGCGGGATTCGGTGGGGCTGGTTCCCTTGGGTGCGCCGCAGCCTCCACCGTCCTGGCGCTGGGGCGGGGAATTAGCCACCCAAGCCCTGATCCGAAGCAGGCCCTGTTTTTTTTAGGCGGGGGGACTAATCCCCTGGCCGTCCCTGGCTCTGTTTGAGCTTTCAGTTAAGCACGAGCATGTTTGCAGCCTCAGGGCCCAGGTGAGAGGCGGAGAACTGGCCTGCATTGTTCTGGGGAGTTAAAGGAAGGTGGTGGGTGTGCTGCTTGCATAACACAGCCTTTTACTGTAATTGGGTCTGGCACAGCACTTTAACAAATTGTGTAACATCATACATAGCTCCGTGGTTCCTGCCAGAGAATACATCGTTTCCCAGCTCACTGTCTTCTGCTTCCTGTCGGCCCCCTGCTTTATTTTATTATTTTTTGACTGTTTATTTCTTTGGATTCTCCGCCCCTCCACTGGGGGAAAAAAAACTATCTTAATGACATTGCGAACTGAAATAAACAAAGGTCAAGAAAAAGTGCCAGTATATGTCTCATTGTGAGATGGTAACTTGCTGACGTGTGATATTTTGGATTACTCTTTGGGCAGTTAAATATTTAACTTCTCGGTTGTTATAAAATTGATACAAACTAGAACTATCACTATTCACTGAACTATTCACTGTTCAGTATTCTATTTTTTAAAAGAAGAAACAACTGATTTTTTCCCTCACTAAAAAAGTAATTTAAAATGAGTTATTTTCCTTTGAAACCTTATGTTTTCATGTTCATAATCTTTGTATAGTTTAAGCTTGCAACATTAATATTGCATTAAATGGTTTTTATGTTAATTTATTTAGCACATGATGTCAGAGAGCTGTCAAAATCTCTGTTTTGGGGAATAAGGTCATTGTATTTGTGCTTTGCAGGGAAAGCGATCCCTATCCCTTTATCCCCTTTTAAATATTAACTGCCATTTAAATAGCGCTGCTTCCTACAGAGCCCTATCCAGGAAACTGAAATTAAGTACAGTTTGAGAAACTTCTGAGACCAAACCTAGAAAAAGGAGAGAAACTTGAAATTGAGCAGCCCTGCTATAATGCTTTCTATTTTTTGTAATGAATTCCCTTAACCTAGTGGTTTCCACATTACTGAAAACTGAACCTCCCTTCAGGAAAATGGAAATGATTCTTGTCCCCCTTCACTCTTACCATGTTTTGTGGAAAGACAATTTAAAAATGAGCTGTGGAAATTTATCTTCAAACATTACAACCAACCCCAATTAAATCCTTGTGTATTTCTTTGGGATCTCATTACTACCTTGCCATACTGTGCATGAATGGAACATAAGGGATATGCATACAAGGGCATGATGGCATGTAAAGATTTGTTTATGAATATAGAACAAAATCTCTTAAACGTCTACCCAGGCAGGAATTAGGAGTTTGCTAGATCATCCCACATGTATCTATTCACAACAAAGTGATCTGAGGTGAAAGAAATACTGTCAATAGGTTAGGATCCACATTTAAATTCTGTGAATAATTTAAAGCTTTTACAAAACCTGATATAAATACAATGTTTTCATGATCTTTCAAAATCCCAATAGTTTTTAATAGTGTTTTTATTCAGACAAAATTCCAATTGAAGCTAATAATAGCAGTTAATGAAATTTCTCTCTGATTGCAGGATCAGGACTTTTGTGCGTGGCATAAAATATTGGGTGGGAAATATATTTTTTTCTCCTCTACACAGACAACATAAGTATATGAGACCATGGACAGTTTTACAGATGTACCAAGAATAAAAGAGAGCTCAGATTTTGGACAACAACAAAGCAGAGTGGTAACTGAAGAGGAGTGGCTGCAGAAATGGGAAATGAGAAACATTGGATTTCATAAAGAACAAGGACATCCGTATGTAACTCTGTCTTCTCTCTAAGTTGTTTTAAGGTACACTGTGTAATGAACGATAATGGAACAATTTGATTTTCATAAGGCCCGTCATAAAAATGAAGCCTGGGTACAAATATCAAAGTTCACAGCTTGTTCACAGCTACTATAATTATGAATGTTTAAGTGGACATCAAAAGAATAGTGGAGAGATGGAAAGATCACTTTGTTTGTCAAACTTTTACATCTTACGTAAGATCTTTAGGCCACAAAACTTAGATATAGGGTATACTTTCTGATATGAAACACTTCTACAGTATTTATGAATTGTTCTAGACCACAGTCTTGCAATGTATAGTATATATGCACAGCAGCTTATCCACATGCTGCACATTACAGGATTGGGGCCTTAGAAAGCAAAACTGATTATTCTAGTTTCACTGCCCAAGTTCAGTTAAGTATAAAAAGTAAATAGTGTAGAGTAAATTCAGATGTTTTAGGTTCATTCCATTTTAATAATCTAAAGTAGTCCTTTCAGAGGTGGGGAATTCATTTGCCTGAACAGTAGGCTATGCCTATTTATAACAGTAATTGAATTTACATTTTTTTTGTTTAATTAAATGGCTACTAAAAGGTAAAGGTCATATTGTAAATTAATGCAAACGATTTGAAATACCAAAGACTAGTATGCTTGGGGATTAGGTGGAGGGTTACCTTTTATCTGGGCTATTGCATTATGCCTGATGTTGCCTTATCTATATTAGGGGTTACTTTAACCAATTGCCCATACTCAGATGATGGTTTACACTATATTTTAATCTCTGAAAGTTCAGCCCCAAGATCAACTATGATAGAGAGGTTATCAATAGAAAGAGGATCCCCATGCTACTTAATAGAGACTACATAGTTCTCTTTCTGTAACAATTACTTTTATTAACAACTGTATAACAGTACACACCTTGCAATCTATTAAAGGAGAGAGACCAATACAGGACCCATAGTATTTGCATTACTCACTCCATGCCTTGCAGAAAAATCTGAAGTGTTAGTCATCCTTCTCCTCCTCATCTTCACCATCATCAGCACCACCAGTGGTCATCATCCTGGCATCTCCCCCTACCCAAGGCTAATGGGCCATCATGCAGATTTTATAATGTATTGCTCTGATGCCCACTGTGGTTTGTACATATTTATGACAGTTTTAGCCCCTTTTCCTTATGTGACCTACCACACCTCACTTTATAGGGTGTACCGTTTTCCATAGGCTAACTTGTTGGTTCCTCTTATACTCATTAATATTATTTCACCTTATCACTATAATAACAGAAAGACTCTAACATTTCTCCCTGGCTGCCAATAGTCATCTTGGGGTGTCTACTGATCTCTTATAGATATTGTTATCTAAACTCACTCAGGACTTTTCAAAACATCAGCAGATCACAAACGTAGACACAAGCTCAGCAACTTTTATTATTAATTTATGCTAATTTATCTTTGTAATATAGTTAATTTACCTTAAATCCTAAAGTCAATTTGGCTAAACTAAATATTTATGGCCTAAGGCCTGTAGGCTCTGTGTTTACAGCATTAATTAATACTTATATTTCACCTTTATGACCTATATATACATGATACCTTTTATTCTTGGCTACATTGGCTTTTAAACTATGAACATGAAACCATTCCAATATTAAATAATTATCTTTTCTTCTTCAGGGTTTTAAGGAAGTATCTGGATGTTCTTCTTAATGGCAGGAGTGGACTCAGGATATTTTTTCCACTTTGTGGCAAAGCGGTAGAAATGAAATGGTAAAACACAACCCTTAGAAGTAGAAATCTTCTAACTTATTTTTCTTGGAAAATTTATTATCCTGTCTGCATATTGGCAAATAAGTGAATGTAATCGTCATTCCTCTATTTTCACCATAAAATATGGTTCCTTTGCTTTTACATGCTCACTAGAAATTTTAAAAGAAGGCTGCATTTAATTCTTCCAGATTTTCCAATGATGAGATAATAGTAACAATCAGTTTGCAAATATTCATGTAGGAAAAAGAACAGTTCAGCTGTATAAAACTTTGATGTGCACAAAAGCACCGAAGTTATTAAAGAGTAAGCTGTTTAACATTTCTGGTATGTAGTAAAGTCCCATCTTGAGGTGGAGAATGGATGAGTATAAATCACAATTATGTAATAAGAACAATAAATCACAAGTAAACATGACAACTTTTATTCTTGTGCATAGGTTAGCTGACATGGGACACTGTGTAGTTGGTGTGGAACTCAGCGAACGTGCACTGAAGGAATTTTTCAAAGAACAGAATCTTTCTTATTCTGAAGAACCAATCCCAGGAATATCTGGAGCCAGAGTGTTTAAGGTTTGTTTGTGTGTAGATTTTTCACGCTCCTGAGCGATGCAATTATACCCATATAAGTTTGTAGTGTAGGCCTGAACTTAGACCATGATTTTTAGTGTCTAGCAAAGTTATAAAGTTAAGCTCCCAGGCTCATCTTTTGAAAGTGTTGTGCAGCTTTTCTTAGAGGATAAGGACTGGTGGGTCAGATGTAGAGTGATCGCTTTGTGAAAAGCGTTCATCCACATGATAGGGTGTTTTTTTATCTTTTTCCAGTGTGAGTTTATTCAAGAGCGTAGTGATTGTCTGGTTTCATTCAAATGGTTATTGGGACATTTAGTGCACTACATGAGGTAAACCACATGTTGTGAGCAGTATGTGTAGGACCTATGGATTTTATCACTCCTCATATTCAAAGGTAATCTGCAAAACCGTTTCAAAAGATGACCCTGGGAGCTTAAATTCATTGCTAGACACTAAATATCATGGTCTTAATAAAGACGCTGGATTTATGGTTTATTACAACAATCTGTAGCCAGCTACTTTTTGTCCTAGGACTACAGGGACGTTAATAGGTCATTTCACCTTGAATGGTCCCTTAGTTTAGCATAAACAGTTAGCACATATTCTATCTGTGCAACCTTGTATTAGCAGTAACACTGAGTACCTTTCCCAGTCCTGAAGAAGAGCTCTGTGTAGCTCGAAAGCTTGTGTCTCTCACCAACAGAAATTGGTCCAATAAAAGATATTACCTCACCCATCTTATCTCTCTGATGAATCAGAACCTTTAAACCCACACCCTCCTATTTAGGTTTATTTATTTATTTAGAGAGAGTTCACTAAAAGCTTTTTCCCTGCTTTTCATTGTAGAGCATCTGTGGGAACATTTCTCTGTACTGTTGCAGTATCTATGATTTGTCCAGGTAGGAATGAACATTTTTCCACAGTCAATTTTTTCACAAATATTGTTAGGTTGTGTTTTGTCTGAACCAGCCACAAACATTTGAGAAGTAAAGGCCTAATCATAAGAAGCACTGAATACCTGCAACAATTACTGATGTGTTTTGCAGGTTAACTTCTCCAGGTTGCTCCCTGGGGATAACAGCAGGTCCCTTGCTTACCTTCTGTGTTCTACTAGCAGCCACAACCCTGTGGGTACAGCCCTCCAGCTGTGCCTTGAGTCTGACCCCCTTTCAGGGGATATGAAGGAAAATACTTCCCTGACCCCTCCCTTCTTTGTGCAAAGGAGAAGGAACTGGAAAGCAGTCATTACAGGTATTCTCAGTTCCTTTATGTGAGTAAAGGTCGGCGCTTAATCATGGGGGAATTGTTAAAAAAGAAAAAAAAAGAAAAGAAAACAATCTAGGCCATCTGCTTCTCCAGAGGGCTCTGACCGGCAGAATTTGAAAGCCACAGGTGTGTGAGTGCATCTAGTTTGTGAGCTGTGAACCACGGCTCTGCTTGCCACTTCTACTGCATTGATTTCCTCCCTTTTAAGGGCATGCTTCCAGGCCTGACACACCTCACAAGTGTGAAAGATTGAGACTGAGCCTGATTGTGGATTGTGACCACAAGGGTTCCTTGGCCTTTGCCTGGTCACTGGCCATGTCATCTGCCCCACCACAATGTGTGTGGGAAATGCAATTATTCAGCATTTCAGAATCAAGCCCTGCCTGCTTGCTACAGACTGGGCTCAGTCCTTCATAATGCTGAATACTCTCGGTATCCAGAGCAGTGATGGGCCAGATTTACCCGTCCATGAGGATGGATTTACACCTGTTTTCTGGCTCAGAGATGCCAGATCAAGCCAGTGGAGGCTTTCTTTTGTGCCAGGAAATCACTGGGAGGTATAAAGTCCCCTATGCAACACTCCAGACTCCAGCATAGGGGAAATATACCTGGGGCACCTCTAGATCTGACTGATGCCCTATTCTCAGTGGCCCCTGGAGCCATATAGGTAACTGGCATATTTTAGAGGAGCCTTTAAGCTGCTTTGAAATGCACTGGGAGGTCAGCCCAATATTGAGGCAGCTGAGAATTGGGGAGGGATACGAAGGAAGCTTAAAGCCACCTTCCTTGCCTCTGATCATGTGCTGAATACAGTTCAGCCAGACCAGAGGATCTGTCCATATGGAGTTATGTCCATAGGGAATTACCCATCATCTGCAGGATAGTCCCTGTCTTGCAGTTCTTATTTAGATAAAACTCCCTCTAGGAGTGATGAATTTTGCCTAAATATGCACCGCAGGAGCAAGCTGTTAATATGAGCAGTATTGACCCGTAGCTGTACAGTAAAATTAGGAAATAATTTTTTTGTAACTGATCAGTCTATCAGAGTGATTACAGAGAAAGCATAATTTGCAGATTGGGAGACTGGAATGTGGTGTTGGATCTAAGGTATTTTATAATTTGGGTAAACAGGGAAGCATTTACTTCTAATATCCAAAGTTATTAACATAATAGTTTGTCACTAAACCTTTTGCAGATTTAGCTGATTCTCTTTGGTTTGGTGTGATAAAGCTGGTGTTGCAAGAATGGATGGTTTGGATGGAACATAAGGATTTTTTTATATTAAAGTGACAAGGTAGAAAAAGAATCTACAGCAGGAACCTTTAAAACTTTCTAGCTATCTGACATGTGACCAGGAAATGTTTAAGCTTCTTGTCAGTAATTTTTAAAAAGAGTTATTGATTTTAAAATATAGTTGCAAGTAACATGAAAACATTTAAAACTTCTATCATACCAATATGAAATGATATTTCAAAGTAAAACAAATATGTAACACATTAGCAATGCTGTCAGCATGAGTCACTAAAGAGAGAGAGGCTGTTATCTACATAGTACAAAATAAACATGTATGCTAGCATTGTAAATTTTCCTCTAGAGTCCTGTTTTGCTTTTTAATAAGAAGCTTTTAATACAAAGTTCTGAAAGGGTGGTGAAAGTGTGAACATTTTTCTGTCAATACAACAATTGAAATTTTGTTGAATATAGAAACGCATCAGTACTGTTGTGGCTTCTGTAGATACTCAACAGGCGTAATACTCAGTTAAGCTTACTTCACCCTTGCCTTGGCTGGCCTGTGATCAGTCACTTTTGTTCTAAATACAGTACATAATTTGGGCAGAGAAATCTAGATGTGTTCATGTCCTGCGTCAGAATGAGACAAATTAGACTCCTTCACTAGTTAATGAATAACAGGAATTATTGCTCTTTGCAGAAATACTGTGTTGAATGTAAAGCAGTTACACTAAACAATCAGTTGTAGCTCATAACAATTCTGAGTGCTAGACTGTAAAGTTTTTATAAACTCTGTACCTATTAAACACACCCATGGGGCCCTGTCCTGAGCCCTGATTCAGGCAAATATTGCCCAAAATCAATGAGATTTTTGCTTTAGTGTGACCTTCAGGATTGGGCCTAAAGATGGTATTTAAACCAGGGATGGGCAACTGGTGGCCCAGGTGCCACATCTGGCCTGCCAGATCATTTTATTTGGCCCATCACAACCCAGTTTAGGCAGAGGCACCATTTCAGATTTTGGTAGGCAGAGGGAACTTTAACCGGTATTCTAAGGGCTACTTAAGCACCTGAAAACTCTAGGGTTTTTTTGCAGGTAATAACTTAGAAATTAGCTGACAGGAGCACTGCACCTAATTCCTATATAAAGAAAAAATATAACCAACACCAATTAAAGCCGTATTTTAAATTTATTTGGAAATTTAGAACAATGTGGAGATATACAGCAAAAAGTTCCCAATCCCAAATTTGACTAGGCAGATGATAATGACAACACTGATTTAATCCACTACAGATGAAAGAATTTAAAAAATTTAATGTAGTTGGCTACTATTTATGCGCTTTACTTTGTGAATTTATGAAAAAAATAAGTTCTTCTACTTTTAATTCATTTCACTTGCAGTGTCCTAATGAGTGCTCTGATATTTGGGTTTCAAACACTGCAGAGGAATTTTGGTCTGAGAACTATTTTCAGTCAGATACATAGCCTTTTAAAAACGGTTTTGGAATCTTTTTTGTAGTCTATGGTTTTATAACTTGTGGGGGAAAGGCGGGGTTAAAAATAAATCATAGGTGCTGGAATGAAAGGTGCTGGTGGTACAGCACTCCCTGGCTCAAAGTTGTTTCCATCATATATAGGGCCAGCACAGTGGCTGCATCTCTAGGTTATTCTTGGGCATTGGTATTTTTGGAGATCTTTCTAATCCATCATGAAAGAAATTTTCAGATTATGTGTTGTAACTTGATCTTTGACCACTAGCATAAATAAACCGATGCTAAACTACAAGGGTTAAGATGAACATTTAAAAGTTTGTAAGGGGGAAGTAGTATTAGAGAGAAAGTATGTGCATTAACTAACAAATGAAGGAAGGGATGAAATTAATGATGGCTCAAAAGTCGCTGAGATACCAAACTTAAAAAAAAACCTCTTTAAAAAAAATCTAGAGAGTAATTAAATAATGGACATTAGCGGCATAATGGACAAATTTTGGCAGCCAAATCTTACAAATTGTTCAAATTGTCTTGGGTTTTTGTGCACTGAAAGTTTTATACAAATAGTTATGATAACTACAAAGGGTTAAATTGGAAGGAGGTTTCTAGTGTGTTGCTGTAAGGACTTGAGAGAGTAAACATCACTTGAATGAAATTCACTGAGATACTCACATTTGGGAGACTGTGGCGCGCCCCCCCAGAAATATTAAAGAGTAAGCACAAGAGGAGCTAAGATTACTTACCAATTAGAAGAGGACATACAGCACAGTAGACACACAGCTACAAAATGGCTGCTTGCGGGCAGCAGTTGCTTTTATTTGCACATATAAAGGACCAGCAGCTCCTCAAAAGATATTCTGGGGGAAAAGTCCTAAAAAAGTGCAACCCTGGGGAGATTCACAAAGGCATTCACGGCATTTGTGTGTAACAGCCTATATGGACCTGCCTGGTAGGGTGACCAGATGTCCTGATTTTATAGGGATGGTCCTGCTATTCAGGGCTTTTTCTTACATAGGCATCTATCATTTCTTACATAGGCCCACCCTCTGTCCTGGTTTTTCACACTTGCTGTCTGGTCACCCTACTACCTGGTAACTTGACCAAAGCCCTTTGTAGGCAAAGGAAAGATTCTCAGAGACAAGTGGGGTTTACATGCAGAATAAATGGCCACACTGAGGTACGGCCATTCACTAAAAAAATTAGAGCGCTGAAAAAAATGGGACAGTTTCAAGGGTAATTTAAATAATATTTGTGGTGTGACAGCACATGCTTATTTCTTCCCAGAAGGAAAAGATTGCAGGTGGTCATTCTTCGGCGCTGCTTTTGCAGCCTGCAGCTTCCACAGCTGGGCTGGCTGTGTGAAGATAATTACCCCCTGAACTTGCCGGGGGCAGCAGCTGCCTCCCCCACCTGAGCAGCTCTGTCTCTACTGGTGTCACAAAGAACTTGCTCTTACCAATCCCTGATATAAACTCTTATTATTATTATTTGTAGTACAGTAGTGCCTAGAATTCCCAACTAAGCCTTTGTACAGCTAGGTGCTGTATAAACACAGTCTGTAACTGTCCCTGCCCCGAGGAGTTTACTGTCTAATTCAGCGGTTCTCAACCTGTGGGTCGTGACCCCGGCGGGGGTTGAACGACCAAAACACAGGGGTCGCCTAAAGCCATCGGAAAATACATATTTCCGATGGCTTTAGCCGCTGAGAAAATGATATTCGCTGTGCCCTTGCAAAGACCGCCCCAAGAATTTCTGAATTGGTAAGCAAGAAGCAACCACAACCATCTCACTAAATTTGGCAGCATACTGTTGCAAAATATTGCACTGTTGTTTACTGTTATATTACTGTTGTTATATTTAAACCCATGCTATGCCATGGTGAAATGTTATTTATTTGGAATTGTTGTTATATTTAAACCTATGCTATGCCATGGTCAAATGTTATTTATTGGAATTAGTTATAAATATTTCTCAACATATAATTAAATATTGTTTTTGTGATTAATCACTATGTTTAAATTATGTTTGATTTGTAGCAATGAGAATACATAATGCATATCAGGTATTTACATTCCGAATCATAACTGTAGCAAAATTACAGTTTTGAAGTAGCCACCAAAATTATTTTTTGCTTTGGGGTCACCGCAATATGAGGAACTGTATTGCGGGGTCACGGCATTAGAAAGGTTGAGAACCACTGGTCTAATTAGATAAGATAGTTAAGAGGTGGGAGGAAAAATAGAAACACAGAGAGGTGTGAGGTGGCTTCTCCAAGGTCATACAGCAGGCCAAATCTAGGGCCCTGTTCTTTCGATTATACTTACCTCCTCTTACTCCCTTCCCTCCCCCATTTAAATTGGCTCTTAGTATCATGTCTTGATTATGAGATGTTATAGTTAAAAGCCAATTGTAAGTGCACGTAGAGAGCAAATAGGGATGTGATCTCCCCTCCTTGCATGCCTTTAAAAGAAAACAAGCTTTTAAAATGTTTCATGTTTCATTGTATCAAATATAGGATAGGGTTACAGGTCAAGAGCCAAAAACTTGATCATGATGTTGTGCTTGAAACAATAGAAGACAGTGTGATTTTTTGTTTGTTTGTTTGTTTTTGTTCTGTTCTGTTATTGGACTCTGAAATAAAGGCCAGTATCAGGCAGAAAGCTGCTGCACAATTTCAGGATACCGCACATTTTTGTTTTGGGGCAAATATATTTTCTTTATTTTTACTTTTCTTTGGAAATTGTCACTCAGTCGATTGTTTCACCGCACTCTAATCACTGTTTTCATATTTTCCTGAAGCAAAACTTAAGTTAATTTCACCCTGCTAATTCTCATAGGCAACTAGTGAGGACACGTCTTTTTAGCGGTAGACTTCATCAGCTGGCACAGCTGGGAACAGAAGTAGATCTGATTAATTTGCCGGATTAAAGCCAGTATCAATGGGTCTTAGTTTTTCTCAAGTGAAAGGATACCCAAGAATAAACATCTGGGCAGGGCTGACCTTAGGGAAAATGGTGCCATGGGAGAATTTGTATTTTGGAGCCCCTGGCCCTCAGTGCCTCCCCATCCACGCACCCTGAAGCCCCTGTTGCTTCCTCTCCCCACATCTGCCCCAACCGCCCTTGCTCCCACTGCCTCCCCCCCCCCCATTGCCCCGAGCTCTCTTTAGTGTCCCCACACCACAGGTCTACCCCACTCCTTGCCTCTTGATCACAGCGTCCTCCCTTGCCTCCTGCAGTCGGCCACTCCTAAGGCCAGCTCTGCATTTAGGGTATATATTTGGGTCTTTATTCTGAATTGCAGGTGAGCTGAGCTCAGTGCACATTGAGGAGATGGAGAGGTGCTCTAAGCCACCTTTGTGACCCCCTTGGATCTGGAGGTGGCCAAGGATTGTTGCAGTCTTTGGCATAAATTAGTGCAGTCCAAGGGCTACTGTAAATTATGACTGCCTGAAACAGCCTCATAACCAAGAATAGCTGTGCTCAAGCTAGGTCTTATCTTGCCCCTGGCATGCCCTTATACCAAAGAGCAACAGAAATTAATCTTTCCACTGTTTCTTTGCCACCCAGAGAAGGCTTCTACACAGGAAATATTCCATGAGGCCCATTTCCAAATGTTTTATAGCATAGAGGGGCCAGACCATAGCAGCGTACCAGCCGTCTATGTATATGCACAGCCTATTGGAGATTTTTCACCTTTTTCAAAAATATCACAGTCCAAGTATTAAAAACAAGATAATTTTAGTTTTTAATATGGAATTTTTCTCCCCCAACCCCTACTTGTAGCACAGTTCTCGGCAGGTTTGATGGGATTTGGGACCGAGGATCTCTAGTAGCCATTAACCCATGTGATAGAGAACGGTAAGTAATGTATTTATTTTATGACTGTTTTCTTTCTGAGGTATCCTGTGACATGTTGTGAAAGGTGCGGCCTATCTTCCTGGCACTGACTAATCAGCCATCCCTCACTTAGCGTAAATTCAGAGTAATCCAAGACAGTCCTTCTGTGCCACATATGGCAACTAGAGTCACTGAACACTGCGTTCTGAAACAGAGTTTCCTTCTGGAAGTGATTTTGCCAATGTAAACAACACGACTGGCACGAGAGCAATATGTTGCTTCCTATGCTATATACCACCACCAGCAGCAGAGCTGCAAGTCCCATCTAGTGGTAGTTTTGCACAGTGCAAGAGGCAGATCTGAATTTTACTTTACTCTTTGCTGCAAAGATGCCATGAATTATCAAAAACAATACTGTATAGGCCTCTCTACAGTAACTAGACTATTGCAGACTTACATACTGTGTTAGCTTTATGTGTTCTTGTTTTTGTTAGTTCGTATCCAAAATGGTGTGTTTATGTACATATGTGGGCATGTGTATAAAGTAGAATTTGATTCATTTTATTTAGTAGTTCATATGTTTCATGTATAAGTGCATGCAATTTTGCACTAGAAATACCTCAGTTAATTAGCTTACATGCATTTCAAGGGTGCATTTTCACTTTTCTTCTGCACAGGAATACATTACATATATCTTTTTTTGCGGAACATTTTGAGTACGCTGTTTATGTACCTATATTTACAAAATAACCACAAATGCAAATATTTTACTTCTTTTTAGCTATGCCAATTTGTTGTTGTCTCTAATGGAGAGAAATTGTTGTTATATCTTGGTTACGGTTTCCTATGATTCAAATAAACATAAAGGTAAGAACTTTGAACCGTTTTGTTTAGAAGTAAAATCACTTTTCACCTTTACACTAATGAATTATATATATAAAAATAGTGATAATTTTGCCTGAGTTGTTGGTGTCAGCAAACTTGATGCTCAGATTTAGTATGGTTTTCTGTTTTTAACTATATTTTGGCATTCACAGTAGCAAAAGTTTGTGGTTGGGTGTGGGTTTTTTGGTTTTTTTGGGGGAGTGGGATGGGGGGGTTGGTTGGTTGGGTTTTTTGGTTTGTATGTAAGTTTCTTTGTAACCCCATTTCCACTTGCTTCTCAGTTTTGGGGAAAAAATTCCTACAGAGCGGAAACTTTTAATGCTTGGTCTCAATTCAAAGATGATTGGGGGGTGGGGGATGAATTGTGAAACAAATGCAGAACAAAGTTGCCTTAACTGTTTTTGTATAATGTATAAAGAGTATCCTGTTTGCCAGTTCTGCTGCTGTGGCCACCTCCTTGGCACCCTTCTCCTGCCATAGCACTGCTCCCTCACTTGCACTCTCATTATCTGAAAATCAGATTATATTTCTCACGGATACTAAGGCAGGATTTTCAGTACCTGATGACCTAAAATCAAGAACTTATTTACTGTAGCTTGGCTGCCTCACGGATGTTATGATTATTCATTAATGAATGTTTGTAAAATGCTTTGAAGATAAAAAGATCTATGTAAGCATTAAGTATCATTACATCAGGCTGATTAATTATTTTTATTAAACACAGAAGCTCCTTAATAAATTTTGTTTTGATAATTATTAACTTAATACAAATAGGTTTTTCACTGCTTTGTGAACTACTCCAAGTAATTGTTGAAAGAAAAAAATTCTATAATTATTAAACCTGGTGTTTCATAATTTAACATTTTTCCTTGTATTTGGCCAGTGTTTTCCTCTTTCTAATAATAGAAGGGTCATTGTGACTTTTGCCAGTTCAGCTTTACCTATTTTTTCCAGGCCCACCATTTTATGTTCCTGATTCTGAAATTAAAAGTTTATTTGGTAAGTTAACTCAACTGCAGTTATGATTTTTTTCAAGATATGTGGCAAACAAATGTGTTTATATTGTATGTTCTGACTCATCCTGTGGCAAATGATAGGGAAGCCTGTAAGAATGTTTTTCTTGTACACAATCTGGAGGAACATATAGTTTGAAAATAAACATCCTTTTTACTCCAGGGTTATTGATATCAGGGAAAAACAATGCTTCCTTAAAAGGTATAAAGACTCATCATTTAAATATACAGTGTAAAGGAAATTTGAACCTGTGCCACCAGTAAGACACATGCTGCCTTTTTTTGGCCCAAGGTTACTTTCCATGCGGAGTCTCCAGTAATTCAGATTAGATCCCAATGTTCATTCTTATTCCCCCCGTTTCTCACACTTAGTCCTGTAGTCAATGTCCCATGTTCTTTCTGTTCCAACATTTTGGTTTGTTATCTCCCCAGCCCTATTATCTGCCCATTTTACCCAGATTCAAAACTAGAATCTTCCTCACCACCTGTGTGGTTTTTGCTATAATTTTGAAACCAAAGTTAACTTGCAGGAAAAAAGTATGATGGTGGTAAAAAACCATGTTAAGCTACTGACACAAGAAAATTCAGTTAAGGTTGAAATTTCATCCTTGATTTGCTTATGGTCCTTTGGTAGGTTCCTTCCTGTAGTTTACACCCTTCTGAGACCTCTGAAGTGTCTAAGCACCATGAAGTATTCTGAATTAACAGTGGCATACAGTTGTGAGAGAGGGCTAAATCCTGCTCACTCTATGCTGGTAATCTCATTGCAATCAGTGGGTCTACAAATGAGTTAAATCAGCAAGATTTTTCCTAATAGTGTGAAAATTCATGATTTGTTTTGCTTTTTTAATCTGTTGTCATCTTTCATCATATCTGTACTTGCTATTCTTCCTTTTCAGGAAAATTCTGTGAAATTAAGTGTGTTGAGAAGGTCGATGACTTCTCCGATCAGCACAGAGCCTGGGGACTAGATTATTTTCTAGAGGTAACATACCTCCTTACACTAAAGTCTGTTCCTTGATGAAACAAGAATCGCAAAAATTAGTAGCATGGTGGGAAGAATTATATTAATCTCACTTTCTTTTAAATGAGATGGATGTTTGGGAATTCTGTAACACCTATGGGTATGAAAATGCGGTTATGGAACATCTTTGTCTTTTGAAGACTTTATGCTTTTAAAGTCAACTACACTATACATCTGACTTGACTTACAGTATCTGTATTTTAAGATGCATATCTCATAGACATGTTGAAACCCTTTGCATAAAATCATCATTTTAACTTTGTGCCTTGGTCTCCTGTATTATTTCAATTAATTAAAATTAAAAAGTCATATATACTAAATGACCATTCCCCTTAGCTACCACTATTGTCTGTCTGGAACTTTGCAGTACTGTCCCAGGTGCTCACAGTCCCAACCTCTGTCCTGGGAACTTTGAGTCATGACAGCTGCAGCTTGAAAAGTGGTTTTTTGTGTTTGTTTGTTTTTGTTTTGTAATTCTGGGCTTCTGCCAGTAGTGGCTGATGGGCAGAATAGGCAAGAGGGTGCTTGGTGCCTGCTGTCTTTTTTTCCCTGTTGACATTTGCTATGTAGAGTAGAGACTTGAGAGGCAGAGAGCAAAGCAGAATATTCAGCAGCCACCAGGACTGGATGAGGGGGACATAGATTCATTTTCCTCACCCCTCTAGTTGTCTAATTGTGAGGGGAGCAGAAGACACCAGGAAGTTTTCAGCAACTGTTTTATTCTTACCCTCAAGAAAACTATTATGTTTGTGGGAGCCTGGCACAGGAAGAACTGTTTATGGGGAAGGTGGACTGTGATGCCTAATGGAGACCCTTCTGCGATGTGGATAAGCATGTGAGCTTTTTGCTATTTATCTGAAATCAAATCTTCGAGGCTCTCCTACCACTGGTTTATAGACACCTGCTACAACTTTACAAAAGGGAGTTTTGGTTTTGAGTCCCTAATAATAGATTAATTTTTAAAATGTGAAATTCACCAGGATGCTGACACATTCTCATGTTGGCTCACAGACCCGTTTCCTTTTCTATTCCCCCTTACTTTACTCGGAGAAGGATCTCTGAAACAAAAGCTGACTGCAGTATTGCAACAAGCCATTTAAAGGGTGTAATAGGCAGGGCTTTTCTCAGGGATCACACTCAGGCAATTTCACAGCCCTTTTCCCCTTTTAAAGGTCTTTGGGGATTTTGGTAAATCTTTGGGCAGTGAAGGCTTGTCAGATGTTTTCCTCTCAGCTACTCTATAACTCTTTCTGAATCAACTCCTGAGGAAAAGCAGTTTTCGTCCTGGTTGCCACCCCTTCCTGTGACCAGTTTTAAGTTGGCTTCCTCCAGCTGGAGTAGACTCTGCAGGTATGTCTGTTTGGTAGGGATTGAGTCCAGAGGAGCTTGTGAGCCTTCTCCTGATTGGGATGGGGGCATGCCCCTTCACACAAGGGTTATGAACATTAGAAATGGAAGTAAAGTAGAAGCAATGTCTTGTTGTATAAGCAGTGTGTGTGTCTGTCTCGTTCATAATTTTTTTGAGACAGATATAATTAAAATAGTTGTTTAAAATATCGAGCTTATCCAGTCTAAAAGATTTAGCTGTGCATTCATTTGACATTGAAGTGTGTGGCAATTTTCCTTCATTTCTGTTTATGGCAAGCTTGTGCTGTTCATTGTGAACATCGTATTCCAAGAGCTGCAGACTTATGTCTGATGCTTTCTGGATATTTGTAGTAGTAGCCAGAAGTGAATGATAATTTTAATTAAAGTTTAAGGTTTTTTGTTGTTGCTTTTTAACCTTTTGAAGTTGGTGGTGACACGATAGAGAGCAGAGCTGGTTGTATAAATACTGCTGTCCCAGCATCCCAGTCTATTCCTTTGCTTGCACAGGAGGCTGTCTTCTTAGAAAGACAAGCCAACTACAAACGATCAACAATGTGCCTTGGAGAAAAATAACAAGGACCAAGAGAAAAACATCTCTCAAAAAGTAACTGTGATGCTGTCTGGTATTTAAAGGATCACTTACAATATTATTTAATATTAATATTACAAAATTACAATAATTTGTACATGATATGCCATTGGAAAGGTTATAATTTGCTAAAATTGATAAGCACCTTTTATATATATGTATGTATGTATCAATGTTATAAGTTCTAAATGTGTATGATGCATTGTTTTATCTTGTGCTGTGTTTCTGGGTGACACCCCAGACAGGATGGCAGCAGCACTAAGCATGCTTAATGGCCCATCAAGGGAACCCAAAGGTACTATGAATCCAGTGAGAGAATCAACGGGCCACATTTTATGAGTCACCATGTAAGAACATGCCCAGGGACAGGGGACTCTGGGACTTTTCCATGCCATGTGCTCTGTGGCTGTGTTTGTGGCAAGCCACAATGCAAGGGGATATAAAAGGCAGCTGCACCATCCCCATATTGTCTTCATTCCTGCTTCTTACCTCTGGATCAACTCATTTGCAACTGAAGCTGTGAAATAAAGGACAGAGACCCATCTGGGTACTGGATGTACACCAGAAGAACTGTATAAGTCTGCAAACTCAACAATTCTACTGAGAATCTGATACATACAAATGACTGTAAAGTCCATATATATCTGATTGCTTTGACCATTTAACATTTCTTTTATTGTTTCTTTCATTTTATACTAAACCTTTAGTTTAGGTACTAAAGGATTGGCTGGCAGCATGGTATTTTGGGTAAGATCCAGAGTTATATTGATCTGGTAATGTGGCTGACCCTTTGGGGTTAGGTTAACGTTTTGGTATAGGGAAAAAAGTTTTTAAATAACTTATCTCTTTACTGGACCTAGTTGCTGACTGGGAGCCAGAGACTGAAATGCAGTAAAGGGGGCTGTTTAATATTTTTGTTTTAGCTTCTTGATAACCAGTGTGGGGAATCTGAAGCACTGTTTGTAACTGGTTGGGGAACCTAACTGCAAGTGTTAGCCACCAGTTGGGGCAGAATTTTCTTTCCTTTTTACAGCCTGCCCTGACCTTGGCATTTTCAGGTGGGCTACTCAGGCACAGATGGGTCACAATAACCTCCAAGCACTGAGGAGAGGCAGACAAGTGCATATCTTGCAGAATGATATTTTCACAGAAGAAGTTCAAGGAAGTTCTTTCTTTTCTCTGCTGATACCCTCTCTATGTGATTCTCACTCCTGGGCTGAGAGACACTCAAGAGATGTTCAAAAATTAAAATTAAAGCCGAAATGAACAGCGGTAATAAGGCCAATGGCAACAGTGTGAACAGGGAGGCTTAAAAAAATCTAAAAATATAAATACAAAAAGGAGCAAGATACTCTATCCAGTATTAGACTGATATTCAAGTTTGCCAGAAATGACAGCAACCGGGGACAAAATCAGTGCAAAAATTGGCTGTCAAAGTAAAAGATGTCCCTAAAGAAAAATCATCACTTTGTGCTCGTGGGGGGGAGTTTGATCCCATCTACCTTTGGAACAAGTTCTGGAAGATGGTGCATCTGAAGTGGCATTCCCAGGCGGCTGAATCCAAGCAATAATACTTGGTAAAGGCACGCAGAGGGTATGATGTAGCCACTTCACATACATCCAAGATAGAAACACCCCAAGGCAGGCAGTGGTGGCTGCCTTGCTACTGATTGAATGAATCTTGACGTGGCCTCTAGTTCCAGGTCATAGAAATGAGAAATGCAATCAGACAGCCTATTAGACATGCAGTGGTGTACCGTGGGTTTCCAGCGCGCGATGGCCAAGCCTACATTTATTTCCTTCACTCTCTCTGCACAGGGCAGGAGGGGTCCTGGTGCCGCCCCCAGTTGCCCCAGGGAGGAAGGACTGTACCTGCAGGGTGGACGGCTGAGACCTGGGGGGGGGGAGTGCAAATACAGGCTTTGCTCCTCTGCACCTCCACCTCCCCCGTACTTACCTGCTGTGTGGTGCCCACCTCTCCCACTGCAGCCTGGCACCTGTTCGGATGGGGACAGCCTCACCACCTCTGCCTGGGGGTGGGTGGGCTGGCCATTTATGACCCACGGGGGGGAGGCACAGAAGCAGCTGCCCCTCAGCCTCCTGCACCCTCCCCCCGCTTGTCGTGAAGGGCTGGCCTGGTACTCCGCACTTCCTTGCCACTCCAGCCCCACAGCCTGGCACCGGTTCAGACAGGGTGGCCTCACCCCCCAGCCTGGGGGGAGGGGGAGGGCATGCTGGGCCAGCCCTTCATGATGTGCAGGGGCACTGGAGGAGCCGGCATCCCCCGTCCCCTGTGCATTGTGAAGGGCCAGCTTGGCCCCTCTCCCGCCGCCCCCTTCCTTGGTACACCACTGTAGACATGGTCCTCTTGGTCAGAGCATTGTTCAGTAAATTGGTATTAAAAGAAACAAGGAGGTAAATTTTCTAATTGTTTTAGTCTACTTCCAGTAGAATCCCAAGGACCTTTTAACTTTGAACATGTTGAGAAGGGCCTCTCTGGCTGGGCAACATGAATGCAGAAAGAGTGTTAATAGCAGTAGGTCAGAACAGGAAGCCATTTGTGATGTAGCCGCACAGCCCCTCTCCAAACGAGGTAGAAGAAACCAGTGGCCTGACCCTTCTCTCTAACATTTAAATTCCTGCTCTTACTTGGATTCCTGAAAATTATAAACACAACCCTGTTGACTCATTGCATCTGGAATAACCACCCCTACAATTTTCCGCTATACCCTACCCTCCTGCTTTTGTGTAGTTTAATGGACTTGAATCATGTATTGATACTTGAAAACCGATGTGGACTATGAATCCTTTCTTGCTATGCTAAATTACCAGAGATTAAATTATATGAGACTGGATTTATAGTTTAAAGTTTAGATTTATTTTCGTGCCCAATGAAATTAAATAAAAATTTGAGGAAAAAGTGAAGATAACAATAAGAAATATTCAAATATGTTTTGGTGAGCCCATTGCATTTTAGCAAGTTTCCTGTAGAGGGCAGGAAACTACAGTGAATGCTTTGAAACAGAACAATGTATCAGCTTTTATGGAAAGGCCTCTGATGTAACATGGTCCTGTGACTTTCCAATGTGACCAGAGGGCAGCGTCACATTGCTAGCACCGTATAATCAACAATCCTCTTAAAGCTGCAACTATGTCTGCCACGGCCCCTGATAAAGAACAGATCATGACAGAGCTGGTGAACGAAACTGAGGTCAGTCTGCTAGAATGCAAAGTGTGTTTTGAAAAATATAGCCAGAAGAAGAAACACCGGCCAAGGAACTTGCCTTGTGGACATGTTATATGCTTGGAGTGCGTATTCTCTCTAGCACACCCAAGGAATTTTAGGCTGGAGTGCCCTTTCTGTCGAAGAACTTGCAAATCCTCTGAGACAAGTGACTGTTTACCATTGCTGCATCTGGTAGAGATCTTAAGCCCTGCAACCAATATGCCTTTACCTTCAAGAACAACAGCTGGGACAGGTGATGAAACAGCTGTAACAGCATCTTTCATCTTAACGTTCAACCTTTCTTTCGGAGGCTGGGGAACGCTGGTCAATCCTACTGGGATTGCGATGTGTCAGAGGTCTGGTTGTGTAGTAGTGGCACATGATGGCAAGAAAAGAATTAAGCTGTTTGGCTTGAGTGGAAACTGTATACAACAGTTCGGGGAAAGAGGCATTTCAGGCAGTGATATCAAATACCCAATTGATGTGACAGTCACATTGGATGGCCACGTGGTTGTCACAGACAGTGGAGATCGCTCTGTGAAAGTGTTTGATTTTAATGGAAGAGGCAAGCTAGTTATCAGGGAGTCCTTTTGTTTACCATGGGGTTTGGATACCACCCCTGAGAATGAAATTATCCTGTCTGATCCAGAGGCAGGTGCTCTTTATCGCTTGACAGCCAATTTTAAAAAAGGAGAACTAAAGAAGGCTCAGAAGATCCAGTCTAACTTATGCAACCCAAGAGGGGTGGCGGTTTCTCAGATTTCTGGTTTTATTACTGTAATAGAGCACCTGATAGCTAAGGGACCAAACTACAGTAGCACAAGAATGAAGATATTCAGTGCTGACATGAAACTCATTGGCCAGATGGATAGCTTTGGTTTAAACCTAGTGTTCCCTTCCAAAATATACGCCACTGCTGTGGCCTTCGACAGAGAGGGACACATTATAGTAGCAGATGCCTATAACCAAGCTGTATTGTGCTTAGGGAAACCCGAGGAATTTCCTGTCTTTAGACCCATAATTAACCAGGGGCTTTCTTACCCTGTGGCTTTGACTTACACCACAAACAATTCTCTGCTTGTCTTAGACGGTGGTGATCATTCAATTAAAGTATATACTGCTAGCTGAATTGTTTTGGATTCTTACTAATTTCATTCCATTTCAGATTTTAAAAAGTCGTTATGGTTTTATCGAATGCGTGAGTGGTTTATTTCTGCCATGATTTTGTGTGAAACTGGTCATTTTTATTGACATGCTGTATAGTCTTTGAAATTTTCTCATCAGTTCTGACCTGTGTGTGTGTGTAAGAGACAATGTACATGTTCTAAACAGCACCAGACAGAAACCTCAACCAGATGACCTGGGAGTTTTTCTGAACTATTATATAATTAAGTTATAACTCTTCTTTTTGCATAAAATGAATAGTATAAAAATTCAAAAGTTTTGTGTTAGATAATCAAAGATCCTAGCTAATGCAATTGTGAAGAAGAGAATGACTTGTACCTTTTGGTTCTCTTAATTAAGTCTAGCTTACACAATGATTTTTTGATAAGGTAAGAGAACCTCATGGGAAAGAAGCAGCAATTCTCAGAAGGGGGAATCCTCTCGGTGAGGGGACTGGTAACTGGAAGTAGAACCTTTCACTTCAAGGTTACTTGAAGTCAATTGAGATCAGTAGTGACAAAGTCATTATTGTTGTTCAATGGCCAGTTTGAAATGAGTTGGGTGGTCAAAATGTAGTTCCTCCACATTACAAAAACCACCATGAAGACTGCTATTCTGAGAGGCCAAGGACTGAATGATACTGGAGATGGACACCATCTCATTCCTAGATATAGGCCCATCAGAAGAGTTAAGACATGTTAGCGGGACTGGAAGCTTGTACTATCTGGGCTGTACATTTTCTTTAGAGAATTCTTTTATGGTGGGTCAGGTTTCCATAGCACACTGCTTCTTCAGAAGCACTAACTTCACTTTATTTTTCAAAGTTCTAAATTTTTTAACAAAGACAGTGTCTTAAAGTTTGACCCCAAGTACGCATTTTTCTGTGTCATGCTTGTTTGATTTCTTTTACTATTCTTTATAGGTTCTTACACCACCCTCAGCACAGCAATTGCAGGGTGCTGGCATTTCAGAGTGCTAGCTGTGCAATGATACTGGTAGTTTGAGTACCAGCTGTGCAATGATACTGACATAAAGGACAGCTGCACATGGATATAAACGGTGATGTGGGTAGTAGCAGTGATAGACAGTCAAAGGTCTAGGCAGTTATCAGGTCAAAAACTTGTTTGTAACTCTGCACACTGAGTTGGTTGGGCATCTTACAGAAACAGGCCCTTTCATGAGAGTTCTGGTACTTTGTCTTCTGGTTAGCCTCTCTAACAAACTTTTAGCACTCCTGCTTCCAGACCCAACCAGGACTAAGTGTAGATGTAGATGAGAAAGGATGGAGGAAGTTAACCTCTTTTTTTTCCCTCAAGCTTAAAAAAAGATTTGGGTTAGTTATTATTGTATCCAAGACAATATGCCTGTGTCTTTTCACTAGTTCTGTGGCTTCACTGCATAGCAGAAATTGAAAGTGTATTGGTATGACTTAAATAGGGATTATAATATCACTTTAATTGGACTCTTGACTGAACCTTTTTGGGTTTTTATGTTGCTAAAGAGAAACTGCTTGACAACTTAGAATTATTTAATTAGTTTGACAGTGGTGGTAGTTTTAGATAAGTGTAAATGCTTTGTAAGTAGAGGTAGGTTGAAACTATCTCTTATTTTTCTTTATTCTTTTTGGCCTCACAGACTATGAATGAGATGTATTTTCCACATGCCCTGAACCAAAGCCTTTTCAAGTCAAAGGGAATCTTTCCATTAAGTTTAGTGGGCTCTTGATCGGGTGTTTGGAGCATATAATGACTAGTTAATATTGTATCCTTTGCCTAACTGACAGATCCTTATTTTAAACAGGACTGGGCCCCTTCCAGCACCTCATTTCAGACAGACTGTATCGTTGTATCTGTCTTGTATCGAACTTTTTGAAAAGTGATTGATAGAATTCCATTAAATAAGATATTTTTAAAAGGTTTAATTGAATACTGAAAATGAAGATATTAATAATGGTGGAGTTGGACTAATCCTATTTTGGACAAAATCATGAAGTTTCTGCACTTATTTATTATGAGTTTCTGTTATAATTTTACTTTATTCTGTATATTCATTTTTCTTTAGTGATATCACAAGAGCTGTTGTAGAGTGACATATTATATGAGAAGTTTTATGGATCTGGACTGTAGCTCTTTCCCAACCCCACCTACCACACACTAGGGGGTGTAAGAGTGATGAGAGATGCTTCCTTTTGGATTTTCTGTACAAAGAATTCTGCTGGCTACAAGATTCCTCTGTGGATCAGGACACTAATGCAGGGAGCACTGTGTTGCTTCTCTGAGTAGAAGCAAGAACGTCATTCCCTGCTGCCAGCAAGAACTTACTGTTAACTACGCTGTCTGTGGGGGTTACCAAACTGATTAGATAGACTGTGCCCTCTCTCTCTCCTCTCTTTCTCTTCCTTTAGGGAACTGATGTACTTCTAAATGCATGGGGAGCAGGGGAGCTTAAAAGTATTTAAAATAATAAGGTGTGCTAGACAGTCTGACAGTTGAGGGGGCTAGACACTCAGGCTGTTATCCACCAACTGGCTTGTTCTTTCAAGCAACATATAAGCCCTTTCCACACTCTACTTCCCAAAAGCCTGACCCTCTTCTGCACCAGAACAGAGAGTAGAAGTTTGTCCTTACTTTCTAGCTCATGGATGGACAAACTGCACCATCTAGAGTGACAATGGCAACTAGCCAGGAGCTGAAATACTGAACTTACTTTTTAAATAAATTCACACCATTTAAAAATCCAAAACAAATGCACAAAACACAAATTTTCTTTGTTCTATTCTTATCTCTTTTGATAGATAATAGACATAGGTTGATGTTTGAGTTCACAAGCAAGTAAACTGCTTTGTCCCCAACCTGTTGCTATGGGAACATGGCAGCTGGGGGCAAAGGAATCTATTCTAGAATACAGCAGGCTATACTTACTTTTGGTTATGTCAAATGTGTGTTCTTTCATTGAACGATGCATTATATTTTGTTTTTGTTATGAATATCATTTCTTTGCCTTGTAAAACATTGGGCACAGAAACCATTTAAAATTCTGTCTTCAGTTACTAAGTCTGGGTGCCTAAGAGATAGGCACCTAAAGAAGTGTCCTGATCTATGAAAGTGCTGATTACATACAGCTCCCACTGACTTATGAAACCGCCTAAATATAGATTTAGGTGACCAACTTTAGGCACCCAAGTTTGGAACTTTTGGCCTGAGTTACTGGGTAGTCTTGTAACCATATGACTACCGTACATTTTGCTCATCCCATTCGCTCTTTTAGTCTTTGTAAATGTGTGCTAAAACTTAAAATCAATAAAACACTTTTTTGGGGGGGGGGAGAAGGGGGAGGAAATCCTGCATTATTGGAATTTTGCTTCATTTGTTAGGAAAGAATGCAGGAATAAATAGAAATATTTCTGTGATCATAAGCAAATTATTTTCAGTAACTAAGAATATCCTATGATTAAGGTGTCAGCTGTGTAGATAATAAACTGAAATACCCTTGATTTTGTTTCTCTCATGTTTTCCTTTATGTATATAGTAGAATTATCACATACATATTTGATATGTCCGTTGGTTTAAAAGAAGAGACCACAATGCTAGCGGTCTTACAAAGGCCTGAGGGTCAAATACTAGTCCCTTTGATTGAAGTCAGTTTTAACACTGACTTTAAGGGGATAAACATTTGGCTCTGAGATAAAGGAATGGCAATGGACAAGAATTCAAACACATGTCCATATGAACCAAATACAATGGTATAATTGGGTAAATTTATGCTTTAAGGATTTAATTCTGCACCTTCAAAATGATTACAATCTAAACGTGTGTATGTCTTGGAAAACGAACCCTGGGATTTTTCACCTACTTTATACAATCTTTGACTTAATGTGCACCAGCACATGCAATGTCTTTCTAGAAGTCTGTTAGGCTATTTCTCCCAGACTCTTTAATTTCAATAACCATTGATTGTATTTAAAAAAACAGAAACAAACAAAACTTTGTCCAGTCCTTTGTGAACCACACACACTAACCATTTGCTTCCAAACAAAAGAAGTGTCAGAATTCCCACTACCCTCCAGTTTCTGATCTTTGGATCCCACGTAGATAGATCCTGTACATTTGTCTGACACACAAACTGTGCAACTTCTATTTGGTTTTATTTTGATCCCTAATCTCATGTTGTAGCTGCATATAAACATACTCTCTGGTATGTTTACAGTATGTGGCAGTAAAATATTTGGCTAGAGGAATTTCAGAAATGTCAATTTTAGGTGCATCCTTAAAACACACCTTGTTTGGTTTATGCTTTATCAAAAAAGGATGTAGGTTCATGTCCCCCGTGTCTATGTACACCACCCTTCAATACAGCTTTGAGCAAATTTTCTGTCATCAAGGACTCGTAGCCCAGGTTTTCATGGCTGGAAGACTAATCAGTCTAACAGTTATACTGTATATTGTGATGTGGGTATATGAAAATTCCACACATAAAATTACATGACTGCAAACCTTTAAACTTGAAATATGGTATTTCACAGAACAAAACAATCACTTTTTTTCCTTTCCATCACTCACTAATTTGGTAAAATACAAGTTAGAAGGAATAATAATCAGTTCAAGATTTTCCATCATTGTAGGGCACTCTTTCTACGAGTTGTATTATATTTCCAACCTTTGAGTTAGGTGAAACTAGTAACAAAAAAAACAACCCAGGTTTTCAATAGAGCTTCTTAAATAAAACACAACCCTGAGTGGTTTTAGAGCTATCCAAGGTAAGCAGTATTCAGAAAGTGGATAATGCAGTGCACTTTACACCATTTTCCATGCAACAATCTGAGTTTTATAAATATTAATAAATTAATTCTTCATCCCTGTGAGGTAAATATTATGAGCCCCATGTTGCAAACACAGAAACCGAGGTGCAGAGTTTGTCCCAAACTTAGTCTTTGAGTCCCAAAAAGTCTTTGAGACTAGAACCCAGATTTCCCAGCTCCAAGTTTCATGCCTTTAAAAGGGAGGAAGATTTTGTGGTTACTTATCTCTTTATCTGGAAACTGCCTTACTGTTTTTGTAAAGAGCTTTGACATTTCACTGATGAGCTTGTCATTATTAATTCTTTTGGTATTCACTGGAAATGTTTTAATCAGCTGAATTAATACCTTTCTACAACATGTTGCATTTTTAGATAATTGGAGCCAATGTACTCTGCCAGTCTGCACAGTCATTACAAATTTTTGGAGGTGTACTGCTCTGAAATTGCTTTCCAGTGGGCAAATTCCTTATTTTATTATTTTAGGGGTGGAAGAGAGGAGAATTGATTCAAGGTGAAGAGGAGTGAAAGATTTAGTGAATAGGTGTCCATTGCTTAAATACAAGGGGAGCCAACATCAATTCAAAGCACTGCCCAAGTCCCATTAAAGAAAAACATTCTTAAGGTATGAAGTATTTTAGTTTGGAAAATAGACAAAATAAAGGCTCTATCCTTTTGATTAGCACTGCATTTTGTCAGTTGTACAGGCCACCTTTGAGCAGGCATAACTTACAGCTAGAATTTGGCACTTCCTAGGCAGTAATAAGAGAATGATCAATCAATTTCAACTTTGTAATAAATATGTGTAGGACCTAAAGTTTTTGGACAAACTAAGCATCTTAGATCTACACACACTCTTTACATATAAACAATTGTTCAAGAAAAATGACGTATTAAAAAAACCCCAAACTTTTTAGCTTTGCTTTTACAACGTAATTTATTGTGAAGATACAAAATGTTTCCATTAAACTTTTTTTGTAAATAATGAAAATATTTCTAGTCATGTGGCTTTGTAAAACCTTTATCTGTAATATAAATTTTGGGCCTAAATATAGTTGTCCCTATTAATTTTGGAAAATTATAGTGAAACAATTTTAAGCAGACGGTAGTCAGAATAAGGCAATATATTATGCACTGTGCGTATTGCTCAGAATCTATTTTGAGGAAACTATAAAGATATAATAATAGAAGAGTAAAATGTCTATATAGTAAAAGTTACTTTTGAAATATGTAATACTAAGGCTGGGTCTACATTGAAGGCGGCAAATTTGCCGCCATCAGATCGATTGCTCCAGATCGACTGAGCGGTCTGTGTAGACCCGATCAGTCGATCCAGCAAGCGACGCAGAAAAACCACCCCGGTAAGTGGCGTAGCATTCCCTTCAATGCAGCACAGTGTGGACGATGGGTGGAGGAGACGCTGCAAAGTCGATGGGAGATATGCAAGTGATTTACGTCACTTGCGTATCTCCCCTCGACTGCCGCTGAATCGCAAAGGTAAGTGTAGACCGGGCCCCTGAAGGCCATCTCCAAAGAACTAACACATCTATACCTTCAAACAAGGTATTTCATAGTAACTGGATCACTGGAATTTTGTACCCAAGAATAATAATTCATAGATTTAAGGCTAGATAGATTATGATAATCTATCATAACCCTGCATAACTGGGTTAAATTATGTGGCCCATGAAACTCAATTTGTGGTTAAAGTAGAAAATGCCATAGGGAAGTCTTATATCCTACAGTGACACACAAATCCAAGGAGGTATTTGCATAGGAAGTACAATATCTTGAGACGAGGCTAAGAGATCTATAGGAAAGATATTGGGGAGGTAAAAGATTAGGGAAAGATTATTTTAAATCTCTGTAAGAAAATGTTTCTTCAATCACAAGCTCTTTTGCTAACTGTACTCCAGTTTTCATTAATTTTACAACTTTGTTTTGTAGAGCTGAAATATTTCAAACATGAATGTTATTAAAATGTTTAAATCTTTACTGTAAATTTCTGAGTTGGGGCTTGATCCTACAATCTGTATTTATATGAATATTCCTGTATCCCAAATGGGACTGTCCATGTATGTAAATGCTCCAGGATTGGACTTTTAGATACACTGAAGTCAATAGCACTCTCAATTGTTACTGCAGAGTTCAAGCTTTAGAATTTAAGCTTTTTGGGACAGTTACTTGTATCCTTATATGGCTAACATTCTGTCCACATTTATGGCATGTTATAATTTATTGTAATTGCCTTTCAACAAACAAATTTCACCAAACACTCACATAATGAAAAATAATAAATTATGTTATTTCCTCCTCTTACTATAACAAACCCATGGCTCAGTCATGATAGCCCATCCAGCTCTAAGGTGGATCAGTAGAATAGCTTCACTTTTGGATGTGTACTTGCTCAGCAACCAACAGATGGGGACTAGATTGACTCTACTGCAGTCAGTGCAGGATAAACACCAGGCCTGCTCTTGCAGATTCTGAAGAGGAGAATGGAAGGGCCTGTTATGGGGGGTGGTGCGGGATACTTCAAGGAAAACTATGCAGTGTCTGGTTACTGTGTAGAGCATAGGACTTATTTTTAAGGCTGCTAGACATTTTGATTTTTATCTAATCTCAGATTCATAAACATTCAACTAGCATTTGCAAGAATTGATTGTAATAGTATTTTAATTTAGTAGAGTACAATTAAAGTTACTCCAGAGAGACATGACCCTCTAAATTTAATGAGTTGAACATTTTTGTGTCCACTTACATAGGGCCTGATCCAACCCATTAAAATTCATGGGAATCTTTCTATTGACTTCAGTGGACATTGGATCAGGACCCTACTTACTTCTTAACAAAGGGATCCCATCCCCCTCTTCCGCTGCTATTCAAGCCAAGGATTTATTCAACTTGTTTGGATGGAACCTTTTGATGAGTGGCTTGAATTAACTATTCCAAGCTACAGCGATGTCTTTATTTACTGCATTGTATAGAAATATACAATTTTGCATATGGTACGAAGAGGGAAACATATTTGCATGTGCAGTTGAGAAGTAATTTTAAATGTTCCAATTGTGGCCAGCAGGTGTGGCTATCAGCTCAGACAGGCTCTGCAGAGCCACTATGGCCCCACCACCCTCCTTATACAGTTGGACAAGAGGCGCCAGAATTGGCAGGGCAGAACCTTGGCTCCATCCACACCCAGGTATCAACCTGGCACAGTTTACCCTTTCTTTGTAGGAGACAGGAAAACGAGGGAGAACGTGCCTGAGTTTAAAGGGTTAATAAAAGTCTGATGCTAATCTTTGAAAAGGCTAGTTTCCTGTACGGTATCATAAAGAGCAGGTGTTTATTGATTTCCTGTCTATCCCTATAAAATAGAAACCGTATCTCTATAGTTGAATTTAAGGGTTTCTGACTGTTAAATAGACAATGTGATAGTTAACAGCTAACTGTATCGTCTGTTAGACTGCAGACTTCAGGGAAGGGACTGCCTTTATATATTCTGAACATTGCTAGGGAAATTATCTGCACTTAGCAAACATATAACAACTGTATTGATGCACCAGACAGTGTTTGTAAGCTGGCCCCCTGCTTTCTGTTTCCAAGAGTGCAGGGGCTCTCAATTCAGGATTCATGTTCACAATAGAACTGCCGGGATCTGTTTTAGTCATACTTGCATACCAGACATTCTTTATAGTAATGATGAAGAAAGTGAGGGCCTTCTGGGGTGGGGTGAATAAAGGAAGAGCCGTCCTTTACAGCATTTGCTGGGCCCTGCCCTGCTAATCTATGCTGTGATAACATCAGGCTCAGACTGGGGCAGTTTATTGTTTCTTAAGGATGAACAACTAATTTCTCTGTTAAGTGGTGCAACTAAGTACTACAAATAAGTAAACATTAAAATTAATATGGTTAATGGAAGAAATCTCATAAGAAAATGAATATTTGATCCTATTTTAAAAGTTGAACTATTATTTATATTAACAGTATATACCCAATACCCGTAAATGTGAGGCCTGGGACTCAATATATTTTGTTCTCATCACAATACTTACTTTACTTTTCTTCCTTTCTACCTACTATACACCACACACCCATCATTGTGGTAAATGAGCACCTTATACATTTATTAAAGTGAACAAGAGAAGATCTGCCTCTCTTTCTTTCTCCATTCTGTAGGGTGTGTATGTAATATATTGGGGGATTTTAGTGGAATTATTGAAGGAAGATTAGATCTTTTGATTCTGTAATACCAACAGTATCTGAAGGTCTTTACTGTGATTCCTGTTAACTGCAGTGGACATTGTTAGTCAGGTTTGATTATCTACAGTGCTATTTTCCCTGTTAAAGTCATTTAAGAAGCTGTTTGAATTCCAATATATTTTTCCTTTGAAGCCAAAAAGAACTGATGTGCTATTAATTTATTTCCCCTTCAGTATTTGGGGTGAATGCTGACCAAAGTCAAAGTCCATTAATCTGAATGTGTTTTCTGTCACTGGTGGTAAAAGAGTCTGAATTTGGATGTAAAAAGATTACTAGGTTCTGAGCTTAAGGCTGTAGGGATATTAAAACTCCCCATTTCCACACCATACGCCTGAGCCAAAGCTCATTAAAGGAAATGGAAAGATTTCCTTTGACTTCAGTAAACTTTCAATCAGTCCTCCACTGTACAAGAAGATAAAAGATCCTAAAATGTGACTTAAAGTTTATTTATTTTGCCTCTAAGGCATTTAAGGCTTGTCAACAAGAAAAGTTGTTACTAACTTTAAGACAATACTGCATCTGCCACCTCCTCTGCCTCCAAACAACTTCCTTGTAATACCTGCCTTATAACAAAATGTCTGATGCCAAGTATTTCACTAATACTATTTTTCATCTATAGGTAGAATTGGCACTTAACAGTTCCCACAGTCATTGAACATTATGGAGCATATTTCATCATGTTAGCAGGGATGTGAGTTAAGGAGCAAGGCAATGTACTCCCTCCCCATGGTCTTAGATTAGTGGAGAAAGGACTATCCTCTGTGGAATTTTAATGCAGTTTAATGTGAGTTATTTTTACACATTTTTCTTTTCTATTGTGCTGCATGTGTGTACTAAGCTTTTTTAGGGACACCATTGCAAAACCGTACACGGAGTAGAGGCAGAGACAAAATGTCAATACACTTAATCAGTTCAATGATATTACATATAATTTTACCACCAGCACTGAAACATTTCAGCCTGACGGGAGCATGATGGATCTTGCCTCAAAGATGATTAAAGGAAAGCGCTTACCTGGAAATGTTGTCTTTAAAATTCCAGACTGTCTGAATCGCCACTGATTCAGACATGCATAGGAGCAAGCCCTACTTCATAGTGTGTATATTATTGTCAATTTTTAATGTGAAAAGCCCATTAGGAGTGGTCAACAGTACATCTACTGAACATAAAATACCAAAATGCAAGCTAAATTGTACTGTCTTGTCTTGGAGGAGGTGCACAGCCACACCACCACAAAGAGAGGTTAAATAGGGACTGTACTCCAGGGAGGCATAACCACTCCCCAGCATGCAGGGGGAGTGAATACTGGTCATGGGGGTATGTCTACACTAAAATTAGAAACCCATGGCTGGCCTGTGCCAGCTGATTCTGTCTCTGGGGTTGTTTAATTGCAGTGTAGATGTTTGGGCTCAGACTGGAGCCTCAGCTCGGGGACTTCCTTCCCTCACAGGGTCTTAGATCCTGGGCTCTAGCCCAAGCCCAAGTGACTACACCACCATTAAAAAGCTCTTTAGCCAGACCCCTGCAAACCTGAGTCAGTTGGCATGGTCCAGCTGTGGGTTTTTAGTTGCAGTGAAGACATACCCAGGGGGCCTAGGCTGCACCATCTTTTAGGGAATTGTGCCTGTTGAAACAGGACAGAATTTAATTAAAAAATCTGTGTGTTAAAACCTTGAGCCACAGAAGTCTGTCCTCTTTTCCTCTTCAGCCAGGTAGATGGAAGGATTTGGAGAGGATCCTCACCCAGGGGAAGAAGACGCAGACAGCAAAACTATATGCTAACAGTTGTTGCAGTCATATAGTAATGACCATATGTGCGGATCCAAGATTCTTGAGGTTTATAGGGTAATTTTTAATCAGAACAAATATAACCACATTCTGGTATTCATAGTGATAGAAATTTCAAATCCAAAAACATCCCAGCCCTACTTTATAACTATTCTTAATTGCAAGTATTTTTTCATATGTATCTTTACATAATACTTTTAATCTTCAAAGAATTGAACAACTAAATAATCATCCCAACACCCAAAGAAAGAAAGAGTTCTTATTTTAGATATTTTGCTTTAAATTTATTCAGGCTTGGTTTCTACAGTGGAGATACAGCAAGAATGAATTTGGTCCAATGTGATTTTAATTCAATCAAATACTTCTGCTGCAGAGAAGTCAATTGTAACACAATGGGTCATATTCTCTGCTGAGGTAAACTGGCACAAATGCAGTCAATGAAGCTGTGCCAAACTGCCCCAGCAGAGAATTTGTCCCAATGTATCTAAGTAAATATCTGACATTATTCTTGTAATCTGTCTCCTTTCCCCCTTCTATTTATTGCTCACATTCATAGCTTGTTTAAATATAAGCCCTCATCCTGCAGTTGGAGCAATGGTGGTAGACCCACACTAAATACAGAGCCCATGCCACTCCAATTACAGAATCAGAGTTTTAGATTATAAGATATTTGAGGCAGAGGCCACATCTTATTTTTATTAATTAGTCTGGAAAGTGCCTGTCTCATGTGTGGATGTGGTACAAATAATAATACAGGTGGTGAATACACTTATTACTTTATACAATTGCACAAAATGACATTTCTTTTTGAAAGGTAAATTAAACATGAAGAAAAAGAAATGAGGGAGGGATGGAGGAGGAAAAACCCTATTCTGGTTTTAGTCTATTACTGGGTCATTGCTTAAGATACCCTGGTCAGTCTGCAATCTTTTTCTGTGCCAACTGTACAGTCTGATAGAGTCCTCTGGGCCCAGAACTCAAAACCACTCCGCAAGCTGAAGTTCAGGGATGCTAACCTGGGGCTCTGCCTGGGGTCTCTCCCGGGCTCTGCCACTGACCTACTGGATGCCCTTGGGCGAATTACTTCCCCTCTCTGAACCCCGGTTTCCCCAGGGCAGCTTCGTTTTCACAGGCTCGTTCAGCATCGCTTCCCCCAGCTTGCCCGCCCCGCCCAGCCTGCAGCTGGCTCAGCGCCCAGCGCGCGCCCTGCGCTAACACGGGAGGCAGAGGGAGCTGACGGACCGCTCTTCGGTCCCCCGCCCCTTTCTCTGCGCATGCGCTGAAGGGTGACGGGCGAAGCATGTACGCATGCCCGGGGGGATCTAAGCCGGGGGGTTACCTTGGGCCGTTCCAGGCCACGCCTCCCCGCTCCGAAGACGCTCGGCTGTTTCCGGAGCCCCGGCGGGCGGCGCTGCTGCTGCTCGCTCCGTTGCGTTCGGCGGCGAGACCGCGGCCGCCGCGGTCGCTGTGGGCGGAAGATGGCGGTCGGGACGGGGCGGCGGGAGCTGTTATGCAAACGAGGCTAGAGACGGACGGCCGCGGGCGGAGACGGACGGAGCTGCTCGGCCGCCGCCCCCTCCCCCGCCCCCTTGGGGATGGACCTTGAGGTTGCGCCTGGCCGCGGGCAGCGCGCGGCTGGCAGCGACCCGTCCCTGTGAGCGGCCCCGGCAGCAGCGCGCGGGGAGCCGGGCGCCGCCGGGGAAGATGTCGGAGACCAAGGTGAAGGTGGCCGTCAGGGTCCGGCCCATGAACCGCCGAGGTAAACCGAGCCGCCGGGCGCCCGCACCTTCTCCCCGGGCGGCGGGGCGCACAGACCCCGCACCAGTGAACGGGCAAACGGTCACCCCGGGGCGCGCCTCAGGCGCCCCTTGCCGCCGCTCCCGCGGGGTCGGACGCGACTCCGCTCTTTCCAGGCCATTTTAAGCACCGTCCCGTCTCCCCCCCGCGTGCACACACCTTCCCCCGGCGCGGGGAGGTTCAGGCTGCGCCTGCGGCGCCCCACGGCTGTCTGGGGAGCCGCCCCCTCGAGAGGACGGTTGTTCTGCAGGCAGCCCCCAGCCCACCCCCGCGGACTCGCTGGGGTGCTGCGCGCTCTGGTGAGAAATACCAAGTTCTCCTTCCCTTCCTCTGCCCCCCGCCCCCTCGAAGTAGCGCGGCGGAGGGGTTCTCAAGTAGCGCTGGGGAGATGTTGGGGGGGGATAGTTGGGCAGGGTGGAGGGGCGCGTGTGGGTCCTTTCTGTGCGCGAGGCGCTGTTCTGGTCGGTAAAGCCCTCTGTCATTTCTCTTCTAGAGCTGGAGTTGAACACCAAGTGTATTGTGGAGATGCAAGGGAATCAGACTGTGCTGCACCCTCCGCCTTCAAACACCAAACAGGGAGAAAACAGGTACAAATGCCATTTTAAAAATCCCTTTCCTGAAATCCCTGACTAGTGTGGTTTAAGCATAGGCGCACGCAATGCGTCGTTTGGTATGCTTTTGTTAAGAGAGAAGCAGCTTCTTAATGTTACCGCAGCTCTTTTTGGAAGTTCTTTTTAGAAAAAAGTCCAGTAGCCTGATTCTTCTTTTGCTTGCAACTGTGTAAGTTGCCAGTAACTTCGACGGAGTTGCCTCAGTGTGAGATCAGAATCAGTCCCCAATTCCTCTTTCCACATCCTGTCAGAGGAATTCAGGGCAATAGCATTGCTTTTGCAGAGGCTGAAGATCACTAGTCATTTTCAAATACGTTTAAAGATTTATGCTTTCATCAGCTGTTTAGATGAGATTTGATCAGTGGTCAGATGCAAGCAACTGAAAAGTCCATAACTTTTTAAGCAATTTCATAAAGGAGATTCTGTTAATGAGTTGCTGTAACCTTCAGGTTTGATTTGTGGGAACAAAAGTTGTGTGCTGGATTTTAGACACTAAGGGAGGGTTTTTTAAAGCGCTGTATTTACCAGATTGCAACATATTTGCATTTGAAAAGTTGTGACTGCTGGATCCCTTATTAATTCTGTGCTGTTTTGTGAAGCAGTATAAGAGTACGCTAAAATAATTTGGAAATCTGGCACTTACTTGTGAAGCCCCTGTAAAGAAAACATTTGGAAATAATCCAAAATACCAATGCACCAGACTGTAAAAATAGATCAGAACAGGAAAAGTTGTTTTTTTTTTTTTTGCTTTGTTTTGTTTTTTCCATTTGGGGGGTATAGAGTTTGGGGGCTGAGGCATGAGGGGGAAGAGTTGCATTGTATACTAATTTGTTCAGTTACCTATTGATTGATCCATGTACTTGGTGCTCTGAATATATTTTATGCTTAAGAGCAGAAAATTGGGCAAATAATCATAGTTATGGCCATTTTCCCATAGTAAGGCTTCTTTGATATCTCATAGGCATGGCTTTGAAATAGTTGTAAAGATACAGAACTCACTGCATATGGAGATCTGAATTATTTGTGTTGATGCGTTGTTTTTTTGTAGACAGTATTTTACACTTTTAAGATGCTTTATGTCTTAAAAATCCTTAGACTTCATGTGAGGGTCCATTTACACTGATCTAATTGCAGGATTCAGGTGTGATAAATTTCATGTTCGTTATTTAACTTTATGCCATTAAACCTTTTGATGGCAGCATAGGGCAGGCCAGTTTTGTGTTTAATGCACTGGCTTGGGACTTGGAAGATCAGGGTTCATTTCTTGGCTCTTTCACAGACCTTCTTTGTGATCTTGGCAGAGTCCCATAATCTCTCAGTGCAATAGTTCCCCATCTGTAAAATGGGAATAACAAATGCAGCCGTGGTCTCTTAGCTATTTGGATTGTAAGATTTACAGGGCAAGGACTGTTTCTTACTATGTATATGTATAGTGCCTAGCACAGTGGAGTCTTGATCTTGATTGATGCTCATAAGTGCAACTGAAATACAAATAATAACTGTTCAAAAATGGGTAGCCTTGACAGAACTTTGGTACTGTAAATTTTTTCTCCATTCACATTTCATGATTTTGTACCAAACCAAAGGAAGAAAGAAACTATGTAGTTCTAAAAAGATAAGAACAAATGTATTAATATGCCAGAGTATAATCAAGGTTTCAGCAATAACTGTTCAAATAAATAAGTCTGTAGTTAAAAAAACAAAACAAAAACATTCATCTCTAAGTAACTGGTAATCAATTAGGGTGGGAATGCTACCTTCTTAGTGCAAATTGTTTGCATATATTTGGGAAGAAGGTACAGTACTACTGTAACTTTTAAGACCATGTATGGTTTGTGTGTATGTGTGTGTGTTGCTTTATTGCCTGTTATATCTTTAACTATCAATCAGTCAATCAATCACCCAATCTTGTCTGGAGAACCACATGTGCAGACCCTTGCACCTGCATGGAATCCCACTGTTAGTAATTTCCTTTGCAAAACTATTTCTCTCTTAGTGCATTGGAAATATCCTTGAAGTATGTAATGTGCAATGACTGGGATCAGTTAATATTGACCTTTTATGTTATGTCATGGTCTAATAAAATTGTGGTTCAGTATCTTCCAAATCTAGAGTTTATGCGTAGCTTTTTCTGAAACTTGATGGGTCCTCTTGGTGCTTAGCAAATCCCTTTAAAATCCATTAATTTAATTAATATTAAATTATTGGATCCTATATTGTTTCTCATCTGAATAGCCACAATAATCTTGTTGCCAGAGGAATTCTTCACATTTTTATGCATTTGCAAAGGCAATGTCTATATGAATTCAATCTGATTCATTGCAATAATGCTGCTTGTATTTGGATTAATTTCTCAGCAGAAATAAAAGCACCAAATAGGTTTGGGTTTTCTTTGTGTAACTTGGTTTCATATTTCTCAGTTAGATCTTCCTTTATAGCAATAGTGTATTTAAAACTTACAATTTCACTTCTTAAACTGCTAGTTAATCTTTTTACCATTACTTTCACTTGTAGTTGATTATTAAAAATGAAAAGCTATATGTCTAACCCAACTTAACTTTTGTGTGGAAAACCTGGGGCTTAGTTCGTCCGTGTGTGTGTTCTCATTGAGTTCAGTAGAATTTAGTGGGAACTCAGGTGTGAGTAAGCACAGCAGAACTTGGCCTGAAGTGTGAAGTCATTTCCCTCTAATATGAGATGTCCATACTTGTGAGAGAAAAGAAGGTGGGGCAGTTGAAATAATGTAGGAAAAAGGTATTTTGAAGATTTACATTGTTATGCTGTTATTTAAACTGGCAAATATAATATTGAAAATTGCATTTATACTTAAATGAAGATAAAAGTTTGTACTGTGATTTATAATAAGAATAAGCAGTTTCTACCAAAGGAAGCAGAGGCTTTGCTTCCATAATTGCTTTTTCTTAATGTAATTAAAGCCAAGAAACTAGTGATAGCAAAATAGGTTTCAAGACCTCCTGGAGCTGCAGTTTAAAATGCACTGAACAGATTGTCTAAAACTGAATGATCAGACAGAACTTTCATCCACAATTATAATTAAACATGCTGACACTCATTTCTTGAAGATTAGCTTCTTGAACTGAGAAAACAGTTCTCAGGTGATGAAAAGTGGAATTGTACAAACTTGTCTATTTCATAAGGGTGTTTTATTTTTGGAGTTATATCTAACAAATATGCCATCAGTTTTTTTTTAATTTTGTAAACTTTAGGCTTAAATTTCACAAGGGTAGGATTTTGTGGTTTACACGGGTGAGTAAATATTCCCCCAAATATTCTTGCCTAAGGTCACACAGTGAGACAGCGACTGAGTAGAATCAATATCTCCTTACTCCAAGTCCCTTCCTCTAACCATTAGGCCACATTGCCTCCCAGAAAACGTAATAACAAAAGACCCATCAGTTTAAATTACTTTGACTGGAATTAGGCCTGGTCTGTACTGCTGGAGAAATTCCAGTTGACTTTGTAACTTCAGTTTAGTGTGCTGTCTCCACTGCACTGCGCCGATGGGAAATGTGTACCCATCGATGCAGAACTATGCTTTCTGGAGGTGGTTTTAATAGATCGACTTTCGGCTGTATTGAGCAGGTTTTCACTTCCGCTCAATCAGTCTGGATAGATTGATCTGATGGTGGCTAATTTGCCGCCATCAGTGTAGATGTACCCTTAGTGTTCTTTCTTCATTTGGAGAGCTAACCAGAGTTGTCTGGCCTGCCTGCCCCCACAAACATGATTTTTGGAGTTCTAATTATGTATTCAAGAAGGGCATCAAAACCGAGAAGAAGTTAACAAACTTCATTTTAATCTCATTGAGTTAGGGAGGGCTTATTAGGTTCAGTTTTTGACTCATATCGGGAAGTGAATGTAAAAAGGAACCATTTTAATTAACTGGCATCAGTTGCACCCCCTTCTATGCTGGACAAAGCATTGGAGTTGGGATCTTTTAGTAGTAAAGATCAAGGCTAAGTGTAATTATTAATAACTGTAATTGTTTCCTTATCTTTAACTGATAACTGTATTTTGTTGTGGGTGGAGGGCAAATCAGGAATACCTTTTGTCTTTCCTCTATAGTTACTTGTCCATCTTCAGCTGGAGGAAGGAAATTCAGATTCCCCACTACTCTTCTCTCTGCTTTACTAAACACATGAAACACTGTATCCCAACTCATATTGTTAGAAATGGATATTGTCTTTCAGAGTTTATAAGCATATTTTGTTATTTTATATCTCCCTAAATATTTCCATCCTGTTGCCTGCAATAAATGCTGCGGTATCCGATCGAACTACTGAGTGATTAGAGCTGGTTAGGAAATTAAATAAAAATTTCTGAAAGTATTGAAAAACGTTTGTTTCTGGGTATTTTTGTTGACATTTTGTTTGAAATTTTCCAACCCATTTTAGGAGTATTATAAGATACTATTTTGCATTTAGAGTTGCTATCCCATTGTAAAGTAAACTAATAATGACTCTTCTGGAGCCTCCTTTGCATTTGTGCTAGGCTTCTGCTTGCTAATAGACTCATCCTTCTCCATCCCTCTTTACCACTGCCAACTGCATTTCTAAAGAACATGAATTTTGAAAAGGAAATCTTGTTTTGATTTTCCTAATGACTCTAACACAGCATATAATCCTCTATCCTCCCTTTTTTATTTGCTAAATTATCTGCAGCTTGACTAACATACATGAGAAATCAGGGAGCCTGCAGAATTGAATTACTTTATAACTGCACAGCCTAGGACTGAAACCAGGAAGACTTAATGGGCAATTTATTACATTAAAGCATATTATTGTGTGCAAGCTTATCTTTGTTCAAATACTTACGTTGGAAAGAAAGTGAGAAGTCGTTAGCCGTGTGTAGCTGATCTTAAATTTACTATTGACATTAGAAAGTGTCCTGGAATTCTTTTTACATATGCCTTAACTTTTTCCGTATGCATTTTGTAAGGTTTCTTGTGAATAAACCATCTGCCCTGCCTTCTCCCTTAACCAGTTTACTTACCATTTTTTATCAAAGGCTAAATCCTGCAAGCATTATTTGACAGAACTTTTTATTTTAGTTGTAAATTGATAAGAGCTGTGGAATAATATTGGGTGTTCTTCATAATATCTCCCAGTTCCTTGTTAGTAAAATAAAGCTTATGGCATGAGCAGAGATTGATGCAGTTTTTGTAGGCCTCTGTTTTCTAAAATGACTGCTGATTGCCTTTTGAGGCACCAATTTCCTGGCTTGTTAATATTATTTTAAAAACATATATTTCATATATTTATTTTTTAAACATAACTGCTTTTCTTTCTACTCCCTTTGTCTCCAAAGGAAGAGGAGACCATGAATCTGTATAAACTTCAGTGGTTGTGGTTTACGTTTTGATTTGCTGCTACTTGGAGCATCATAGGAGACAGGGAGGAGAAGATCACTACTCTAGAGAAGTGGTATGTGTTGCCACAGGCCATGCTTTAAACTGAAACTTGTCTGAAGGGAGTGTCAAGTGAAATGAGACAGCTGCTAACTCTCCATATGTCTGAAGGAATTATCAACCAGATAGCAGCTTAGATGCATGCGCTCTAAATATCACCTGTCTGAGGTAGTGGATAGAATGACAGCAACCATTGTCTTTGTCTATAGGAAATTGTAAAACTAATCTGACTTTGACCTCTCTTAAATTAGTTTTCCTGTTATGCATCAGTGTTCGGGTTGTGAACTATTAGCTTTGAATCCTCTTCCAAGAGGACGTGCAGTCACTTTATGGACTATATATGGGGGGAAAGAGGGAATTGAGTTCCAGAACTGTTTCAGCAGCATTTTGCTTAGTCATGGCTCAGGTAGGAAACCAGGTCTTGTTCCAGAAAAGTGCTGTTTTCAAATTCCACATTATTAAAATTCCTAGTGTTCAGATTACAGGTATGTGTCAGTGCACTTCCTGAGGTGGCCTGGAGCAGGGTGAATGGGAAAACGGTTGTCCTCTTAACAAGTTTAAAATCCAGACAACTAGAAGTACCTTATGCTTGGGTCTCTAAATGGCAGTGCTGGAGGAAGCTGGTGTTAGAGGCTCTTGGAATTGTAGATGGACTTTTCTGAATAGAAGAAAGAGATTGGCAGCTTTTCAGAACAAAAACAGAAAAGAAGCATTTGAGGAAGAGAAAACTGTTCTTGGTGTAGTCTTGAATGGGTGCTCCCAGCTTTCCAACTGTCTTTTACATAACCACAAACGTTCATAAATTCTTGTATGAAAAATTATAAGGCAAAAAATAAAAAACTAAATAAAAATGGGTCAGTTTTGCTTGCAGATCTATTATAAAATGTTAAGAACATCACACACAATGAAATGTTGAACTAGTTTGTTAGAGGTTAACAACTTTGTAGATATACTTACATTCTGTGGTTGTTCTGAACCCGAGTAGGTTTACACCGGCTTATTATCTTAGCCACATAAATGTTTGTTTTGAAGTCAGGCTGAACTTTCCTGCTTTAGGTACTGAAATGAAATAAAAATTTTTAAAATACCTGTAATTTAAAAACAATTATTTTCTTCCTTTCCTTGCAGGGACAAGGAGAGTGCATTGTGAAGGAAAAATATCTTTAGGCTTCTCTTTCTATCCCCCCCCCATAGTTGTGGTAACACACAATAACTGTATTAATAAAAAAGGGGTAAAACCATTGAAACTTGCTGACAAATAAAATTGCAAACTGTCAGCATTGTTGATCTGTTGTGTATTTAGTGAGATTATTAAATGTACAAATACCAAGGCTTCAAAATTCCAGTGAAATTAATATTGTTTTCCAGCAAATACAAAACTACAGGATAGTGAGAGGGACACAATTGTACACATTCAATGAGCATGTGAAAGACTAATGCCAGTGCTGTCACCATGCAACAATCTGCACCACAGCTAGTCATCTAGGAATGAACATGAGACTTCCAGCGCCAAAGCATAGGTCTCTACCATGTTAACTAAAGGGAAAACTTCATTATCTGATAGCAGCAGTAATCTCTTACCCTCTACATGGAGAGAGTAGTTAGAAGTAAATAAGATTCACTTAGCCAGCATGTTAGATTTCATACCAACAAAGGAAGCTTGTCCTGAAAGCCTGAAATCCCAATACAGCTTTAATGACCCCTCCATCTATTGTTGGTGGGTATTGAATTGGGGACTCTTACCACCAAAAACACAGGCCTCTACCACATAACAACTCAGGTAGGAGTTATTGAGTTGAGAGACAGTCTGCTGGCAAACAGCTTGAATATTGAGCATGGAGTAACTGATAGTCAAAATGAGTTGTAATAGCTCACATAGCTTTGAAAGAAGCCTGTGCTGGAGAACTATATTACTATATATTATAGTTCTATATTATATAGAATTTGAACTTGAATATTAAAAACTTCGGTATACTCTATCTCCATGATGCTTTCTGTTAATTTGGTAATAAATGTATCTTGAGCGAAGAAGTTCCTTTGTCATCAGCCTCAGACTTTTTTCAGCCCAGGATACTGTTATTACATCCTCAAAGGGGCACATCCTCAAATAATGTTATGTTGGTGGCTTGTGAGATACGCACTTGTGCACCAGGAATTTTAATAATCTGAAGCTACTGGTTTCACATAGATCATTGGATGGCCATCATATGCTAACAACTATTCATCACTATTAAGATGGTTTGGATTTGAACTAATGACCTAGAGATATGATATTTATACAGTACCACTTGAGTAGTAACAGGACAAAGATATATAATTCCTAACTTGTTCTTTTGAGTGTAAGGTAAATCAAACCTTTAATATCATTTAAATGAATATCTTTGCATTCAGTAATAATACTTAGCACTTTCTATTCAAGAATCACAAAGCACTTTGTAAACATTAATTATTTAAGCCAATTGCTTTAGCTGGAAACTATACCCATGTTTGCATGTGCACATGTGTTCAGAAAGACATTTTTTGAAAATACATTGAATGTGCATCATCTCTTTTCTAAATATATAAACGTAGTGCCTTTCAAAGTAAAGTTTTACAGTACATTAATGGTTAATAGTATATAAACCATTGTTTTAAAAATATATGTTGCTGTAGGCTGTGAATATTTAAAATATATATATATATAAACATAAATGTAAACATGGGTGGACATTTTCCACATCTTTTATTGAACAGGTCAGAAACTCTTCCAGAAATTTTAGTTCAAGTAAAATGAAATAATTACACACTATCCTTTTTCTGTGTGTTTAAGATTTCTTTAGTTTGGTGTCACTCCTTAGTTTTTTGTTCTGATATGTAAATACAAACTTGGATTAAGTGATATTCAAAAGCATCCAATGAAATCAGATCCTTTTCCCTCTCTAGCTTCTGACTTTATAATTCTGAATAGGTTCCTGACATATTTGAGTAAATCTGCATGTAGATACATAAACTAATCTATTTTGCTTAGTATTGTGCTGGTGAATTGCTGCTGCTTGTTCCATCTTTGAATGAGAAAATAATTGTGAAACCACAAACTTTCTTTTTGTAGTAAGCTAAGGGTAGTGTGTTTGCTTTCCAGTGTTCTTTCTTTGGAGTCAAAGTGAAATCCTTTGCAACATGGTTGATACCCACTTTATGAAATAAAGCTTATCTTTCAAAATGACTTGGGAGGAAATAGATCACTAGTTCATAATCTGCGAAGTAAACAAAAATTGTTAAAGTTCATGTGCATTGATTTGCATCACATAAATACTCAGTGATAATTTTTTAAATAGTCTTTTTTTAAATTTAGATTTATTTTAAAGAGATTAATTAGTTGGCTGCAATTAAAAGTGCAACTTTTATATGAAAATATACTATTTGATTTATTTTACTTAGCTTCTCTAAAACAAAGTACTTGCTTAATCTTTGTTTTCCCTTCGTTTCACACTCCTTGAGCCCAAACCTTTGGGGGTCTGAGCTCTTCGTGAAAGGTGCTGATTGCCCTCAAGACCAGTGAGCTTTGCCTTCATTAGACATTGTAGATTTTAAATGTTTATAAGATCTGTATTTTTGGCAGTATATGTTGTGTGCCAAATAATAAAACTGTTACATTTTCATCAATATTCAATGGACTGCTCATATTTTTAATCTTTTATGTTGGTGTAAGATGTTAAATTTAACATTGTAACAAAATGATGTCCAGTTTCTAAATTTGTTAATTGGATGCAAATATTTTCCCTCTTTTAATAGGATGGCAGTTATTTGTAAGCTGCTGTGAATAAAATTGACATTATAGGTATTTTAAAAATATATAAAAGGAGTCTTGCTTTTTCTTTTGAGTTAACCCTAAATTTTATACTGAAATCTTGTGATAGGATTTGAAATTGACTGCTCTGAAATAGTGAAGGTAGAGTCTGTAATCTAGACATTCTGGTTTGTGGGATTTTTTTAAAGTTGTTTGATTCTGATGAACCTGCCCCAGTACTGAATTACATTGTCTATTTTGGAACTGATTAATGATGATATCCATTTGTATACATGGACCAAAATCCTAGAAGTTTGGAATTCTTCAGTCTAACCAATTCTACCACAAAATTATTTAGCTGGATTAGTGATTTATAGTCTCAAATATGTTGGCATGCATTGCTATTCTCGCTATTTATTGTGTGTGACTGTAAGTGAAAAATTCTTTTCCCAAGGTGACATAACAATATACTAATATCACTTTACCTGAATGCTAATCCTTTAAAAATATTTCCGGTTGTTAATTTTTATTTTTAAATGTTTTAATTGAGTATTTTATTAGACTTGGATAACTACCAGAAACGTTTACTTTCCAAAACCTGGCAAAATTCAATTAATTAATTAAATGAATAGCATATTTTTACAGCCAGAGGAACTAAGATTGAACGTCTGCAAAACACAGACCATAGAGTTTTACCCACTAAATTAACCAGCACTATGTTTTATCAGCGAGAATCCTGTAGCACTTTAAAGACTAACAAATTTAATTTCTGCAGAAAGTAGTGCTACAGGACTCTCATTGTTTTTGCTGTATACAGAGTAACATGGCTACCCCTCTGGAACTTTTCACTATGTTTTATGTTACCTAAACTGTTTTACTGAGAGGATAAAATGTGACTTTTATATCATCTCTTGGATCTTCTTTTTCTGGATAGCCTTTTTGGTGTGATTAAAATAATAAAATGTGTGTTTCAGAATAGAGGGGTATGGCAGCCATGGGTTACGGTATTCCTTTATGAAGGGTGATTTCATGAGTGTTTTCCTTGCTTTTAAAAAGCTGTGTAATATATAGCTTAATTGGCCTTTGAGCATTTCATTGTTGTGAGTAGAGATTTCCACTTCCTCTTGGCTGTTTAGCTATTTGATAACTGCCTTAATTCATACATTGTAAAGCGAGTTAATATGTAATTATGAAGATAGAAAAGTTTTTAGACTCTAGAGTCCATCTCCTTTCCAAAAGTCCCTGCAAATGCAGTTTCCTCATGGGAGTATAAGAGTATGTTAAACTTTTGATATTGGTCACCATGAGGAATTTGATATAAACCTGAATGGAAAATTAAAAATTAAACAGTAACTGCCAAAGCTGTGAATTTTGAAAGTGCAAGTTAGTCTTACTAAAACAACCCTAAAGTGACCTATCCTGTTCCCTCAAGAAGATGGATGCCTTAAAATTCTCATAAGGTTTTGCAATTTTGAGAACTGAGTTTCAAGAGTTAAACTCCAACAGATCTGTATTTTCAACTATGCTGTATTTCCTCTAAGCTAATCGAAGCCCCACAAGTGACAGTTGCTTTCCTGCTCACTTAGCACTCAAAAATGGAAGGTGAGCATAAGATCTCTCTGTTGAATATAATTTGAAATGGGATGTTGTCATAGAGCATAATTTATGTTGCAAGTTGCTTCTGATTTCCTGGCTTATCATGCACAAATGCCTCCAAGTAAACTATATTTCTGCCATCTGTTTGGCTCAATCTGTTAAGAAAAATTACTTTGAATACAAATTTTAGGACTCTTTTGTTACCTCTTAGTTCTAAATTCTCATCTATTTTAATAAGGTTTTAAAGTTAAAGGAGTGCTGTCATTCCTGTACTTAAACCAAAGTGTTAATGTTTATGTATTTTTAAATAACCTTATAACTAATGTATTTTTTAATGTCAATTGAAAATTTGTTTTGAATTTAAATGTAACCTTACTGTTGTTGCTATCCAAACATTGCAATATTGGGTTAACTGGAAGAACCACCGTGAAATTAATTATAAACAAGTTAATAAATCTCATCTATTTTTTTGTTGTCCAAATTGAGTGAAATGCAAAAAGTAAAGAGCATAAGCAGTGAAAAGTAAATTGGACAGATGTCTGTCTATGTGGAGAACCCCCCTGCCCGACTGGGACTCCTACTTGTATTTTCTAATGGTATTTTCTAGCATTTTTCTCTAGATCACCATGATCAACACAGGTTGTTCTAATTTAATAGTAATTTTAAATGAACAATAACACTTGATATATTTGTTATACATATTTTATATTCTACTGCAAAGTTATTGATTTGGTATATCATTTTTCTATTAAGACAGCTTACTCTGTAGAGGTCATGATATGTCTTTGCTTCTGAAAGATTTTGAAAATGGCTATGTCTATATTGACACCAGCAAATTTGCCACCATCAGATCAATTTCTCTGGATCGACTGAGCGGTCAGTAAAGACCCACTCAGTTGATCCAGAAATCGACCTAGGAAAACCACCTCCGAAAGTGGCGTAGCGCTGCATCAAGGGGAATGCTGTTCCCGTTGGCGCAGTGCAGTGTGGACGGCATGCAGAACGGAAGCAGCGAAGTAGACATGAGTTATGCAAGTTTTTTACGTCAATTGCGTATCTCCCGTCGACTGCCGCCAAATCTCAGAGGGAAGTATAGACTAGGCCAAATAAACTAGGTAAACCAAGTATGTTCAAATAACTCATAGAACCATAAAAGAAACTGATCACTGCGTATAAGTGCTGAGATATAGTGATATCTTCTGTTTAATGTGGCTTATGGTATCTGACAGTAATTGTTTTCCTTTCAGAATGATCGTTTACAAAAAAAAAAAAGAAAGGAAAGCAGAAAAAAATACTTACCATAGTGTTACATGGTGAATTTCCCAAATACAGCTTTACTTCTTTTATTTGAAGAATGTTTGTGGGACACCTTTGCAGTTTTTAAAAGTAAAATGAAGTCACTGGATGTGACTTATTTCTATGGCTGTGGCTTGGCTCCTCTTGTGGAACTGTTTCCTAAAGTTTGATTGTAATAATGGCTTTTCTAATTCTGCATCACTTTATGCTATTTTCTATGGCAGGTATGATGATTCTGTGGCAACTTATTATGCAGTTTTTAGCATGTCATGGTGCTGACTACATTCTGCATTACTAGTATATCCCAAACTCTTGTTTTCTTCAGATAGAGTCTTGTGTTATGCAAGAAATACAGGATTAGGTCCATTGTTTGGCTATATATAACTAACTGTTCTGAAAAATGCCAGAGATTGTGAAAATATCTTCTGTGTTTACTGTGTCCCCAAAACCATAGCCATTTAACATAAAGTAAGTCATCTAATTGCTGTAATGTCAACAGAAGAGTTCTTTGTATTGTCTGTCTTGGTCCCTTTTTTAATTTCCTTCTGAGGAGGTGGATGGCCGTGGAGTCCAAAAACATGCCTGCTTCTGCTTAAATAACAGTGGATTTTAATTTTAGATTAATCTTTTTAATTTAAAAGATTTGAGAGTGCTTTTCTTTATTGGAAATGTGGAGGATACACATTTATTTTCAAGACTGAAACACAGTGTTTAACCTTTGCCCTTCTCCTGATCTTGTCCTTTTTATCTTCCCTTCTTCACTTCCCTTTCTTCCTTCTAACCCTCCGCTACACTCTTCCTTGTCCTTTTGAAGATGCTATTTAACACCTTTTATGAAATCTCCAAAAATGTCAGCTTTGGAAAGTTAAGGAAGGAGATTAAATACTGCTGGGAATTCTTAGTGCTCTTCTGCTGTGGACTGTAAATTGATAACCTGGAAGCTTTGATTTTGAAAGTCTCTTGTGCAGTCAGCATTTCAGCATGTGCCTGTTGCTTGAGACTTAGCCTCTTTGTTCAAAGAACTTGCCCCTTCTTTCTTTCTGTCATGCTACCCACTCACCTGAAACCACTTTCTGACACTATTTCTTTCCTGTCACCAACTTCACACACGCTAACTGAAAATTTTTCTGCTGCTGGGAAGCTGGTGATGGCTGCCAATCATATTTCACTGTAAGGTGAGCCTTTCAATGGTGGGCTATTCTATTGTTTTTTTTTTCTTTTGTCTTCTAATGAAGATACACTCTTAACTTTGTTTCCAAATGTCATTGTATACACAGTGCAAAATAACATTATAAGAGAGTGTCTGTTCTGAAGAGAAAATTAGAAACTGATTTAAAAAAAAATCTGAATAGTTAAATAGGATTTCAAAAATGCTGTTCCCACACATGTAGGGTGTGGTTGCCAGTACTGTTGTGGATAGATAAAAACAGTGACTTTTTCCATGTTTTCAGAACTACTGAAAATTATAAACTCTGAATAGAATGGTCAGTGTAGATTGAGAGAGCTTTGTTCAGTGAAGGTTTACTGACTAAGTTTCTTACTACTTTTTGTTCTTGTTACCAAATAAATAAATAAATATCAAATGGTACAGGATAACTTTTTACAAATAACTCACATACTGTAGACCTTAAGTCAAGCTCTGCAGTGGTGATTCAGCGTTCTCTACTTGCTACTGTTTTTTAAAATGCATTTAATTTGTCATTTCTCCCAGGTTTTTTACATAACATTCCACAGTTGTCACAAACCACAGCAAGTGAATCAAAATGTGGTTTAGCCAGATAAATAACTTGAGATTTTGAAAACATGCAAGATCCGTAACAGATGCATGAACTGCTTGACTGGCTTGTAAAAGTTTGTCAAACTGCAACTTCTGAGTGAAATTGCTATAGAATTTAGGCCTTGTCTCAATGTGGATTGATTTAAATGAAGATTTAAATCAGCGATTTAAATAATCAGATGAAAAGCTTTGGTTTTAAATAATTGATTTTAATCAACTTTTCCATTTGTACTTCAGTCATTTTCTAAAGAAAGGTGCAATTCTCATGGGTTGACTTAACCATTTACAACTTACATAGTCTTTTACCCTAGTTTTGGTACATTTTTATGCTACTTAGGAGGGTACATTGTAACTATACATTTATTTAAGCAACGATATAGCTTAATATTTTCAGATTCTAAATTGTACATTTTTAGTATGTTGATGAATGATAATTTGCTGCAATAGATATTACTGTAATTGTAATTTAATTAACACAAAACAGAATATAAAATTTATTTTTATTAAACAAAACAGCCTTAATGTTTTGGATACAAACTTCTCCTTTCAAAACAAGTTTCACATTTACAACTAAATGATTTATTAAAGGAACAGAGGGATTAATGGTGAATTAAATTGAATATTTTTGGTCAGCTTTGAAAAATTTTCAGATATGCCTGAGTGAGAGTGGCTGGATTGAAAATGAGACAGTCTAAATTTGTTAAGCTATCCTTCAGATTTTTAAAACTAGTACATCTCATCCCTGCCCTCATCATTTTTATTCATAGGCTAGAAGAGAGAGACAAGGTTTTCTGCCTTTCCAACTCCCAGACGGTTTCTCGACTTTGAATGAATTAGTTCAAATGAAGCAAATATTCTCTCTGTGCCTGCAGAAGAGGCTACTGTTGTCAAAAGCTGATTTAGCATTTCAAATAAACTGGTTCCCAGTGCTGAGGTTTTGACTTTCTTGAAAACATCATCAGCAAACATGTATTACCTGAATGGTTCTCTTCCAGCCCTGAAATTTATTATGGTTAGCATGATTGATGGGTGATTATTAGTGTCATGCGGACTGCATTAGGAGGGGGGGGCATTTGTGTTATTTGACATTAATGTGTCAAAATCATAGCAATTCATGTAAGACACGCCATGTCAGGTACTGTTAGAAAGGTTATGATATGCTGAATAAGATGATAATATTTGTGTTCATGTGTGATATGTGTGAGGAAAGTTATGGAGACCTTTGATATACCTGTATTTTAAACTGTGCTGTAAAAGACACTCCAGACAGAGAGGCCACAGGACAATAGCCCGCTTAATGGCCCATCAAGACCTTAACAAAAGCCAAAGGCCTAGGAAGAAACTAAAGGCATACCTGAAGAGTTACCAGGATTGGCCCATGTGACTATGGACTCCATTTTGGTTCCTGTAAAGTTCCACAAGCCACATGGCCAGTAACAGAGGGTATATAAGATCAAACCACAGAAACCATTTTGTCTTTGTCTTGTGTTCATTCCTGTCCAGCTGCGGACACACCTTTGGATCAACTCACTTTGCAACTGAACTGAAGGACTTAGACCCATCCAGATACTGGATGTATACCAGAGGAACTATACAACTCCACAATTGTTCTAGAAACCTGATGTATATGGACTTTTAAATCATCTGTATGTATCTGATTGCTTTAAGCCTTTAACACTTCTCTTATTGTTTGTTTTTCTTTTATTAATAAACCTTTAGTTTTAGTTACTAAAGGATTGGCTGGCAGCGTGGTATTTCGGGTAAGATCCAAACTTATAGTGAACTGGTACTGTGGCTGATCCTTTGGGATCAGAGGGAATCTTTTAGTAAAGAGCATAGAGTTTAAACAACTGGTCTCTTTACTGGACCTAGTGTCAGTTTGGGGAGCCAGAGACTGAAATGCAGTAAAGGGGGCTGTGTGTGTTTGCACAGTGGCTTCTTGATAACCAGTGTGGGGGAATCAGAAGCACTGTTTGTGGCTGGTTGGGAAGGCTGACTGCAGTTTCACCCACCAGTGCTGGGAGAATTCGCTCTCCTTTTACAGCCTGCCCTGACCCTGGCATTATCAGTGGGCTACCCTGGGCACGGACGGGTTACAATTAGATGTGCATGTCAAAGCAGCAGCATCTTCAGTAGCTGGACATGTATCCTGATACTTTGGGGGGAGAATATTGGCAAGAAAATGAGGTGGAGTTAAGTGCTTTATCTATTTGTTTCTTTACTGTCTGCCGTTCAACTGCGTGTTTCTTTCTTGTTATCTTTTGAAGTTCTTTCAAAACTTCAACAGCACTATGAATACAGCATCAATCTTTCTGGAGTTTGTCCAGTCCTATGGCAAAGGTTTCATTACATTCAGCATATCCTCTAATTTGTCTTCAGTTTGATTTTAGTTACTTTGACTGTGGTACTCATCTATTTTGTCACGTTTTTCTTTGGAAATTGTTATCAAAATAGGCCAGTTCTTAGTAAATAGCTCAAAACAATCAATTTTTTCTGTAAGATAGATTGCCCCCATCTTCTGTTGTCACACAGCCACATTTTACTGAATCATGATATACATTGCTCCACCCCTCAAGATTCAGACTGAGAAGCTTCCCATCAATATTTTTTGCACACTATTGAATTTCTTTCTTGGACACTGTATCCAGCAACCTTCAAGCAATGTCTGCTCTGCTGGATGGAGTGCAGCCTGGTCATAATGTTTGATCCATGTCAATGAAATGTTTGTTCTGAACAAGACAGTAGGCAGAATTTGTTGCATAAAGGAACCAAGCAATCTTTTCTGTGGAGTCATGATGGAGTTTGCTGGTCCTGATTATGAATGCATCCATGGTTTCACTGGGTGATGAAGAAAGCCCCCTCACATACACCCACCCCCTTTTTAGAGGGGAGGGGTGAGGTACAGGTAATTTACTCTGTGCTGTATGTTTCGTTGAAGCACTGTTGGTGGCACCAGCAGATGACTCTGAAGTTGTAGACATTGCAGGTGATGGACATTTATAACCCATTATATCTTAATTGGATTCTAAATACAATGGTAAAAAAAGTCACTCTGTCCACTACTTTGAAGAAATGAGATTGTAGATGAAAGATTCTGTCTACTGCAGCTGTTTGTGCACTGTTTAAATGATGTAATTTATTGTAAACCCAGTTTTATAGGGAAAATAATAAATCATAAGGATTATCTAAATCTATAAAACTTTAATGCTTGAAATTTTTTTAAAATGATAAAATTCCTAAATGTCTAATAAAACTTTAAACAGGAAATTTTCACTTAGGAAGTTTTAATTATACTGGGCAATAAAAAAATCTTTTTATAAGTCTAACAGTAACAGTTATCGATAAATGCTTCCACAACAAACATACCAATTATATTCTGAACACACACATTTCAATCCACATAAGCCACAAATTTATAACAATTCATTATTTACTAGCATAGTGAGACATGGTAGGCAGTCCATAAGAATGGTGCAAAAATAAGTTTTACTAAGCAGTTGATCCAAATTGTTCAGACATGTCCACATCATCTTCAAAGTCATTGTCTTCTGAGGAGAATTTGATAATGTTGTTTCATTGTGACAACCAGGCCTTGCATCTCTTTGTTGTACAGTTTACATTTGGCACACAATTCTTTTTTATCGAGAGGTACAGAAATTTCTTGAAATTATTCCCAAATAGGGTCTTTTTATGATCTGCCGCCATGTCAGGTTTTTTCCTCTCCAGTTCCTAATTTTTTAAATCAACACTAGATCCTGCACTCTGAAGAATGTTGTCCCTCCTTCAGTTTTACGAATTCCCCTACCCCCAAACCCAGCCTCTAGAAAAACAAAATAACTAACAATCCAAAGTTTATGCTCATATAACCCACATGCCTTTTACACTGCAGTACTTTATTATTAAGAGACAGAGGGAGGCAGTTGATATATAAACAAAGAGAAATCCATTAATCTATCTCTGTGTGTAACACATGCCAAGAGATAGAGCAAAGCCATTTACTTGAAGTGCCCAGGACCATCCAGAAGCAAGAACTGCTTGGTAATTACTGAGCAGATGCATGTTATTCCATGAGCTGGAGAGTAAGTTTCCATTGTAGATGGTGTGTAATTTGAGAAGTGAGCTAATCAGAATTCAGGTTGGGAGATGCTATAAAATAGGGTATCAGACCACCCAGGTGGGTTCAATGGATGATTCTGATGATGGTGTCTCCTGGAGCCATAGGCAAGGTCTCAATGCTTGTGATGACTTTGCCGGTCTCTTGCACCCAGTAGCATTGTCTCTGGGCCCCAACAGAACCAAGCCCTTAATGTAGCACATTACTTATTGCATCATATTTGTAAAACTTGACCTAAAAGTAAGACTACCCCCCCCACACACCCCAATTTTTTTATATTGAAAAGCCACCTTTAACTCAGTTATTGATAGATGGTTATGCATTCAGCATATTTATTTTTTATTTAAATATTTAAAGAGATTATAAAAAGTTTAAGCCTTAATGTATTTTGTATTAATTCAGATTTCCTTTAGCACCTCTGAACAATTCTATTTCAAGATTTGAACTGTCTGTGAGGCAACATAGAAGGAGCTGCTGTCCTTTTGCCTGAACAAACTGTTTCCCCTCAGTTACCTTCTTCATGGAGCAAGAAAATAGACTTAAACAAAGAGAGTATAGTTTGTGACAAACTTGTGAGTTTGACTGTTTTTTTCTGCTTTGAAGATAAAGTATACCCTAAAGTCTACTTAGCCTAATGCTGCATGTGACAGTGAGGTATGTGTTACAGAAAGACTGAAGTGGAAGGGAACTGTATCTTGGGTATGTATAGCATTGGGAGGTCTCATCTTGGAAGCTAGCAGCATAAATGAGTACCGGACTTTAGTGTAATACATATTTAAAACCAATCTTATTACTTTACATTAACATTGTTATCAGAATTGTTTCTTGTTAACAGAATCTCATCCTTAGAATATCAGTTGTGGAAATTCAAATGATTTAAAGTAACTTCATTGGCCAAAGAAACAAAGGAGCAATCTCCTTCATCTTGCATCTACTCCTTGTGCATTGTTTGAGAGTGCTGAGGAGGATCCACCACTTATAAATTCTTTTTCAGTCATCTGTGGAGAGAGCAAAGTATATTCTCTGAGCTCAAGAAATGCTTCAGGAGACATGGTGGCTGACAGCTGCACACTTGGTATCTGATAAGACTGTCTTTCTTTACTCTTCTCTCATTAACTTCTTATAGATTTCCTGGTTGCAGCATACCACAGTCAAGGGTATCCAGTAGTACTGTAAGTCTTCTGTCAGAATAGATACCAGCTAATGTTAATGATTATTGTGTGTAGTTTTTCATTGTGCACAGGACTAGAAAGCAGCCTGTGCCTCCAAGCTATTTTGTGCATCAGGGATAGTTTAAATTCTAAAGTTGCAAATGGCAGCCAGTAGTTGCATACAGAATATCTGAAATTGTTTTTGTAAGGTGGGGTTGGTTTGTGTGTGAAAAAACAAACAAACAAAAACACTGTACAAGTGTTGCTTAGATACAAAACTGTAATGAATTTAAACTTGTTGAAAATCATTATCCCTTACTAATGTCTGATGATGATTAGTCAGTTTCTTCCTTGTCTCTTCCATTTTTCATAGGGCAAGGAAAGGATACTTATGAAGCATGGTGGAAATCATCGTGGCATTGGTGTTCTTGGCTAATGGTGCAGCACTTGGTGCAAGACATTTTTTGTATGAATTTTTATTTTCAAAATGTACCAAATAAACTTTACATATGAAGGATGGTACACTTAAAAAAAACCCCTAGAATTACAAAAATTAGTTGGGTGTTACTTAGGTATTTCCAAGAAGGATGTCTTCTACATGGTGGTGGTCCATTTTGAATCACTGGTTTTTTTTAAAGATTTTTAAAAGCTAAAGGTATAGTTAGGGACTAATATGAAGCTGGTCATGAGGGGATTTATAATCCTAAAGCATTTTTTATTTACATTAGACTTTTATTAACATATCATAGGATATGTTTTGGACTTTGTTGGAAGAGAAGAATTTCCAGGATTCAAAGAGGTTTTTCTAAATTGTTGAGTAAATAACATTTATTTGAACGGTATACTGGTCTTAGAAAAACACTGGAAGATATAGGGAGAAAAATCAATTCTACATTTTCAACTCTGGTCATGTTAATGGATTTTAAGATTAGGAGGAACCATTAGGTCATATAGTCTGATCACTTTGGTAATTCAGGCCATAGAATTTCACTCACTAACTCTTGTATTGTTCCCAGTAATTTGTAGGACTAAACATATTTTCCAGAAACCTTTTTTGACTTGAAGATATCAAGAGACGGAAAATATACCACTTTCCTTGGTAGTTTGTTCTAATGGTTAATTAGACCTCAGTGTGGAAAAATTTGTGCCTGATTTCTAATTTTGAGTTTGTTTAGCATTTCCAAACACTGAATCTTGTTATGGTCTTTTTCTGCCAGGTAGAGACATAATCATATTCTCCCTATGAAGGTATTTATACGCCATAATCAAGATACCTTTCAAAGTTTTTTGACAAACTGAACAAATTGATCTCTTTTTAATATAGTGCATTTTCCCCTCATCATTTTTATGATTCTTTTATGATTCCTTAATTTTTTCAGCATCCTTTTAAAAATATGGACACTAGAACTGAATGCAGTATTCTAGTATTGGTCTCACCAATGCCGTATACAAAGGTACTCCTAGTTACTACTGTGACCCGTCCGTGCCCCGGGTAGCCCACTGATAATGCCAGGGTCAGGGCAGGCTGTAAAAGGAGAGCGAATTCTCCCAGCATTGGTGGGTGATTCTGACGTCAGACTTCCCAACCAGCCACAAACAGTGGTTCTGATTCCCCCACACTGGTTATCAAGAAGCCACTGCGCAAATACACACAATCCCCTTTACTGCATTTCAGTCTCTGGCTCCCAAACTGACGCTAGGTCCAGTAAAGAGACCAGTTATTTAAACTCTATGCGCTTTACTAAAAGATTCCCTCTGATCCCAAAGGATCAGCCACAGTACCAGTTCACTATAAGTTTGGATCTTACCCAAAATACCACACTGCCAGCCAATCCTTTAGTAACTAAAACTAAAGGTTTATTAATAAAGGAAAAACAAACAATAAGAGAAGCGTTAGACTTAAAGTAATCAAATACATACAAATGATTTAAAAGTCCATATACATCAGGTTTTTAGCAGAATTGTGGAGTTGCAGGCTTTTATAGTTCCTCTGGTATACATCCAGTAACTGGATGGGTCTAAGTCCTTCAGTGTGTTGATCCAGAGGTGTGTCTGCAGCTGGACAGGAACAAAGACAAAATGGTTTCTGTAGTTTGATCTTATATACCCTCAGTCACTGGCCATGCGGCTTGTGAAACTTTACAGGAATCAAAATGGAGTCCATAGTCACATGGGCCAATCCTGGTAACTTCAGATATGCCTGTGGTTCCTTCCTGGGCCTTTGGCTTCTGTAAAGGTCTTGATGGGCCATTAAGCGGGCTATTGTCCTGTGGCCTCTCTGTCTGGGGTGTGTCTTCTACAGCACAGTTTGAAATATAGGTATATCAAAGATCTGCATAACTTTCCTCACACGTATTACACATGAACACAAATATCATCTTATTCAGCATATTATAATCTTTCTAACAGTACTTGACATGGCATGTCTTACATGAATCATGATTTTGACATATTAATGTCAAATAACACAAATCCCCCCCCCCACTCCCATCTAGTCCGCATGACACCCCCAAGGTGAGACTGGTGTAGAAGAGAGCAATCAGAGCTCCCGAATACACCTCAAGGGCCCCCCCCATTGGGTCAGCATGACAACTACTTTGTTTACACACACACACACACACACACACACACACACACACACACACACACTGTCACTCTCATATATTGCACTGGCCCCTTTTTGCCACAGCATCACACTGGAAGCTCTTGGTCAGTTGCTGTTCCACTCTGAACCCTAAATGTACTGCCCGCAATACCTTCTTCTGTTCTGTAGATATGCTTTGCATTCTTCCTAGTTATATAACCTTGCATTTGGTCATGCAGAGCTTAGAGCTTTGGCTGTTAGGCCAAATAATTCATTCTATGTTCAACTTCAGATTATTTAATAGAACATTGTATACTCGTCATGAGTGGATTGATTACATGCAATAAATTCCAAAATACAAACAATGCAATGGGATTTCAGAATATAAAAATACTGGTTCAAAACTTTTCCATTAAATTACTGCCTTTGAATGCTAATGAGAATAGCATGTTTCAGGATGTGACTTTTGCATGTTGTTTCTCTTTACAATTGCACTGAGATGTAAAATTAATATTGGGCTGCGTGAGAACAGTTGGTGTATGCGTTAACAGAGTGAAAATCTAGAAGCCATGTGTTTCACAGCAGTAACAATCACTCTTTCAGACTTGTAGAATATGGTATGTATGGTAGAAAATAATGGTCAGAGGATGTATGTTTTTGTTAAAGGATAAAATCAATATCACTGTTTTAATTTTATATTTTCCTCAATTGTCACTTAACGACTTTGTTTTTTTCTGTTATGTCTTCAAAATTGCTTTAGTTACCCCTACAGGGAAAGCAATGAGTAAAAAATAGTACATTATGAGAAAATTCCAGAAAATTGTGATATTTATATTCTGGGCTAAGCTTAATATTTTAACTACTTGAGGGCCGAATCTTGCAGAGTTCACTTCAGGCTGTGGGATTTTTTGTTAGCATACATTCATGGCTAATGTTCTAGTAATTTAATACTTAGCGAGAACTTTGACAGGCACCCCATCACAGGAGCTGCTGTCAATATGGTATGTAGAGATGTTGGCTTGCCCCAATATTACCGTGTATTTTCCAAGAAGAAATCCATAATGCACATTAAGAACTCAGTCCTGCAAGGTGTTGAGTGCTTCTTTGAAGATGCTAATCACGCTCAATTACCACTGAAGCGATGGCTGACTTTATGGAATTAAAGTCAGAAAGGGTTAGGTTTGACCTTCCCTTTATTGCTAAAAGGAGGGTCTCTTTGCTGCAGGCCTGTGAGGCGAGGGGGAGATGGAAGGGGAGAGGTGGTACAGAAGAATACTGTTCCCTTGGAGAAGAAAAAGTTAACAAGCGTGAACAAATTTCAGATGGGTATATACAGTAAAAAGCACTATGCAGCATAAGTAAACTGCTATTTTTTGTTTTCAAGCTGTTAATTACGTTTGGCATTTCTGAGCCTCTTGCTGGAAGTGGCCGCTTTTCTGAATAGATGTCATTTGTGACACTGGCAGCATGTGAACTCACTGTAAGAGAGTGACCGATTCTGCTACCCTTATTTATATTGAGTACTATTCAGATAGTTCTTCTGAGCTCATTGCGACTACTCCTTCATACGTTTTTGCAGGGTGGGGACCTATGGTTTTACTGAAAGTGAGTTGGGCTGAGAGAACTGTGCTTTGAATTAGTTTACAGCCTACATTAATAATAGACAGTCAGTTTAAAGGCTGTATGTGTGTCTAAAATTTTTGTACCTGTTCTTGTTAGAAGTAATACTTCAGATTACAGAGAGAGATTAGTGAGAGAGATCTCATTTCAGATTGTCTACGTTGTATGTAAAATAATACTTTGTGTATAGTTAGTTTGACTTTCTCCATTAGTCAGTCAGGCCCCAATCCAATAAATGAATCATGCTAATGAAAGATGTCTGTACAGATTATTTTTCAGGATTGGACCTTTAGTAACTTTTCCTTCTGTGTAGGCCTGCACATAGCAGTAGAAGTGAGAGAAACATCTAGGGTATATCTGTACAGCTCATGGCAGTGAGCCTCCCAGCTAGGTTGATGCACTTGGGTTTGTGGGGCTCAAGATAGCACTCTAAAAACAGCTGTGTAGACAGCACTTTAAAGTAGGGGCTTGGGCTCTGAGCCTAGGGAGAATAGGCTTCAGATCCCTGAACTTCAGCCTGAGGCGCAACTTCCAAGGTACTTTCTATACAGTTAATTGTAGAGCACTAGCGCAAGCCCCAGTAGCCCAAGTCAGTCCACCTGGACTGGGAGGCATGCTTCTGCAGGCTGGGTAGACACACTCCTAAAGACAAAAGTGACGACAAAATGGGGAAAAAAACTGATAGGGAGGCTCAAGATCAGGCTTAGAATCTAAAAATGCTTTCAACTTGATTTCAATTTGACAACATCCATTTAAGAATCACAGTGAGCTTATTTTAAACAAAATGTTTAGTTCAGATATTACGCTGAAACTCTCTTCTCACAAACCAATATTAAAGCAGGTTAAAAATTGGGCTCTTGCACTGTAGTTGTTAAAAATTACATCTCTTTTCTGTAAGAGACATAGAACTTCCTGGAAGTAATTCCTGTCTGAACTAGAGCATATCTCTTGGAAAAGCATCAAGTCTTGATTTTAAAAATTGCCAGTGATGAAGAATCCACCTCAACCCTTTGTAAATTGTTCCAGTGGTTATTTACTGTTAAAATTTTGTAGGCTGAATTTGTCTAGCTTCAACTTCCAGCCATTGGATCTTGTTTTTCCTTTGCTAGACTGAAGAGCCACATTGCAATATTGCCAATCTAAAGAGATCAAAAATTGTAAGTAACCCTTCCCCCCCCGAGATAAAAAATTATATTGGCCCAAAAAATCATGCGGTCTTTTAAGCAATTTAAGTCATGTTTTTCAGTCTGTCTTTTGATTTTTTTAACTCCCCTCAATTCCTCTGCCAGTGTATGAGATGATTTCAGGTTGAAATGTCCATCTTTAATGCACACAAAATGCAAGCTCCTGGCTGCTTAGATGGAGATGTCATTTACTCTCTCCTAAGCCCCTAAGATAGGGCAGCTGCCATCTATTTTTGTCTTGTCTCAGTAGCAACATTTCTCTGCTTTCTGCTGCCTGGGACTTGTGTTCTTGGGGGCATGTGTATATACAGATCTGAAGGGGAGTCTAAGAAGGAAGTATGTGGTCCTTGGCAAGCATGGGAACCCTTTGTAAAATGTTCACATGCTGTTACAAAACGTCTAGAATGCTCTTTAAAAGATTTTTGAGAGTTCCATGCCTTCTGTTGCATCCTCCATAATTTGTTTACTCAAGTAACTAGATTACTTATTTATTGGTCTCTTTTCCCTATCAAACTTTTCTCAATTGTAGGGTACAGTAGGTGACTTGACTCCGTGTGGGTGTTGGGGCAGGTAAATCCAGTCACTCTTAGGGGCGTTATGACTCTGCAGCCAAGTCCAATGAGCCGTTCTTCCATGCAGGGCAGCGTGACCTAGCAACCAGATTCTGTAGGGCTGCCCCTTCTATTCAGGGCATCATGGCCTAGTGGCCAGGCAGGGGATGGTCTGTCAACCAGTGGTGGATTAGTGACTGGGCTCTCTCTCCTCCACTGATAGGGCCCAGGGCCTTATCAGTGGCAAATGTATCTGCCACTGTGTCAGCAGAGATCCATCCAAAACACGCTGACTCAGTTCCCGGTTCCACAGCCGGACCCCCTAGGCTACTTCCTACCTGGTCTTCCTGGGCTGTAGTGCACAGGTCCCCTGGATCTCTAGGGTAGTTGACCAGAAGAGCTTCCGATGACTCCTTCCCATCATGAACTTCCCTGAGCAGCTGGGTATTCACCCGGGTCTCAGTGTCCCTGGCCTCTGTGGTACGGGGCCTGCAAAATGTCCTCTCTCCTCAGTGGTCAGCCCAGACTGAGCGGGCTGCTCTCTTTTATACTGTGGTTCCAGTTGGAGCATGCCCAGCAGGGGCAAAGCTTCCTCAGCCCACAGTATGGGGTTAACCCCTTCCTGTCCAATGTGGGGCTAGTATATCCCATCATCTATCCTCCTCCTCAAGACCATATCCAGTAGGTGGCCTTTCTCCACCATCTCCCCATCCACTCTTGTATGCCCTACCTAGTTGGTGTAGAACACCGAAGTCGTAGAGCCTCATAATTCAGGCATTGGTATCTTTCATGCTGTAGAGCTATCAGTGGGGTACGTGGTCGGTGAACAGTTGGAAGGTGTTCCCCAGCAGGTAGTATCGTAAAGCGTCAACCGCCCACTTTACAGCAAGGGCCTCTTTTTCTATGGTTTAGTATTAGGTTTCCCTGGGGAACAGCTTGTGACTCAGGTGGCGGATCGGATGTTCTTCCCCATCAGTCTCCTGCGATAGTACTGCTCTAGGACCCACCTCCAAGGTACTGGTCTGGAGGATGAATCTCTTTGTAAAGTGTGTGTGCGTGCCAGGACTGGCTCTTGCACTAGCTGGTCCTTCAGGACCCAGAAAGCCATCTTGCATTCCTCCAACCACTGAACCCTTTGGGGCTGTGAGTTCTTCAAGTCTGTCAGGGGGGCCGCTAGCGTTGCAAAGCGTGGCACAAAGTAGTGCATGGCTGGTAGTATCCAGCCAGCCCAAGGAACTGTCACACCTGTTTCTTTGTTTGGGGTAGGCCAGTCCCTTAGGGCTTGTACCTTATCCACCAAGGGCCATAGTTCCCCCCCTCCACCTTCCCCCCATGGTGTACCCTAAGGAAGTCATCTTTCTTTGTCCGAGGTGGCACTTGGCTGGATTCATGGCGAGCCCTACTTCCTTGAGGGCTTCTAGCATGTTGACTAGGTGCTGGAGGTGATCTTCCCAACTGGTGCTGTAGATCACACTGTCTATGTATGCTGCTGTATTCTGATCATTTGGCTTCAGGATTTGGATCTCTGGGATGGTTGGCTGGCAAAGCTCCCAATGACTCCTTCCCATCGTGGGCTTCCGTGGGCAGCTGGGTATGTGCCTAGCCTCTGTGGTTTGGGGCTCTGGAGCCACTGGGAAGAAGCCTGCAACATTCATCCTCTGTCATCAGCAGTCAGCTCAGACTGAGTTGGGCTGCTCCCTTTTATACTGTGATTCCAGCTGGAAGTGGTCAGCAGGGTGAGGGGGGCATGGCTTCCTAAGCCCACAGTATGGGGTTAACCCCTTCCTGTCCAGTGTGGTTCAGGTATGTATGCCCTGTCAGAATGGATAGCAGTGGATTCAAAGTTTGTATATAGTAATTGGCAAGTCAGTCAATAATTAGTCAGGATAATTAGATTAATTTCTTATGACGCTTTATCACACTTTACATTCTAGATTATTTTATTGTATCTATTTTATTCTGATAGCTAGGGGAGGCTCCCTAATCGACTCATGAATAACAAGCAGATTTGTCATTTGAGCCACTTTTCTGAAGAGGATCATGTTTTACGCTTCCATGGCTCAATTTCTCCTGTTAATGCTGTTCAGAACTTGAAATTTCACAAACAAATTCATGTTTGATTAGCATGGTTAAAATACTTACCCAGATGGTTCCTGGAATTTAAAGGTCAGTGCATGAATTACCTCTGCATACTTGGGTATTTGCCAGAAGTTGAGTCCTAACTGGCAGGAAAAACTTCAATTCTGACACCCATTATTTTCCTCCAAAGTATTACTCTTAATTTATTCCTAAGTCAGGAAGCAGTTTTTGTTTGACTCAGAAAATGGTGATTCCAGATTTCTGATCCAAACCTGAAGGAGGTTTAGAAAAGCATAGGCTTCTTTTTCCAGACACCAGACTGTCTTGATGCAATTAAGGAATTGGTTCTGAATCAAGCCTCGAGACACTATATCTTACATTTCAACTTCTCTGAAAGTCATAATTTTCACATTAATGTTAAATGAGTTTAGTAGAATTGATGTAGTAATTACCAAAAGAATTAGTTTACGAAGGCCTTTCAGCTTTTTTATTTTATCTTCAAGGCCTCAAGTTCTATCAGTATTTTGATGGGGTGAGGATATAATGTATAATTTAAATTCTTAACACTATCCTCAGAATTAAACAAAACAAACTATTCTTTATTCATAATCTACACAATCAGTGGTTTGATTTCTTGCACTCACTCAAGCAACGAAGTCAATGCAATTCAGCTGCATTATGAAAGGCTGGGGTGGGCTACTGTCTTTTCTGATTGGAGAAAGGCACTGTATTTTTCAAGCTTCAACAAGCATAGCAGAAAGTGATGATTTAAAAGATGTTAAAACTATGCCAGGATACTTGAAAACTGTTTCATTCAAGGATTGTTCAGTTATCTTGGGTAACTGAAATAATTATATACAGTAAATGTATATAAGACAGCGTGGGAGTCTTATCCTTACTGAAGATCTTCTATCTAGGGTAATGTCAAAGATTACCCAGGCCCAGATTTTTAAAGATTTTTAGGTGTTGATGTGCTCAGCATTGCAACACCTAAATATCATTTTTAAAAGGGATTTTGTCACTTACAATACCATTGACTTTAAAAATCTGTAAATAATACTTCAACATGGATTTAATAAAGGTGCTTTCCATAAGCACCAGGGTCCTTTACATGACCCTTAAGGGGAAGTAGGAACAAGACCTAGAAAAATAGGTTAGAGTTTTTGTTTTGAACTGACAAATAAGTTATCAAAACAGGCCTCACAGGAGAAGTTTTACTAATCTGGGATGATTGTAGGCAAAGTTGCAGTACTGAAGTTAATGGTATTAAATTATTCATTATTAAGACAGCAAACAAACAAGAAACTAACATTAAAAAGCGCATATATGGAAGTGAAATCTTGTAAATAAGTTGGAAATCATGTGGATGACCTTTAAGAAAGAGCCATGTCCATAAAATAGAAATGTATGCATGGGGATAGCCAATGAACGTACTTGAATAATGGAGTTTCTTGATTTGAACAAGATAACACAACAAAATTTCTATGCAGTCTTGTCAATGCTTCTATGTCTTCTCCTTTTGGTGCAATTGTGATAGTTGACACAGAATTATAGATCACTGTTAGGTTCCTCAGATGGTTATTAATGGTTGTAGTGAATTCCAGCAGCCTATGGAAATTGTGCTGTATATTTTAGTCCTGGTCTACATTTACCTGGTGATTTGGCGGCAGTCAATAGGAGTTACACAAGCTACGCAAAGTAGCTTGCATAACTCCTGTTGACCGCTGTGCTTCCCTTCTGTGTGGCGTCTTTACTGCACTGCGCTGACAGGAACCACGTTCCCATCGATGCAACGCTATGCCACTTGTGGGGGTGGTTTTCCTGAGTCGACTTCTGGATCTGGATGACTGCTCAGTTGATCCAAATAGGTCAATCTGACGGTGGCGACTTTGCTGCCGTCAGTGTAGATGTACTCTTAGTTATGGTAAATATTCCCCACAGCAGAAGCAGTTACTGTTGAGTTAAGGTGGTAAATTCAAACATACACAAAACAGAAAATTCTTTGCCTTCATAGAACTTACCGCAGCTCACTGTATTTGAACCAATTTTCCACAAGTAGGTTGTGCTGGATTCCCTACAATGCTATACTTTGTAACCACCACCTACATCTGGCCTGCTTATTGGGCTTAAGAGTTCCTTGGGAATTGGTGATCAAGGTCATTTTGGAAATTGTGGAAGATTGAAAGCTTGTTATGAGCATGAGGAGATTGACCTCTCTCCAAGGATGGGTGCTTCTTTGTATAAAAGAAATAGGAGGGTTTGACAGGTCAGAGTTGGTGAGGGCTTGTCACATGGGCCAGGAAGATTTAGCTACAAGGTGGGCTGGGGGCTTGTTACTTTGAGTGAGTAGAATTGAGTTTGACAGCTGGGGAGAACTTGAGGGGATGGATTTGTCATGTCCTTTTGGAAAAATCCTAGAGAATTTAGTAGGGATGAAACCAATAGGGCTTATATAGCATTCAATAGAAATTACTAATAACTGTAATAGAGTAATATTATTTTATAGAGCTTTTGAACCATCCTAAAATACAATTTTCTATTAAATTCTGTGGATTGGGCTTCAACAACAATGGAACAGTTACCATATTTTCTTTATATTCTGTAGAATTTTTCCATAAATTGTGAGGAGCAGCTCACAAGAAATTAGTTCTTTCTCTGCACCATTTGACAGATGCAAAGCAATATGCAAACAGTCTATATTTTTTCATTATAAATGATCCTTTTTACGTAGTGTCTGAATAATGAACAATATGTAAAATAAAACCTTGCTGACCAATGACAACATTGGGAATGTCTCAGCCCCCATGGAATTACATAGCACTTTCATAAACTTCATGCAAAGAGATGAGGCCGACAGCCCTGGGGGTCCCCTTGAGAAAGTGATTTCCAGATTTCTGGGGCCCCTTTTGAGTACTCTATTTCCAGCCTGTAGGCTTTTGACTTTTAAGATGGACAACAAATATCCCCAGGTTTTGTGGTGGAATCATATAGTTTGTGAAACACTATATGTGGGGCCCTTCCTGATGAAAGGCTTTAATTGTTTTTTCTTGTAGTAAAAACAAATCACACGTTGACACAGTTTGTAAAGATTTAGTTACAGTAGGTTAGTTAAGTTCATAGACTGTACAGAGGACTTGAGTAGGTTGGTGTATGTCTTTGTACTGTGCTAATCTAAGTGGTTTATAATTGGTTTTTTAAAGACCTTTTCTTCTAAATCTCACATTCTCAGAATGCAGAGAATGCAGATAACAGGCATATATGGTTAATCTGTGTCTGGTTCATCTGTGTGTCTGAATAGCCAAGATATTTAAGTGGTAACTAATTGTATAGCATATGCTTCGTATAGTTTTATACACTGATAATCTGAATAAAAATAGATTTTGAACACTGCTGGACTGTCTGAGTTACTGTTTGAGACCTTATCAACCAAGAAACAGAATGTTTAATGTATTTTTTCTTTGTTTTTGAGCAAACCTGATCTTGAAAACAGTTCCTTCTAAAATGTTTCTGCACATATTGCAATGGAAAATTGCATTGGTTCTAAACAGTGACACAGTATCAAGGTTTTAATTAAATATATATATGTGCATATTTGAAAGTCATTGTTCTGTTGTCAGAAAAATAATGATGCAGTGATGCTCTTCAAAAAGAATTTGAAGAGCAGCTAGCCCAAGACTCAAACTAACAGAAAATAATTTAAATACATCAGAAGCAGGAAGCCTGCCAAACAATCAGTGGGATCACAGGACAATCGAGATACTCAAGGAAGATAAGACCATTGTAGAGAAGTTAAATGAATTCTTTGCCTCACTCTTTGCAAAGGATCTAGAGGAGATTCCCACACCCTCATAATTCTTTTTAGGTGACATCTGAGGAACCGTCCCAAATTGAGGTGTCCATAATGTAGGTTTTGGAACAAATTGATAAATTAAACAATGTCCTCAGGGCTAGATGGTATTCACTCAAGAGTTCTAAAGAAACTCAAATACGAAATTGCAGAGCTAACAACTGTGGTATATAACCTATCATTTAAATCAGCTTCTGTACCAGATGACTGGAGGATAGCTAATGCGACATGAGTGTGGCGGGGTTTTTTTTTTAAAGGCTCTAGAGGCAATTACAGGTTGGTAACCCTAACTTCAGTACCAGGCAAATTTGTTGAAACTATAGTAAAGAACAGAATTTCAGACCCATAGATGAACACGCGTTGTTGGGGGAAGAGTCAGCATGGATTTTGTACACGGAAATCGTGCCTCACCAATCTACTAGAATTCTTTGAGGGGATCAACAAATGTGTACAAGCATGATCCAGTGGATAGTGTACTTAGACTTGCAAAAAGTCTGACAAGATCCCTCACCAAATGCTCTTAAGCAAAATAAGCAGTCAGGAAAAAGAGGGAAGGTCCTTTCATGGACGAATAGCTGGTTAAAAGACAGAAAACAAAGGGTAGGAATAAATGGTCAGTTTTCAGAATGCACAGAAGTAAATTTTTGTATTCCCCAGGGGTCTGTATTGGGACCAGTGCTGTTCAACAAATTCATAAATGATCTGGAAAAAGGAGGTAAGATGTGTGGTGGCAAAATTGGCAGACAATACAAGATTACTTAATGTAGTTAAAGTCCGAAGGAAGGAAAGGTGCAGAGAGTTACAAAAGGATCTCAAAAAATGGGGTGACTGGGCAACAAAATGGCAGATGAAATTTCAGTGTTGATAAATGGAAAGTAATACACATTTGAAAACATAATTCCAACTATACATACAAAATGAAGGGGTCAAAATTAGATGTTATCACTCAAGGAAGAGATCCCGAGAACATTGTGGATAGTTCTCTGAAAATATATGCTCAATGTGCAGTCAAAAAAGATAACAGAATGGAAATTAGGGAAGGGATAGATAAGACAGAAAGTATCATAATGCCCTATATCAATCCATGGTTTGCCCACATCTTGAATACTGCATGCAGTTCTGGTACTCCATCTAAAAAAAGATAGATTAGAATTGGAAAAGGTGTGACCCATTCATGCCCAGGGTAGCCACCTGATAATCCCAAGGTCAGGGCAGGCTGTAAAAGGAGAGCAGATTCTACCAGCACTGGTGGGTAACACTGAAGTCGGACTTCCCAACCAGACACAAACAGTGCTTCTGATTCCCCACACTGGTTATCAAGAAGCCACTATGCAAAAACACACAGCCCCCTTGACTGCATTTCAGTCTCTTGCTCCCAACCAGCCACCAAGTCCAGTAGAGAGAGACCAGTTATTTAAACTCTATGCTTTTTACTAAAAAAAGTTTCCTCTGATCCCAAAGGATCAGCCACAGTACCAGATCAATATAAGTTTGGATCTTACCCAAAATACCATGCTGCCAGCCAATCCTTTAGTAACTAAAACTAAAAGTTTATTATAAAAATAAAAACAAACAATAAGAGAAATGTTAAAGGATGAAAGCAATCAGATACATACAAATGATTTGAAAGTCCATATACATCAGGTTTCTAGAAGAATTCTGGAGTAGCAGACTTGTATAGTCCCTCTGGTATACATCTAGTACTGGATGGGTCTACATCCTTTCTTTCACAGCTTCAGTTCAGTTGCAGATGGGTTGCTCCAGAGGTAGATAGGTGACTGAAGACAGACTGGAGACTGATGACAAAATGGATCCCAAAGGCCCTTGCCATGCTGCATGTGGAATTTTACAGGAACCAAAATGGAGTCCAGAGTCACATGGGCCAGACCTGGTGACTCATCAGGTATATTTCTGGCTACTCCCTCTGGGCCCCCTGCACCAGGGATCATCTTAATAGGTCATTAAGCAGGCTATTTTTCTGTAGTCATCCTGTCTGAGGAGTGGCCTAGAAACAACCCACCTTGAAATACTGATATATCAAACATATCCATAACTTCCCTCACACACAGAACACGTGAACATAAACATTATCATCTTAGCACATTTAGCCTTTCTAACAGTACCTGACATGGCATATCTCACATGGATTACTATGATTTTGCATACTGATGTCTAGCAATACCATTTGTTATATGGTATACTATATACCATATATTATATGGTATTATATACTAAGTAGTGAACGAGGAAAGAAAACTATTACAATGTGGGGGAAATTCCATATTTTAAAGCCTCATTCAGCAAATTTAGAGTTGCGGTATTTAAGTAGTACAGAAACAAGACTACTTCTGTATACATCTAATAATACAAATGTGGTTGTTTTTTTTTTTAAAGCTGCATTGTACTTAAAATGCATATGCTTTTTTCCTGTGGTCTGTTTAGAAAATGTAAGAAGATGTATTAAATTGATAGTCCTTAAGGATATACTTGTGATAGTATCTGTAATTCCTAAGATGCACACTCTGGTAGATCGTATAACTATCTTATTATCTGTGCTGAATTAAACATTGGAATTCAGATGCACAAAAATACCTTATGGAGGTTTGCTTCAGAGTACATGTTGTGTTGCCTACTCAAAAACATACTTTACGGATTCCCTCTGACATCAGAAATATACTTCAATTTTTAATAGATATAAAAATGAGTATTGCAGTGTATAGCACCTTTACAGTGTTATCTGTGACTTTTTAACTCTGTTAAATGTGACTTAAAGGAACAAGTAATTGTAAGGTTCAACAAAGGCTACATGAAGGCTAGATTATTAAAGGCAAGCAGCAATGGAGTAAAAAATTGCATCTTGAAAAATGCGACAATAATTCTTTGAGATAATTATGCACTTCTCTGAGATAAGCAGAGGCTTTGTCATGCAAGACCCTTGTTAATGATCTTGATTGTCAGTAATGCTAGCTGAATAAGCAGCTCAAAGCATCTAAAGGAATCTTACATTCAGTCTTATAATGAACGGGAAGCCAGCACAGATGGTAGTAATACAGAGTTTCCTTCATTGGGTAAAGCTGTGTGGCTGTCCAGTTTAAACAGCCCCAAATCAAAGCATAGATAAATAAGCCAAACCAGGAATTGGTTGCTAATTTAAGGAAAAAACTTGCTAATTTAAAATAAAAATTATCTGAAGTAAGAGATTTGCTCTTTTTAGTTAAAATTGTGTCAACAGTCAGAATGTATGGTGCAAAGATGTGATGTGCAGGCACTGCTGGGTTTCAGTGGACTACTGTAGCAACCATAATGTTCAAGTTAAGAATGGTATCTGCACAATTGTTAAACTTTTTTTCAAAGCTCTGTGGCATCTGACCTATGACATGCAATTAGAAGCATCTGTGGATTTTGCAGATGAGAGTTTGGGTAGGAGTGCAGAGTATAGATTTTTTTTTTTTGGTCAGGCACCTCTCGTAATGGGGAGAGTAAAGGAATGATCTAATGGAATACTTATCAAAATAGGCTCCATGCTTGCAGTTGGTTTAAAAATAGAATGGCCAATACAAAACCAGACACCACTCACCAGAAAATTAATTTGCTAGCCAGCAAAAACTATAGAAAAGATGCGGAAGAGGGACTCTTAGTAAGGTACAATGTCAGTGCCTTTGTGACAGGGTCAGGTTCCCAGCCCATCCACTGTGTCTATAGTTCTGAGTTATGTGATTCTCATAGGGTCAAGTCAGAAATCTGTAATAAGTTAGAAATCTAACCACTAAATATGCTTCTATATAATTTTGCTTATCAGGCTATTTTTTTAGTGTGTGCCAATGTGGGAAGTATAAAATATTGTGTATGCTGTAGTTTAGATCAGATAACTGTTGCTAAAGTAAGACAAAAGATAATTTTGAGCTAGCAACCATATCTAAGAAAAAGTTGGGTGGATGTGTTTTTTAGTGTAATAGAAAAATTGCCGGTTTAATAGAGTAGTTCCTTGTAATTTCCCGCTTTGTCAATAACATTAAAAAAAATCCTCAAATCCAAACTGCACCTAAAATGAGATGATATGGTTGGAATTGGGTCAAGATACTGACCTCTATTTGGAGGAGAGAATTTTCTGTAAATCCTTTGCAACTGTAATCACATTTAATTCTAATAAAGCATAAGTAGGAAGAGTAGACAGATTTTAAAAACACATTAGAAACAGACTGGTAAAAATGTAGGTGAAGTCACTTGGACAAACAAGCTTTCTACTGAGTACATAAACAAGTACAACTAGCTGAAATGTATTCTCTGAAGAAAAACATTGTTAAAGTTGATTCTCCCGCATCCTTTGCTTTCATAAGATATTATGAACTACAGCTCTTTAGTTGCACACTATAAAATCTAGTGGTTAAATACTGCTTCCCTTGTGACAGATATATGTATTCTACATTTTATGTGCACCAATGTGTAATCCATCACTCCTATTTCTGATTTACATTGAAACCTTATTGTTTCTACTATTCTTTACCATTGTGATGTCCACAGTGTCGTCTTGTAACTTGAATATCCGTGTATGTTTTCTATTTTTGGTTCTGAAACCATGATGTTTAGAAAGCATTGCTTTCTTTTGCTACTTTAGAAAGCAAATGATAAAAGAACACAAAATGATTAATGGCATTGAGAGGGTAGATCAGGAGCTTCTATTTTTCCGTTGTCATAATATAAGAATGTGGGGGGGATATTCAATTATTTTGAAAGATGGATGTTGAAACTTGATAAAAGGAAATACTTTTTTACACATTGCTAATTAGATTGTGGAACTCATTGCCACATGAGGTAGTTGAGGCCACAAACTTGGCAAGATTTAAAGAGGGACTGGATGTTTATGTGGATAACCAAGTTCAGAGTTGTTATATCTAGCTAATATTTAAAAAGTAGTTTTGGAAAAGAGCTTTGGGGCTTCCCTCTATAACTCTATAATAGATAGTTTCCCTCTATCTATTAAGTGTTAGGAAGAGACTTTCATATGGAGAGATTGTCCTAAATATGCCTACAATAGGGTTTCTTGCACCTCTTCTTGAAGAACCTGTTTGCTGGCCATTTTCAGGGACAGCATACTGAACTAGGTGAACTACAGGACTGATCCAGTGTGGCACTTCTGTGGGTGATGAATGAATTAGGCACAGCTGTTCTAATAACGATCAGTGCATTTTCCAAAATTGTAATCCCACACATAAAGTACTTGTTATGCAAAAGCCGCCTCATATAGGTTAGCTTGGGGCGCACAGTGCAGTAGTGGTATCAGCGGTTAATGAAGTACTAAATCTATTGTTGTAGCCTTTTGGGGTTGGGGGTGAGGGGAGAGAGAGAGAGTTGTATGAAACAATCTTCCTGGTAACCCTAGTAAATGCTAGTAGAGCACTGTGGTCTAGTATAGAGAAGGGAGAATGCTTTTTCCCTTTTTTCCCCCACCTTCTCCAATTATTGGGATCCACTAATCAGAAACAGTCTCGTTTGGTAAGAGCAACCTGTTTACCATTGTGGGTCACATATGCAGCTCTCTATGTTATGTGGGGCGCATCCATGCAGTATATATACTACCTCTACGTCTATCAAAAATAATGTTTAATATTTGATATATGACAGAACTGCGACTCAGATCGATATAGTATCTTTTGTTTGAACACGTAGCCCCTTCCCTTCCGCATTTCTCTAGATGCTTCTGGCAGCGATCCCCCTGATGGTGGCACTCAGTCATCTCCTTCTCTTCCCCCATCCCCTCCCTTTTCCTTTCCCCACTGTCCTCTGCGCCATCCCGCTCCCTTGCCCCATCCCTCACTCCTTCATTCCCTTCTCTTTCCCCTACCCTTTCCTTCCTCACTGCCTCTTCTCGCCGCCCCCCACCCCCACGGGTACTCACCGTTGTGGAGGAGGAACAGGACCCAGCACACCTAGAGGATGATGATGGTGGGCAGCAGGATCCAGGAGGCAATGTCTCTTAGCTACCAGCCTCAACGGGGAGAAGGGCCAAGCAAGACTCCTCCCTCCCTCCCTTGACAGGCTGAGCAAAACAAGCCCTGCTTGGCATTCATCTCCTCCCACTCCTGGTAACTGGTTCCTTTTTTGATCTGACTCCTGGCAGCCCTAAAACACATTGTGTCCCTGCAGCGCAAGGAGGGAGGAAGCAGCAGGCTGCCAGCTGACTGTCGGCTGAGATCCTGCCCCACCACAGGGCTGCTTTGTCTTCTCGGCGGGCAGGGAGTGCTCCTGCAGGGCACTCTCTCCCCCTCAGCTGGCCCCATCTCCTGCTGGGACCTGGGAGCGACAAACTTTAAATTTGTCTAACTGGGCCACTGGTTGAGAACCACTGGGTAAGAGTGAGACTCTTAAATGGTTGTGCTGAGGAAGACATGCTTAAGTTGGGGTGAGAAATCAACTTAATTCTAGATCTCCTATGTATGGCTTTATAAATTCAGTAGGGAGGCAAAGGCACGTAATCGGTTTTTTATTTAATACGCTAGAGACATCTTCATTGTAGAGTTAACTTGGCTCTTATTTGGATGTTGCCCCAACCTGACTTCCATCCACACACACAAATTTCTCATCCCACTGTTACCTATTTTGGAGTACAGGCTAAAGCCTAAGTGCTGCTTACACTCAGGCTGGTAACCTGCCCACTTTGCAGTGAGGATGCAGACTAAATATTTGATTGCTGATAGTCCTCCAATGCCTGCTTACAATTCCTCTCAGGTCCAGAAGTACAAGTTCTACCACAGTTTGCGGGGAAAGAATAGAATGGTTCATCATACTGCAGCTCTAAGAAACAGGGGGTATGCCCCAAGAAATCCTAGCATCTGAGACAAGTGAGTAGAGCATCGGTGTGTACTTTGCAGTGTGACCGCTGGTGTTGGACATCACTGATATCTTGTGATAAAGCTTGGCCATGCAGATGATGCAAAGATTTCTCAAGCACAAGGAGTGTTGAGTCTTGAAGTGTGAAGTCTTTCCTAATGTCTGTGAAAGCATCAAGTAATTCTTTACCCTGAGACCACAGTGAATGCCTTTCTTTTTCCCTTCTCAAAGAAGACCCTTGTAGAATCACAGCCTGTGAATGTGTGGAACCAGTAAGGGAGGTATATACCTTTAGGCCTAGAGTCAGTGACCTTGTCCAAATCAATAATGCGGCTTTGATTCCCAACACCAATGAAGAAATGCAAATTGACTGGGCTTGTAAATATCACATTCAGATAGTCCTTGGCAGCATGCTTCATATGAAGAAATGTGTGTCACATCCTTCATAGTCCCAACTTAATTCATCAACAGCTATGACTGTCACTGAATCTTTCTGCCGGGCAATAACACCCTCTCCAGAGGCTATATACAGAGTGAAGTCCTTATCTACAGCTTGCAAATCAGCATCCCTCCACACAGTGTACAAGAATTTCTGAAGAGCTTCCTTATTGTTTCCATCTGGAAGAAACTTGTTTCACTGACTGGGACTTTTAGGGTACTTTCCCTAGATTTCTATGCTTTGGGAGCCACCAGCTGCTTGGTATGACTGTTCCACATTTTTGATGCTCTCATTGGTCTGTTGATCTGTGAAAAAGTCCAGACAAGTACACTTGTACTTTCTTGCAAGCTTAATCAAGTACACTAAAAGGTGACTTCAAGCTCACCAGACAGTAAAGGAACATCACACAGTGCTTAGGGTGGCAGCCATTCCATCAAAGATTGCACCATAATCTGGAACATGGTCAATAAGGCAGTCTCCACCTTTGGATTGAAAAAGATCGATCACAGCTGTTTTGTTGGTTTTTGCCAGAGTACCATCAGCACTTAGCAAGAAGGTAGAAAACTGCTCCCACAAAATTAGGATAAGACTACTCTGAGATCAATATTCCTACTTTGATCTAATACAAGAAGTCTTTTAAGGAGTATCTTGTCATTATGAAGTGCACGTCTTTGCCAGCTGCTTTTACTTTTCTGGGTTTTTTTTGACTTGATCACTGAATGTTTTCAATTTCTTGCTTTTAATGGTAGAAGAAATATCCTGAGTAGCAAAAATCAGTTGGTGGTATAAGAAGTCCATCAGTGCAATTTCACCTTTCTCTTCAGAAGTAAGCAAGGCATTTGCAGTCTTACTAGTTGCAACAACACCTGAACTTAAACACACTAGTCCATCTTGAGCAGCATCAGAAGGATGGATCATGCATTTAGCAGTACACAGAATGCTTATTATGGCTATTTCATCATTCTAAATTCTTGTACTATCAAGATCTTTGTTTGCATATCTCTGGAGTCATGCCTGCCTTCACTTCACCCTGTCTCGTTATAGCAACTCTCCATTGTTGTTACAAGATCCAGTGATTTAAACTGCTGGATGGTTTTGTGTCAATCCAATCAAGCACCCTGGTGAATTCATTAGCTATACACAGAATGTTAAATGTGTCAGTGGGGATTGCTAGCTTAATTTTTTTTATGACTTCTAGGTATTTGTTTGCTTTGTTCAGACCAATGGTAATGATTTAAGGAAAGTCTGAAATCTCAGACACTGCATGCTTTCATACAGAAGTTTGTGTGCTTTCTTACTGCAATTATAATGGTGACTACTCAGAACACCATTAACCGATCCTTAGGTGACAGCTTCTGACTCTATCAAGAAGACAGTCTTGCATCCACTAATCTTTTGCCAAGAACACCTAGAAGTGACATACAGGTACGGAATTTGCCAAACTGCGCTATCAAATATCTTGGGTAGTCAGATTTATTGTGCTTTAGCATATATTGCTTGGTGAAAGGCCAAGACTACCTTCTTAATTTCAAGCTGATTAGCTGTATCAGTACTTTGTTTCAGAATAGTATAAACAGTAGACATTTCTGTTGGTGATGCCTCAATGAGTGGAAAGCAAATAGATAGCTAACTTCTTCGGAGTACAGTCATGTTGAAGAGCAGTAGGAAAATCTATCCAGCCAGTGAGTGTACATGAATCAGCATTGAGAGTCTCCTAAAAATGTGTGCCAATTCAGTTCTCGGTGCTGCTTCCAGGTTTGATCTGTACCTGTCAGCCTCTATTGGGGTGTGTGCATCATGACTCAGATTTTATAAACCTTGCCTCATGTTCTGATGGTATTGCTCTATCGCAAAATGAAGAGCTGTTTTTAGAGAACACACTTTATCACAGTCTCCCTAATGTTGGGGTTGATTCAGTGAGTGGCTCTGCAGCATTATTCCATTTGTATGGTGGTTGGTGCTACACCCAGATAGGGCTTCTACTTCAAAATCAATATTGTCCCAGAGTAGAATGAGTGAAGCATGCTTTGTAAAGCCCAGTGGAACCTCTGTGACCCTGGCAGACCAAGTCAGATCAGGGCTACAGGCCAATTAACTTGTGTATTAGTCTAGATCAAAATGAGTGTAAATGAAATAGTGTTCAGGTGTTTAAACTTCATGAAAAGTAATGGAATGTTACTTGTGTTGTCACTTATCTGTTCTTGTTATAATGTAAAAGCAAATATTTACATTGTGTATACATACTCCTGTAACTAAATAACCTATCAAAGAAATCTTGTGATATGCTAATGAAGGACTTTAACAGAAAATACTAATTTGAAGAGTGAGAGGCCATTATGTATGATGGTCAGAGGTCAAAAGACTAAGTGTGTTTTTTACTCATCGTCATCAAAGGAAAAGCCTATGTGGGTAGAGATACTGTCAGCTTGCCTTCTATTAGAAGAAGATATAAAAATGGATTCAGTACACTTTCAGGGAAGTGTACCAGATGCAAAATGGAGATCCCCAGGGACAATCTGTGTACCCTGAAAGACTTTTGGGAAATTAGCAGTTTATTACATCACTGCCATCATTTGGAATTACAAAATGTGACTGACTTGTTTTTGTTACCTGTTTTAACCTTTCAGTAACTCTCCTTTCCTTAGCTAATAAACTTATAGTTAATTTACTATATATAGAATTGGCTGCCAGCATTGTCTTTGGTGTAAGATCTGGCTTAAGTGGGGTAAGTGACTGGTATCTTGGGACTACGAACAACCTGGTGTGGTGTGATTTTTGGTTTAAATAATCTTATCATGAAGTCCAGCTAGTCTGGGTGGTAAAATGGACTGGAGAGTCTAAGGGGACTGTCTATTATTCCATGGTAAGACTGATACACTGATTCAAGATTGCACATTCGTTACTGGTTTGGTGAACTCTAATTATAGAAGACACCAACAGCTTAAGATATCTGCTCTGTTCTCTGACAGTCTGCTCTGAGGTAGGCACTTACAGTTGTGAGTCATTCCAAACAGTGTGACAACGTCATTAGCACCTTTAACAAGCTGTAGCTGAGCAAGGTTTGTGTCATGGCTAATTATTGTATTCCAAGCTGCGCAGTGTTCCAGGTGGCTTAGTATGGAGACCATTTGAGATGATCCTGTCAAGTGTCGAATTGTCAATCCAAAGCAAAGAGATTGTCTGTTTTCGACTCTTGGTTACAAGATAAACAGTGTCTTGGCAAAATGATATGAGTTTAAGGTTCACATCATCTGGAAGATCAACATAGCCAGCCAGTGCTGATGCTTCTGATGCTCTAGTATCCAGGCCATCAAAATTTTAACTGGAAAATTTTAAAGTTCAACTGACACAACAGATTTTGCAGCATCAGCAGTTAAATCAATTGATGTTGGTGGCCAGTAACAACTCATTCCAGAACTGTCATCCAGTGGGCTCTTGATGATTAGAGCATCATTGAACAGTAGTCTGCACATCAGTAGCTGGTGTACTTACTGTTGATAATCTATGGGGATGGTAGATCTGCTTGTGGTTGAGAATGAATTTGGTCCTTTTCACTCTGAGTTGTTTCTGTAACTGTTAATCTGTTAATAAGTATACTTGTTGACAGTGAGTCAATACACACCATCTGTTACCAGATTTGCCAGTCACTTTGAGGTATGCTCATTTATTAGGGTTACCTTCCTGGAGGAGGGTGTGTGATTCTATTAATGTGCTGCTTGTGTTACTTGTATGTTCATATGGCTACAAGTCCCCTCCCAATGGAGCTGTCCTGCAGGACCTAAGGGTTTCAGGGCTGGGTTCCTCCAGCCCCAGATTCAAATAACCCCCCTCCCCCCCCACAGATACACACAACCAGATTAGCAGACCGTGCTATTAACACTCTCAGCTGACCCCTTTATATGTCCCTGAACTCAGCAGGCTGGATGACACAGCACTTTCAGCTGCCACCCTTATGTGTCCCTTGCACCGCACCAGAATGGAGCACACTTATGAGCAGGCTGGATCCAAACAGCACTCTTTAGCTGCTCCCCTTATATGCCCCTAGACTCAATCAGGCTGGGTGACACAGCACTTTCAGCTGCCACCCTTATGTGCTCCTGGGCTCCATAGGCTAGGCAGAATAGCACTTTTCAGGTGCCTCCCACCTCACTTTACAATTGTTCTAGCAGTAACCCCCTTGATAAGCAAACGGCATAGGATTTTTGGCACTCCAAGGATCTTTGGCTTGGGTAAAAGAAGCATTGCTGCAGAGCAAGATAGGGAAGCCAAGAACACAAAGGAGTAAATGCATTTAGAGAGAGAGAGAAACTGGCAACCAGCTTGATTATAATAGTTAGTTTATTGCCAGGTATATAAAACTTATTATACTAAAAGTGATGCCATATAAGGAGAGAAAAACAATCTAATACTTACAATACAAGAAAATTACAGTATTGGACAAGGCTAGCCCAGTTTTGATTACAAAAGTAGAAAGTTATACCTGGATTAAAGAGAGAGAATTGGGGAAAGATGAGGGGGAGTCTCACCACTCCTTGCAGCTCAGAAGTTCCCAGGAGACAGGCTGTTCAGCTTAGGGTCAGGAGCGCTTGAGAGAGAGGCAAAGCCCACAACAGGATCAGTCAGGAAGTGGGGAAGCATGCAGTATTTGGGTCCAGGCATCAGAACAGGGGTTTGAATTTGGGTCGGGGTTTTTTTTAGAACCATGTTTGTTTATGGGTAAGCAGTGTCTCAATGAAGTACCCCAGAGTGGTTTTCTTTATGCTGGACAATAGGAGCCGATCACTCCCAGCTATGGTCAATGTTCCTTGAGGGAGCTCACAATGCAATCAAGCAGATTCAGTGTTTTGCATATCTAACTAGAATGGTCTGATAACTGAGGAGCTGGATGGGTGTAGGTGTGAGTTCATTTACATCAAGAGCAGAGATCTCCCATCATGCAGTGTGTCCCTGCTTTGCCAATCCCAGAGTTTAGTGTGGTCCCTGTTTTGGATTTTGATTGTCCATTCTTCATGCTAATTCTTGTTCCATCTTCGATGTAGATGAGGCTCCTGTTCTCCATTCAATGTGCTAATTGAGATGCCTCTTTTACATCTCCTATGTAGATGAGGCATGGGGAGTTGTCTTAATCCTATCACCCTTGTTTGGAGGGTTTTAGGTGTGTCTCCCACTGCCTTTCATTGCTTTTCTTTCTGGTTCAAGCAGAGGCTGCGGGCGGATTCAGGTGAGCCAGAGAGTGAGTAGGGGTTTTGCGCCCTGGTCCCCCAAGAACACAGAGCTGCCAGGTAACACATCTCAATAACGTTCTAGTGGTAAGGCATGTGAAAGATGAGTTGAGGGAAGTCATATTTCAGTCTGTCAATTGTAATACACACCTGCATGATTTCTAAAACCAGTGCCCTCTATAAGGACATGGATGGTAGTTGAAAGGCATGTCTTGTTACCATGATGTAAATTTATATTTATATCAAGATTTACTACAAACTTAAAGGTTAGAAAAATGCTATGATGTTTAAATTTCCATTATTCTCTGCCACGATTGTGGGAAATTATTATGAAAATGTCGCTCAATGGAATGCATCATTTACCTGTAATTTTAAGTATCAAGAACTTCATGCTTTTTTACAAGCTTTTTGAAAGTCTGGGTAAGTCTTTGAATCCACAATATCCCTTAGTCTACAGTGAGCCTTGGGTGGGATAGTGGCACAGAAGATCTTGTAGGCTTTTCTATACATCTGTTCAGCACAAGTAGGCTTGTTCTTATCTGCTGACTTTGTCAAAAATTTTGTGGTCTCTGTAACATGTTTTATGATACCAAACTTCAGCTGCCACACAATTTTGTTCGTGTGTGTTGTGAATGACAACGCTCGGATCCTCTCTCAGCTTTCCTGCATCTACAGTTTCTTGCGTATATGGACCACAATGATGTGTCATTTCCTTTTCTTGCAAGTGATTCAGATGATAGAAAGGACTGGTTCAGCAGCATGAACAGAGAGGCGAGATCTTGACCGAAGTGTCTTCCTGGGGCTGGTCAAAGTTGTGGAACTGGTGCTGGAAGTAGACTCAGTCATTCAGTTTTTCCTGTAATACTGACTCCTGAGCACAGTGTTTTCTTGCATACCCTATGGGCTTTTGTCTATAAAATGCTTATAGCAGGTGGAGTGGAACACTGCATTACTGGGGATAGTCTTTTGACAAGCAATCTTGAAATATATCACCATTCAAGTTCAACTGTGCTTGAGCAAGTTCGTGGTATTTATCCCACCTGATGTGTGTAAATGGTTGAGTGGACTCCTTGATTGAGACTGGATGGAAATAACCATGAAAACCAGTTATAAAACTGGATTTCTTTTAAATCATAGATGTTTGATGGGATTTCCTGGTCTTCACCACCATCCTTGAGCGTGAGCATGTTGGTTCTGTATGAAGGCGTGTGCTAACTAGTCAAATTCAAAGCCTCCAAGCTTTTACTATTGTCTCCCCTCCTGTGTTCCAAGTGGCTGTGTCAGTATCGGGTCTGCTTTTGAACACCTGCACACTGGATGCTGAAAGGTAAATAAAACAAAACTAAAACCACACCAGGTCTTGGAGACTAACATGAAGTCACTGCCTGAAAATCTTCATAGCTGGCAAAGTTCATTGCTGTGCTTGCAATATCCCATAAATACTAATTGTCGTTGTTAGGAAAATGTGGTGGTGCTAGGTACAAAGACCTTTATTGTGTTCCTCCTTTTCCTTCTTTTTGTTTGAAATTAAACTTCTTATCATTTGAGACATCAAAACCTCTCTGAAAGATGTAAAGACTTTGTGCAATTTTTCTACAGTGCTACCACCAAAGAAAATAAGCTGATTGTCATGAAAATACCTGCAACTTTGAATATTTAGGAAGAAATTCATTTAAAATATCCTGTGTTTATAATTCAGATATTTTGCCTGGAGTTAAAAAGGAACATATTAACAGCTATTAACACTGAACAGTGAGCATTGCTGATAATAGATACATCAGGAGTGGAGTAATGCTTTGCCCCAGTAGTTTTATCAAACTAGAAAGATGGCTTATTATTACATTATCTGTTTGCATGATCAATGAGGAAAATTTTGGTGTACAATATGCAATAGATGGAACAGACTTCTGGGCTTTTAAAATAATTTCATCTATACTTCAAAGATAAAATAAAATTTTTTTTGAGCATTTTAAACATGTTTTCACCCGTGTATTATACATAAGCTGTATGATTCCTTCACTAATCATTTCAATACATTTTTGAATGTATGTCAATCATTTTGAACCATCTTGGCCCCAGATTATGCAAGTATTGTAGAAATTATAGCCAAAAAATCAGTATGGTGTCAAAATTGGTTCACAACCAGGTAACTTTTGAACGTGCCATAACAGAAAACCACAGGGTTTCTTGCAAAGAACTTTTAACACAAGATCCTGCAGGCTATTGCCTACATTCATTTATATAGAATATGTTGTTGTGCCTCTCTTGCCGGAATGGAATGACAGAATAATGAGCACACCATATGGCCTATTTGTGTGGAGTTCGGCGCAGGTAATTTTAAAATGTTCTAGACCAGGGGTGTCAAACTCATTTCCTATGGCGGGCCACATTTAAATTAAATTTAGCTTAAGAGGGCCACACATAGCATACACCTCATGCACACAGTGCTTTACAGACTCTACTCTCTGCCGTGAAATCTCCCGGCAAAGTGAAATTCGGCGGCAGAGTAGGAGAGTGGGACTCACAGCTGATGCAACATCTCGCGGCCTTTTAGTTTTTGCCACGAGATCTCGCTGTGCTGCACGCTGACGCAACATCTCGCGGCCTTTTACTTTTTGCCATGAGATCTCGCAGTACCATGCGCTGACACGAGATCTCGCAGACTTTTACTGAGCTCGGCTCAGAAACAAGTGCTGGGCCGGATAACGCAAGGCAGTGGGCCAGATTCGGCCCGCGGGCCTTGTGTTTGACACCCGTGTTCTAGACCATCAGTGGAAGAATTGTTAAAAATTCTTGATGTGGACAAAGTCTGAGTGTATGATCTTTTTCTTACATGGCTGTGCTGTCTGTCTCACCTCTGCAGTTGTCTGGGAAGAGTTGTGAAACTGTGTTTAAAACCGGGTTTATTTACGTAGATTTTAATTCTGATTTAGACCGCCATTTGGCTCAAAGGTAAACCATATGAGAACCATATTCTTCTGTGCAGGGAAGGTATACAGGTCGTTTGCAATGAATCTTCTGTAGCAGCTTGCTGAGAGGCAGAACCAGACCTGTCAGAGCAGAGTAAGAGTGGCCATTTTCTGAGATCAGTTCCAATCCCAATGTAGTGGGATTATACATACTGCTTCTTTTCTAATTTATCTTTCTTACATATGAAATCAGATTAATGTTGCTAGTATTTAATATGGGCCATAAGGTGTATTTTTAAAACATTTAAGAAAAGGTTATTGTTCTGAAGCACAGTGTCAAATGTATTGGTTCAAGTAACTTTTGGTTTAAAAGAGGAAAAAGCTACAGGGAATTGAGGTTTGCAAAATCCCTCATAAAATAAACTGCTTAAGTTAGAAATGACTCTTTTCACAGTCCATACCTCCCCTTCCAAAAATACCTTACAAAAAAACAAATCAGAAATTGAAGTATTTCATTTGATTACTCATTTTGTTTATGAAGGAGCACTGTGAAATTGGGGTTAATTGTATGTCGTGTATAAATAAAAATTTGTTGCATTGGAAACACTGACATTGTCTCTAAGAGGTGCACCTGAATTGATTTTTGTCCACTTCTCTCACATACTCATATATAATAAAATAATGTATAGTAGTGTAATAGCTTGTAATGGGATAAATGTTTTTATGCAATATGCATGTTTTAAATTACCCTTCACTTCCAGTTTGGAACAGAGCACCATGTATTTTGAGGCTAGTTATTGTCCTTTTTCCTTTCCTCCACGTTTTGTTTTCAGAGCGTAGTTTGGCCCTGTCTGCACTAGGGGACTGAACTGTTACTTGGACAAGTAAGATAGCACCATTATAGACAGCAACAATGCAGTGTGTCCATATTAACTATGCCATCTGGAACTCGGATACTTCCCTCAAGCTAGATCTTATCCTTCTTGGAATTTTGTTTTAAATAGTGAAGTAGAAAATCTGTCAATTTCCTCTGTGTCAAACTGCCTTTTATTTTCTAATTGCCATAATATAAATATTGTAAAAAATAAAATTGAATTTTGTCACTTATTTATATTGGTAACAGTCAAAAGCTTCATACCAGCTTTGTGTTTACTGCTTTGTTTTTAGCTGAGCTTTTATTTCCATGGAGCCTTTCCTACCATCCCTGGCATCACAGTTCAGCCTGTGTTTGGCCTGAAGTGCATAGCCTTCATGGGAACAAAAGATCTTGGAGGATTGGTCTGAAGTTGAAGCAGGATTCCTAGTTATCACTCATGCCAGTACTGGATCGTGCTATTAAGGAAACAATTGCTCTTGCTGATAACGATTCTTTCAGATGCTTGTTCAGGGCTGTTTGTTTAGGAAGTGTTTGATGGAAATAATTACGGCATATTTGTACTGCTGCTTCTCTGAAAATCTTCTGGAAATACATGTATTATCCATGGTGTATTGGTTAAAATTCTGTTACTGTTCCTCAGCATGTTTAAATCAACCTGAGGAACCTTTGTGAATTGTATAGGTTTTTTGACTGTTGTGAGTTCATCATTAATGTATAGTATATGGTGTCATAACTTTATGTTAAAGTTATTGGCTGGTAGGTATCTGACTAATCATGATGCCCCAGTTATAAAAGGAGTATCCTTGCAATTCAAAGAGAGATGTACTGTGATACAATGCAAGTCATGTTTTTTATTTTTATACAAAGCATTGGGGTGCTTCCCCTTTGGTGAGTGCTTGACGTTCTATATGCCCCTTCCAGTTCTATTAAAAAAAAAATTAGCTTGAATTTTTGTTTCCTTCTGTCTGTCACACTTTACTCTCACCCTTCTCTATGTAGCTATCCATCCTTCCATCTGGAGGAAGACTGAAAGTGCTTCCTTTTTCACCCCCTCAGCACCAATCCTGAAGTGTTTGGAAAAGTCACTGGAGGGTGACATAGCTTTCCTTTTCACCATCCTAATTTTTTGATAGTTGCTGTGGCAATTGTTGTGATGTCACAAGTGCCTTCACTCTGTGATCAAATGAAAGACTATGGGTTCAGAAGCAATAAGTTATTGTTTAAACACACAACTTTGGTAGCTAGCAAATTTACATTAAAAAAAGTCAACTGGAAAATGTCTCTCAGTATATCAGATTGGTTTCTTAATAGGTTTCACATGGAATGTAGACTTGAAATATTGTTAAACCTTTTTAAAACAATGTAGGTTTCAGTCGACAACAGATATTCTATTCTGCTGAATTGCAATAAGATTTAGGTATCCACTACAAATAGCTGTTACCAACATGTGCTATAAATTGACTGTATATTCAGATAGTAAGGTTGTAAGGATGTGTGTTCTAAAAATCTGTAGAAAGCCATATATAGATCTTTGTCAGAAAAGAACTTCTGGTTATCATTTACTTGAAAAACTGAGATGTATCGTCTTTTTCAAAGCCTTAATCATCATGTTTTATGTTGCAAATGCTGTAGTGTCCCATTTGCCTCAAAGATCTACTTAGCACGTATGAATCCCTGAAACAACTTGTAACTGTAATCAAACAGAAAATGATAAATTCTACCAGAATACCAAGAAATTATTTTGTCATTGGTGAGCCATCATTACTGAGCTGAAGAGCTTTCTGTGCCTCGCTCAATTCCTTAAGCTGTGTCACAGTTCAGACATTTATCAGGCAAAAAATTTAAAATGCTGTCTTTTCTATTTTACTATATTCCAAATAAGTCTTTATTCACTGCCAAAGACTTTGTTAATGCAGAGTTATGATTTCCTGGTGCCACCTCATGCCCTGACAGACTGTGGAGGGTGGCTAAATTTAAACCTCAGAATACCAGGAAATAAAGTATTAAGGTAGGAAGTTTTGTGGGAGACACTAACTTTACCCTCCTTTGAGTGATGCCCCAACCTGTCCCTGTCTGCTTATAGGAGTATATCCTTCCTGAAGATATGGTGAATGGGTGAAAGTGCACAAGAGTAATGGGGAGAAACTCTATACTAGGATAAGAGGTGGGATGTTAGTACCTTTTTGACGAATTTGGAGTAGATAAGTTGAATTTCATTTTATTTGCTAAACTGGTCGAGTTTAAAGCCTAGGGCTGAGTCTTGGAATTTAGGTCAGGCTTAGCAAATAAAATCTAGCTAGGCATATCCTACATTCATCCACTTTGCCTAATCCTGACAGCCAGCCAAAGTTGCTAGATGTTAACAACCTGTCCATCCCTGTTTTAGGAATTCTTTTCAGATTTAACCTTTCGGTTAGCCTTGACTGAACTTTGTGGTGCACTGTGATGTGTCCCCAGACAGCTAGTGCTCATTAAGGCAGTAATGCAGCTCAGAAGGCAGAAAGGGAGCAAGACACCAAGGGAGTGCAGACACTTCACGTTCCACTAGCACACAGGATGGATATAAATTGATTTTTTTTTTAAAGAATAAAAAAAATCAGATTTTTTATTACAATTGGATTTTTTAAATTTTTTTTATTTTAGTTTTCTTTTTTAAAATAAACCCATAGAAAAGGAAATCCTCTGTTAAATATAAAGTATGTAAAGGCTTAAACTTTTTATAATCTCTTCAAACATAAATAAACAAATACACTAAAAAATAAATATACTGAATACATGAACTTCTATCAAAAAGTTGGAGTTGAAGGCTGCTTTACTATCTGAAGAGAGATGGTTTCCCCCTTGACTCCAACTTCTGAGGTCAATCTTTATATAAATACGGTACAATAGGTCATGTACTGTATTAAGGGTTTGATCCCAGGGGCTGTGTTGCTGATTGGAAGAGAGTGACAAAGTCATCATAGGCATTGGGATGTGGCCTCTGACTCCAGGAAACACCATAATGTATATCATGAGAATCATCCACTGAGCCTGCCTGGGTGGTCTCATACTCTTATTTTATAGCTTCTCCATACCTGAATTCTGGCTCAGTTCACAAAATTCACTCCACCCATAACTAGGATGACTCTTCCTCTTCCCTATGAAACTCCACCCTCTGGCCAGATCAGAAACTGGAGCCAGGCAGTGGTGAGAGCTGCTCAGGAGGCCTGGGTCACTGTGGGGAGTCCAGGACCCTCCACCTGCCCTGAGAGGGGTTCTGGGGTGCCCAAGAGCATGTCCTCAGCTGCTAGGGTGTGCTGCCCAGCACAGGTGAAAGGTCCAGGACTCCAGAGCTCCCTGCAGCAGTCCAGGCTCCCGGAGTGGCTTTTTCTACTGCCTGGTTCCAGCTTCTGGCCAGGCCAGGGGCAAAGGCCCATGTCAGCTTCCCTCCCCACTGGGAAGAGGCTGGCGCTGCCCCTGGACAAAGGCGGAGCAGCACTACAGGGAATCTAGGACAAATACTGTCATTCAGCCTGGGACCAGGACTTGAAATGTACATTTCGGGACTGTCACATCCAATTAGGGAGGAGTAGTCACCCTACCCACATTAGAAACTTAATCTTAGCTAATGGAAAAACACTGATTTGTCCAGTAACTACCAGTCCTTGTTTCTGGATAGTCCTGGATGCTTCATGTAAATGGCCTTGCTTTGTCACCTTGCATGTGTACGCAGATACAAAGAAGCAGAAATCCATGGATTTATCAACTGGCCCCCTCTGTCTTCTAACAAAGAACTGTAGTGCAAAAGCCATGTGAGTTACATGAGCAGAAGCTTTGGATTGTTAGTTCGTTTGTGTTTCTGGGAGCTGGGTTAGGTGAGAGTGTTATGTAACAGTGGAGAAGGAACAGAGTGTGCAACCAGAAAGGGGGCAACCCTGGTATCAAAGCAGCATGTTACAGGAAGAAGAGACAACAGGAAGAAGGGTCAACATTGTTCAGAATTTTTACTGTTACTGTGGACTTGTGAAATGACTTTTTATTCCTCCATATAATCAAACCTCCAAGTGAAGATTCCTGTTTAAAAGTAAAGTTTTATTAGACATTTTAGAATTTTAACACTAAATTATTTTTCAAGCTGTGATTTGTTGCTAGAGATGGGATTTAAATAGCTAGATAAGCCTTTTGATTTTTAACATTATTTTCCCTATAAAACTGGGTTTAGAATAAATTACATCATTTAAACAGTGGCACAAACAGCTGCAGTAGATGGAATTTTTCTTTTACAATCTCGTTTCCTCGAAGCAGTGCATTGAATAATGGTGAGTGAATGACTTTTTCCTCACCAATTTGTTTAGGGTCCAATTTAGACAGAAGGAGTTATGAATGTCTATCACCTGCAATGTCTACAACTTAGTCATCTGCTGGTACCACCAGCAGTGCTACAACTAAAAGTACAGGAAATTTATTGTCTATATCAGGAAAAAAGACTGCATCATCCAATAATATCATGGATATGTTCATAAGGATCAGCAAATTCGAGCAAGTATACATAAATGAAAGATTGCTTGGTTTATATATGCAACAAATTCTTCCTGTCATTTTTGTTCAGAACAGACATTTCATTGACCTTGCCCTCTAAGAGAGCTATGCTGAGATTACTTAATCATGGTAAACTGCAAAAGAATGGGGCAGACAATTCCTCAAAAACTTGTGGTTATTTCTAAAATTAGATTCACGAAGCCAGCAACAAAACACATTACCAACCAGATCAATGAATATTTCAGATCTTACCTAAATACACGCTTACAGCCAATTCTTATGAACTAAACTATTTATTTATTTATTTATTTATTTTTAAAGTATTGGTTAAAAAGATCATTATACATGCGGGTAAAGTCCACAGGTCAGTTTCATAGAAGAGATGTTAAGATGAATTGTTAAGTTCTTTCAGGATCAGTTTCAGGTTAGAGTCTGAATAGCCTGTGTATAGAGTTTGCTCAAATTCTCTCATGAGAATTAGCTGGGTGACATCAATCTTGCAACTTGAACATCCCCTGATGAAATTCAAGCAATTCTGAGATAATCAGGATCAGGACCTTAGAGTCTTTTTTTATAGACACTTGGCAGGGTATTGATATCTTCTTGACCATAAGTGTTTCCTTGAGTGAATAATAGATCATTACTTGTGGCTTTGACTTATCAATACCTATTTCCTATGCACACTGGTAACTAGCTACATTAGTAAAAGGTAATCATCTATCTTCAGTCATTCACAGGTATTTATTACAGACTTCAAAGAGAAACAAAAGACAGCGATATTAATATATTCAAGTTCCATCTAACTGTTAATATCCCCCTATGATTTCTGAACTAACAGAAAAAAGTGGCAGACAGGAACTGTTTGTCTACATTGTTAATCTCTAACAATATAAGTGTAAACATAGTGATTGTATTTGTCATTGTTCCTCCTAATTCTATCAATACAAATCTATTTAACATGGCTTTGATAGCTATTTACAATGAATGGCTCTAATCAACATTTATACATCTTTTCAATATGTTTTTAAAGGTTGAATTTGGGTCATTCAGCCTGTTAGGGCTTAACCCTTTCTGTCTTAGTGTCACATCTGGTTCAATCATTAGGATGAGGTTGCACTCCACCCAGCAGAGCAGACATTACTTGAAGATTGCTGGATACAGTGTCTGAGAATCAGATTGAACAGTGTGCAAAAAACATTGATGGGAAGTTCCTTAATCTGACTCTTGAGAAGTATACACCATGATCCAGTAAGATTTGCTTGTGTAACAACAGAAGATGGGATTGTCTATCTTATAGAAACATTTGATACATGAGGAAATGTGATACAGCAGAATATTTAAAAGAAAAAGCTACAACAGACTGAACAAAAATTCAGGCGTCAAGGGCATAGCATTGTCACTGACAATGCTGCAAATGTAGTAAAGACGGGAAGAAATCTAGAAGTTAACATAGAACAGAACCTGAACTTATAACATATGGGTGCAGTTCTCATTTGGTGTATCTTATTTAGCCAAAGACTCAAGTAGAACTCCAGGAATAAGAGAAAACATTGTTGGAACTGCAAAATACTTCTGTAACAACCACTTTGTTTCAGCTTCACTGAAAGGAGCAGGAGGATCTAAACTAATTCTCCATGATGTATGATGGAATTCAGTGGTTGACTGTTTTGAGCTGTTTACTAAGAACTGGCCTATTCTGATGACAATTTGTAAAGAAAATCTTGACAAAATAGATGAATCCATCATAGCCAAAGTAACCAACATCAGACTAAAGAGAAATATAGAAGATATGCTAAATGTACTGAAACCTATTGCTGTAGGATTGGATAAACTACAGAAAGATTGTTGTTGTACTGATGATGCTATTGAAATTTGGAAAACACTTCAAAGATACTGAAGAAAGAAATACCCAGTTAAATTTTAGGCAGTGAAGAAGCAAATACATCAAGCACTTAACTCCACCTCATTTTTTGCCAATATTCTCACCCCAAAAAACAGGGTACATCTGTCTACTGAAGAAGATGCTGTTTTGACATGCGCATCTAGTAATCACTCATCAACCATGCTAAGCATAACAAATTTCAGGCCGTATTTGCTTCGTTTGGACTAGTTCATTCAAAGTTTAGGAAAGTGGTGTGGAAAACGTTACATACCGTAACTCTTGGTTTTCTGAGGTTTAAGTTTAATCATTTGTACATTCTGCAAGAGCATGAGGTAGTGCTTAGGCAACTTTAACTCTGCATTAAGTTTTGGGCAGTGAATTTCCTTTGTTTTAAAGGAAGTGATGGTAGATGTGCTTTCATAGTCCATTGTGGTCCAAATAGAGAGAGGGAAAGGGAGGGAGCCCAGAGCCCTTACTTCAGTTCAGGGACTAGTTTAGAAGAAAAGGGCTCTGCATGTAGGTATGCAGAATAGGAGGCTTAATGGGATGTTCTCATCTGACTTGGAGCATTGCATTAGGATGAAAATAGCTTGAAAAAGCTCTGAAAAGTGAGCGTCATTTATTTCAACAGGTGTTCTCTTGCATTCTCCTTATGATCACATCTGTATGTGCCTTTGCTGTGAACTGAGCTCGCCTATTATCAATTCTCCACCCTCTTTGTCAGAATTATGTGCCTGAGGCATGCACCCGATACGCCTGTTTCTGGTTCCTGGCACTGACCTGGTACGTTTCACCAGCAGAGTTCAGCAAGCCTCTTCTGGGACAGAACCAGTTAATTTGGGCCAGTATTTTTTCATTGGTCTATTTGGTGTCATTTTATACTCCTTCTGTTATTGTGGCAGTTGTTTGTGACAATCTCCCTAAGCACATGAATTTTAGAGCATTTTGAAAAATCAGCTCTAGCATTCCTCCATAGTTAATGCCTGCACTCAGAGTAAATCAGCACAAAGCACTCTCACACAAATCAGAACGCACATGTGGAGTTGTAATGTGCGTGTCAGATATTCTCATGAACCTACGAAGAGCAGGATCTGAACTCATTCTTTGGTAGTGCTTGGCTTCATGGATTACTGGCTGTCCTTGTAGACACCAACTGATTGCAACATGAGTAAGCTTTCTCTATCCAGTTGGCCACCACGGCACTTCAGTGGGAATTGCAAGAGCTCCAGTCTTGTGATGCGTGCACAAATCACTTTCTTTGGCGTAAGAACGGCCATACTGGGTCAGACCAATGGTCGATATAGCCCAGTATCTTCTCTTCCGACAGTGGCCAATGCCAGTGCTTCAGAGGGAATGAATCATCAAGTGATCCATCCTCTGTAGCCCTTTCCCAGTTCTGGCAAACAGAGGGTAGGCTGTGCATGCAAGTTTATAGAGTCAGTCTAATAACGTTTAAATATTGGTTTTCTGACTTTGTAACTGGGTTCCAGAGGCTGGCTAGCTGTCAAATTCAACCAAGTAAAACTCAGTTTAGTGCAAGTCAGACCTACAGCGTGGGCCCCCAGGTGTGTGCACCGAACTGGCAATATATATAATGACCAGCTTTTCTTTCCAGGCTCTGTGTCTGTGGAACCTCTAATCCAAGTGACCCCAAATATGCAGTGTTAACCCTACCCTGGGCCCCAGTAGGCGTTTTCAAGACTATCTGTGTGGGCATATGAATTTTAGAGCTCTTTGTAACATCAATTCTTAACGTTGGAGCTGGCTTAACTTTAACTATAGTGTGGCAAGGGCTGCCTCATAATATAGCTTCTATTTGTTTGGTTGTCTCTGGCAGGTGGAGGGAGAGAAGTTGTGATTTCTCTTCCCACCATATTATTAAAGATTAAAGGTTTGGGATGGATTTAGGTGTAACAGTTAATGACTACAGGCCAGAGGGTTGGAAATAATTGTCTTATGTGTAGAAGTGTTTGGAAGGACGGCATGTTTCCAAGGAAGCCAAAATTAGTCTTGCATCATAACAGAACATGGCTGAAGCTAATGGGATGTTCGTATGGGTATCTCTGAAAGTTCTAATGCTACAGACTTCTGGGTTTATTCAGCAATTCAGAAGGGGAATTAGAACTCTCTAAACATAACTGCAGACTTAGCTTAGCATAAAAGCTTAATTTCCTGGTGTTTGGGGACCTGATCATAATTCATTTATTGGCCAAAGACATTGCTAGGAGGCAGGGTGGATTGTTTTCAATCAAAGTGATTTAAATCACCAAGAGAAAATAATTGATTTAAATCAAGTTTCCCACTGATACTTCACATATTTCTTAAACAATGGTGCATATCTGAGCACTAAAACATGTTAATTTACAACTCAATACAGCATTTTACAACATGTAGGAGGATATACTTTGTGTAATATTTTAGATAACTTGATTTTTATTAATTTAGGAAATAGTACATAATACTCATTCGCTGTGTCAAACTGCAGATGCAGTACATTAGGAATGGTAAGAACTAAAATGCACACGCGCACACACACTTTATTAAACTAAATCTTAAATGTTTCACATTTGCAATTGCAGCAGTCTCCTGAGTTGCCAGCTGACAGCTGTCCTTAAACTCTCTTCTTTTTTTAATTTTTCAAATTTTATTAACTCTAACAGACAAGTCATCACAACACTAAATGTATGCTGGTCCTTAAAACTTCTACTAGTAGCTCTCATCTTCCCCACTCCCACTGTCATTTTTATTCATAGACTGAAACAGAAATACAAATTTTCCTGCTTTTTCAACTCCGTCGATTTCTTAGCTTTAAGTGAATAACACCAAACGATGAAAATATTCTCTCTGTGCCTGCAGAGGAAGCTACTGCTGTGAAAAGTTGGCTTAGCAATTGAAGAAACTCTGTTTCAAGGTGCCTGGCTAATGGTTTCCACCAATTCAGGGGAGTGACTTTGCTCAAAACATCATCAGTAAACATGTACTGTTTAAATGGTTCCACTTCAGCCCTGAAATTTATTATGACTGGAATAACTGAGTAGATTTTGAGATGCCCATACTGTGGCAACATCATCATCTTCAGAAGTTAGGCATCTACCTTTTATATATGGAGTCGATAACGTTTGCAAGAAAATGAGGTGGAGTTAGTGTTTGATCCATTCACGTCTTTATTACCTGCAGTTTAACATTCTGGTGAGAGATTTCTTCTATGTTTCTTAAAGTGCCTTCCAAATTTCAACACTATTAGCGATGCAGCAACAATTTCTCGGAAGTTTTGTTTAAGGCTACGGTTATAGGCTACAGTATACTGAACATATCCTCTGCATTCCTTTTTAATCCAACGTTAGATACTTTGGATGAGATACTTGCATCTATTTTATCACGGTTTTCTTCACGTGGTTTTATGAGAATAGGCTGGTTCTTAATTGATCAAAACAATCAACTGCAAATTCATCACACACCTTGAGGGTGAATTAGTTTGCATCCTCCTGCTCTCTTCAGTGAAACTGAAGGCCCAAAACTTTCAAGAAGCAAGAGCTGGTAGTTATGTATGTAGTTAGTTCATTTTTATGAGACTGTAAGTGTAGGTTTAGCATGTTTGTGATGAGATTTAATTGTAACTTATTTTTTTAAATGAGAGAGAAATTTAGTATTTTATTGATTTAAAAAAAATAAATAAATCCGATTTAAATAAAATTCCGATTTAAAAAAAAAAAATTTTCATCATTGATTTTTATCCACCTTGCTTGGAGGGATTTAACAAGAGGCCTAATTGAAGCTAGAAACCAAACTACCTGGAGTATGAAGTGTGGTCTTTGTATTAGGTAATTAAGCATTTGAAAAGCAGCCATTAATTATGAAGCCATTTTCTTTCATAATGGACCATCTCATAGAAAGAGGAAAATGAAACTGTTTTGCCATCTCTTATTATTGCTGTTTTCTGAAAACATGAGACAGAAATTAACAAGTCTGTCTAAATGGGGGACAAAAGAGGAGTCTTGGTATCTGGACAGGAAGGGAGACTGCCAGTCTCACCAAAGGACTTTCAAGAGATATAAGTTATTCAAGTTTAGTCCACAATAACTATTCCAGACAATTTTCCCATGTAGAAGAGCCCTAAGTGGCTTCTATTCCTGTGTCAGGGCAAGGCCATGCCAGTTTTCCTTCCTGCTGTTTGGATAATCTGCCCCTTTGGCAAAACAAGACCGCCACGATAAACAAAATCAGCAACAAAAATCCCTCCTCTTTTGGGAAAACTAAAGCCCAAAAGAAAACAAAACTCTTGAATCCTTGGCCTAGTTTCTCACTCCCTGGCCTGCAGCTGGGTATAAAGAGGGGGTGAAGGGTGGCTTTCGTCTTCCCACTCTCAGAAGCTACTGTCTAGGATTGTTAAATGGAAAACAGGTGCCCATTCTGGCCTTCAAACCCATGTGGCTGCTTTTTGGCCAGGTCATTTCTCCTCTGCTTCCAAAGTTGCACCCCTTTGGTGCAGGAACTCACACCTCTAGGTCCAGGGCTTTACCAGCTGTCTGCCCAATGAACAGTTTACACCTTTCCAGGGGTCTTTACAGTCGTATATGCCTCTGCCCGTCTCCCCAGCTCTTGCACAGGTTTCTTTCCTCAGCCCCTGCCAAGCTCCTTGCTGCAGGTTTTACCCAGAATGTCATTTCAGTGGAGCTGTTGTTGCTTATGAGGGAAGGGAACTCATTTATATTGTTCCCTATTATTCTTCTGTCCCATTCATTCTGGAATGAAATCAGTAACAGCCCTGTCAAGTATCTTAGAAGACAGCGCGTTCTTTTGTATACTCTTTTAGGTGAACTGCACAGAGTACAAATACTGGGTCCTTTCATTTGCTGCTTTGATAGATGAAGCAGTTCTGAGCTTAACCATGTTACTCCCTTGTGTAACTGTTTATAGGTCTAAGACCAAAGTGATTAGAGTGGTGATGGGCACATGTGTTAATCCCATCGCTTCTTTTTTTCATTTACTTGATTTTATTTTCGAGGCAGGATGGTGTGAAGCAGTGAGCAGGATGGATTTTGAAGGGTAGAGAGAGACTGAAAGCAGAGAGATTTTGGCAGCATGCTTATGTGCTGCTTATGGTGCAAATTTTCTGCAGCCATATGTTCTAAATGTTCATAGGTAGAGCTCATAAATGTCTGTAAGATTCAAATTTTGTCCTTGGACAAATTAGCCCTCTTTATAGAAATTTCCTTAGCAGTGATCTGAGACCCTCCTTTTCTGGCAAAACAAAATTCCTGTTAATGTGTCTACCCTTAGTAAAACACATGATGTATCCTTTCCATTATTCCCTCTCAGGAAGTTTTTGATTGTTTCTGTGGAAACTTGAGACTTTGTCTATGACTTATCTCTTACCTGAGGAATTCGTTCACTGCCTTTGTTGACTGGGTGCATGTTATGACCATTTAACATGACACTTTACTGTTCACTATTACATTTCTGGAAAAAATAATTAACAGCATGAAAATTGTACTTTCTTCTATATGTAGAACGATAATTCCCTGGGAAAAGGAGTGCTTGGTGTGTATTTTAAAAGTGTAATGCTTGGTGTGTATTTTAAAAGTGTAACTATCTAAATACAGGTAAACTATACGCTCACAAATCTTATCTCAACTCTGTAGCATGAGGTATTTGCTATTGCGTTAGTACTGAAATCTCATGTTGGTAATTCCCAAGTCATAAGAAATTCTAGTAAAAATGAAAGTAGCAAGCCAACTTATTTAGAGTGTTACTTTAGTAATTAGAGTAACTGTTTTTACAAAAACTCTCAAATAGGTTACAATTTTTAAAAAATTGTGAAAATAAGACCTGCATATCTTTAAGTAAATCAAGTGTGAACTCTTATATCCACAATATATGTATTTCCAGTTTATTACCCCTTGTGACAGTTTAGGGAGCTTTTAGTAATTTGTCTGCTTGATAGCAGGGGTAAAGGATAAAAATACCAGAGGCAATTTAATCCCAGTCATTCAAACAAGACAATTTGGTTGACCACCTATTGTTTTACATATCCAGCAAGAATGCCCTGATGTATGCAGTGCCCTGTCTTTTTTCATTGCATCATGGTGCCATCAGTTAGTAAGCTTACTTAAATGTCTTGATCATTCACTTTATACCATATTGATGCCACCCGTTGGGGGAAGAAGGTGAACAAATTGAAAATTGAGCATCTTGATTGGCTGGAATATTCTAGAACGAATATTGTACATATATCTTTATTTGCAGACCAAACCATCAGTGAACATGATGGCTTACAAAAAACGATTGTAGGCACCCTCTACTATAGGAGCCTCTGAACATAATTGGGAGTGTTTTATTTGGGAAGATCCTGAATGCTGCAATCCAGCCTTGGAGACTGATTCTCATGATGCTTTGGATGGAAGAGCAAGACTTTTGTTTTGAGGGTATAAAGGAGAAGCTCCATCTTGGTGGGGAGCTGGGATTGTTTTGTGGAGCTCTGTCCAAGCCAGGAGCTGTTGCTAAGCTGTTGCTAGAAAGGCAGAAGCTTTTGCTGTGTTAACTGTTAGGGTTTTGACCAAGCAGTGAGCCACAAAAGTTACTGCAAGGTTTCACTGGAGCCAGAGCAGAGATTGTTGCTGTGTCCAGAACTGACTGAGGTTGGCATGCAGTGAAAGCAATATGAGTAACCACCACCATGGTTTGGGAAAATGCTTGCAGGGGAAGGGGGAGAGCAAAGAGACTTTAAGGTGTTTCCCTGAGTCTGAGATGAGAAGAAATGGCTTATTATTCAAGGTTACTGACCTCTGATTATAACAACTCCCATCTTTAGAGGGGTTGTGCAGCTTGGAATGATCCCAAGTTACAATTGCTCTGTTCCCTCTTGCCTTTGCTGGACTGCTTTACTGGACCAACAGAGTGCTGTCCCCAGCTTCAAAATCTTCAAGGCCTTCCACAGAAGCATCTAGAATTATGAAATTCAGAGGCGTGCACACTCATGGGTGAGATAAATGGAGCCAGTGTGAAAGTAGGGGTTGAGTATCATTTACTACTATGAACTGCATTTATTAATTTATTTATTGAAGTGCCCCCTGCTGAATTGAAGTAGTTGGGACATTTTAATTAATCTCAAACTGTTATGTGTTTCTAAATTGTTAAGTCTTGTTAACTCTAAGAGCATATTATTTATAATTTGTACTTTTGAGTTTGATCCATTGCATAGATTAGCTCAGATTTACTCCTGGAGGCTCCCAAGGCATGCCAGTGAGTATGTATAGGACCCAGCCAGGAGGAGGCACTGCCAAGATTAATTTTCTTTATAAGTAAAAGGACTGCAGCAGAGAGTTGGATAGATGATCCCTACCTATCCAACATCATCACTGGGATATTCAGGATTTCCTATACTGTTGACAACATCAGGTGCCTGGGCACACAGGTGAATGTTGCCTGCTTCTGAGTAACCCAGGAAGGAAAGGAGGGTTTACACATTAAATAAGTTAAGACACAGTCCCTGCCCCTAAGAGTTTACATTTTAAACTGACTAGACAAACAGAACAGGGAAGGAGTGAGGAGGGTTCACCGTCATTAAACCTCCTCCCAACACAGTGAGAGGATGCACATCTATTAAGCTGCTTGAAGAGTTGGCCTGCTGCCTACCGAGCATAAATGCATTTTAAAATGAATTTTTTCTTTTATAGTTGGTATGTGTTTTAGTTTCATTTCATTTTTCTTTTCTTGTGTAACTGTTCAGTCTTGAATAACATTCACATTTAAATGCTAATCTAACATTTTTAAATAGATAATTCTTCTTTCTTTGGAATTTCATTTTCTTGTATCTCACATTTTTCTGAGTTAAAATAACTCATTAAGTAACTTGATTTTTGTAATTAAGCATAAGTATCTATCTGAGGGCTGGTCTCCGCTACAAAGTGGCTTAAGTACATTGTTCAGGGCTGTGAAAAATGTTATGCCCCATGCAATGTAAATAAAATGATCTGAGCCAGAGTGTAGACACTGGTAGGTTGATGGGAGAATTCTTACGTCAGCCTAGCTACTGCCTCTCAAAGAGGTGGATTTACTACAGAGATGGAAGAACCACTTCTGTTGCTGTAATTAATGTGTGTGTTACAGAAGCACCGTGTTTCTAGTGTAGACTAAACCTATTGGAGACCATAAACTCGTCCTCTTTCTTTGTTAGTCTTATTAATGTTCTAATTAATATTTTAAAATATTAACCATTTTTGATGTTGTTTGACACTGTGACCAATCAAATGCCCAACCTTATACTGAGGAAATGGTATATTGAGCTATATTAGCCCAGATCAAATCCAGCGAGGGACAAGTTACCTTTCATTATCTGAAGATATCCGATAACAAATGGCAAGAGACCATGAAGTGGCTGGTTGCTGCACTGCTTTCATGGCTATTAGCTAGCTAGACTTGTTGCGATAGGGAAGTAGGGGACTGTAGAAATAGGGGGTTAAGCAGAATGTTTCATGTGACTTGGTGAATGATTTCTGCATCATAAAGATGAGGCTTCCTGATCTCTGCATATAATTCCAACAGGCATAGTGTAAGTGGGAGCTCAATCATCTTTCCCAAAATGTAGCTGCTCAGTTTATAGTACTATACTGGAGTCAGAGAATAGTGTATATTTTAAGTATAAGCATTTATGTGTTGCATTTGTCTTGTTCCTCAATATTTAGAACATGTAGGGTAGAAAAGCTAAGGCACTTGTAAAATTTTCCATTGCAGCCTACTAAGTGGAGAGAACAGATACTTTTGGTCGTTTGGATAGATGAAACAGAAAGATGGCGCCTGGCCATACTTTGCCTTGTATGTTATTGTTTGGCACTAGCCTTTGGATCATGTGGTGATATATACCTATTCACTGAATTTATAATACATTAAAAAATTGCTTCATGGGACCTAATTCTGAGGCCATTTAAGTAGGAATTTGCTGTTGACCTTAGTCAGAGCAGGATTGGGTTTGTGAAGTTTAGAAGCCCCAAATTTAACTTTATATATAAGGTTCCATGCAGGAAGATGGTGAATCTCACATCAGTGTCTTCCTACATTAATGCATATTAGTGTGAAGTGCCCCCAAAGGTTTAGCACTCGATTTCTGCCCTGTGAGCCTTTTAAAGGGTGTGGGGGGGGAGAAAGGTAAGATGTATTACTATATACAAACTAGTGAAAGTTTAAAACAAAAAATAAAAGAGGGACAAGGAAGGGAGACTGGTGTGATCTAGTGAACCTGAAAGGATAACTTACTTATGAAACATCTCAACATTTTGTTGTATTTCATCTTCCATGTTACTGTCAGTTCTGTTTCAGAGCTTGTGTGTCACTTTCTTATGTGTTATCCATAGCTATGTCTTCAGAGGGAGAAAATAGCAATGTTTGAATGACACTATCACTATAGGAAATATGTACTTAAGTGTAGACTGACTTTTTGAAAAAGCATGATTGAGGTTATATTTAGCAAATTCATTTATCACAAAGTTTCAAGAAAATTAGTTTTTCTTAAAAGCAGGTCTAGAAATGAGTGAATAATATTGGTATGGAGTCAGACTTGAAGCCTTTTCTGAAATTCTTTTCTCAAGCTCTTGCTTACATGAATTATATTTACAACTCCCTAGAAGTAGGTAGTTCAGCTACATGATCCGCATGTGTAACCCTCTCTGTTCTTGCTTTGGCTTTCTTTACCTTTTTCTGTTGGTTTCCTAATGTTTTTTGTTACATTTCTAAACAAACTTTTAAAAAATGTAAGAATGATAGAAATATTTTTACCATTTCTTTAAAATTCCAGTTAAGTTTTTAAAACTAGGGCTGCAATATTTGGGTTTCAGATACTGCAGAGGAATAAGAATCTAAAATAAAATTGACTTAATTAATTTTCATTTTCCCATCTGAAATAAATGCTATCAGTAAACAATGAATGTAAGTAGTGATGAATAAACTTTAAAATGTTCACTCTGATAGTGTGTGGCTACTGTAAGTGTCCCTGCATAAGCTGTGTACCAAGTATTTTGGAAGATGTATCTACAGACACAGTGCAACCAGAATACTTAAATCATCATATTTTTACAATTGTAATAGTGATTAGTGTTGAGAGTAGCTTAAATGCCTAAATATGTCTTCCTAATGCCTGATGATCTTATTTCACAGAGATTCCTTTGAGGACTTTTTGAACGTTTATTACATTTGAATTAATTTTTCCAAAGAGTTTGACAACCCCAAAAGTATTTCTATATCAGTTCCACAGTGGACATTTCAATTATTGCTTTTGTCTGAGTTAGCAATTTAAACCATCTTTGCTAAACTGCAGCAGAACTTCTGTTAGGCCAAGTTTTGATCTTTTAAAATTGTTAGATGTCAATCTTTTTCCTGGGTCATCCATTGTGGAAAGTTCCTAGTACAAACCAAAACAGTTATTGTAACTTTACCACCTTGCAATGTCTGAGTTGTAACATTTATGTAATTGCTCTTTTAAAATACCTTGATTAAATTACCAAGCAGGTTATGCTTAGTACACCCTTTAGACATTATACATTTAACTGATTAACTCAAACCTTCATGTAAAAAAATAAAAGAAAGTCTTACTGTGACATTCCCTGGGGTATAGTCTGGACTATTGAACAACGGTGTGTCCTTTATTCTCCAGCCTAGGGTGCCTCTTTCACTACTTTGCTTGTGATCAACCACCTCTCCAGGTTTTGCTCTCTCACAGCCTTCAGCATGTAACTCACTCTCAACTACACAGTATTGAGTGGTGCTACCTAGCCACTCATAAATTACTTACAGGGCCACACCTGCATATCCCAAGTCCCAGCCTTGTTCCTTAGAAGTGTGCATTGTGCACTGTTCAGTATTCTTTTGGGCAGTGTAAGCTCATAGTAAGTCTGTCATTCCAATACTGGGTAATGATTATATATCAGCCTTGTTTATCAGGTACAGTTTCCCCACACATTTTAATCCAAACACACACTGGTTAAGATAAAACAAGTTTATTAATTACCAAAAGAAAGATTTCAAGTGATTGTAAGTGATAAGGTATGAAAGTCAGACTTGGTTACCAAAGAAATAAAAATATAAAAAACACAGGCTAATTCCTAACTTTACCAAGTTAATAGGCTGAAAAGCAAAAGTCTCACCATGAGCTGCAATACATTTCACAGGCTGCATCCCTTTCCAGCCTGAGACCCACTTCCCCATTTGTTCAGTTCTTTAAGTGTAATCATGAGCGGAGGAGAGGGGTGATGTGAAGGTCACTTTTTCTTATTTTTATATCCTTCTTCTCTCTTCATGAATTCCATCCCCTCACTCTCTCTCTGTTGGCAGGGTGTAGACAGTCTCCTGTGTATATAAATTAAGAACTGTATCTGGGATGAAATGTAAATTTTTTGTTTATACCTCCCTGTTGCTGAAGAATGTTGCTTAAGTAAGTGATAGCCCTTTTGACTTTGTTGATACCTGTCTGGGGTTGCCAGTGTGTCTTTGTCTCTGAAAAATGGTTTGTGGGTGTTACCCAGATTTACAGCATATTTCAGTAACAATCATACAGTAGAACCTCATAATTTCGCATATGTTGATACACTCATTTCAACAGGATAATAATGTTTAGTAGATATACTTCACACAAAATACATCATAACCAAATAGAAGGGGTAAACATAGGGTACAGGGTGTCACACCTACACCTAATCCATAAAATACCTTTGCTTTGGAGAGTTTAGATGTCACTTATAGAAGGTCATGTAGGTTGATGTTTTAGTACTTTATTCAACCACATAGATCAACACGTTAATACGCGATTTAGCTTTTTGGCAGTGTGGATTAATTTACATCAAAGCAATTTAAAGTATCAAGTTTAATCATGATTTAAATCAGCAGGCAGGAAATCTTGATTTAAATGATCAACTTTAATCTTGTTTTGCATTTGTACTTTAATTCTTTTCCTAAAGTAAGGTTGGTAACTATATTAAAACACTAAGTAGATCTCATCCTCTCTCACATTTTTTTTTCATATGTTGGAAGAGGAAAATAAGCTTTTCTGTTTTTCTCAGATCCCAGTTGTCGCCTTAACTTTGAATGAACTAGTCATTGAACTGAACTAGTTGAATAAACTGAAATTAAGAAAATATTTTCCTTAGATTTTCAATAGTGGCTACTGCTTTCACACTGGTTTAGCACTCTGGTAAATTCTAGTTCTAAGTGTTTAGCCAGTGACTTCCACCAGTTCAATGGTTTGACTTTTTTTTAAAACTTGGGCAGCAAACATGTACTCAATATTTTTTATGTAATTTAAATTATTTTTAACATAGGTTGTCATAATTTCAAATTTAACTTAAATAGGGTTACTTTTAAAAAATAAACCTGTATGAAATATAAATAAAAAAATCCAAATAGATTTTTATACACCCTGATTTTCTATTATAAGGATAGAAATAACCCTGTCTGTAGTACAGAACACTTTTCAACACCTCCTAGCTCTCTTATTTTCTCAAGTTCAGTTTGTACTTTTTCAGGGGCAAGTAGAATCTATGCTGGTGGATGGATTGCTTATCTTAATGTGAGCATTTCCTTTCAAACATTGGAGGTCTTACAAGGCATCTGTGAAGTCTATTATGCTTTCTTTATGCTATCCTGTGACAGTTACTGGTTCATCTTTATAGCTAACAGATTGGCAGGCTTTCAGTCAGAACACCAATAATATGCATTCTGGTGTCAACAGTTGAAGACAGATATTGATAAACTGGAGAGGATTCAGAGAAGAGCTATGAACTGTCAGGCTGGGAGGAGGTTACTAGCGGAGTCCCTCAAGGATCGGTTTTTGGACCTACCTTATTTAACCTTTTTATAACTGACCTTGGCACAAAGAGCGGGAATGTGTTAATAAAATTTGCAGATGACACGAAGCTGGGGGGTATTGCTAACACGGAGAAGGACCAGGATACTATTCAGGAAGATCTGGACCACCTTGTACACTGGAGTAATAGTAATAGGATGAAATATAATAGTGAAAAGTGCAAGGTCATGCACTTAGGGATTAATAATAAGAATTTTAGATATACGTTGGGGACGCATCAGTTGAAAACGTCGGAGGAGGAGAAGGACCTTGGGGTATTGGTTGATAGCAGGATGACTATGAGCCGCCAATGTGATATGGCTGTTAAAAAAGCAAATGCGGTTTTAGGATGCATCAGGCGAGGTATTTCCAGCAAGGAGAAGGAGGTGTTAGTGCCGTTATATACGGCGCTGGTGAGACCCCACCTGGAATATTGTGTGCAATTCTGGTGTCCCATGTTTAAGAAGGATGAATTCAAACTGGAACAGGTTCAGAGACGGGCTACTAGGATGATTCGAGGAATGGAAAATCTGCCGTATAGACTCATAGACTCATAGGTCAGAAGGGACCAATATGATCATCTAGTCTGACCTCCCGCACAAGGCAGGCCACAAAACCCTACCCATACACATTTATAACAACCCCGAACCCATGACTGAGTTATTGAAATCCTCAAAAATGAGATTTGAAGACCTCAAGCTGCAGGGAATCCACCAGCAAGCGACCCATGCCCCATGCTGCAGAGGAAGGCGAAAAACCTCCGTGGCCCCTGCCAATCCGCCCCGGAGGAAAATTCCTTCCCGACCCCAAATATGGCGATCAGCTAAACCCTGAGCATGTGGGCAAGACTCACCAGCCAGCACCCAAAAAAGATTTCTCTGCAGTAACTCAGTTCCCATCCCATCCAGCATTCCCACAGACCATTGAGCAGACTTATCTGCCGATAATCCAAAATCAATTGCTCAAATTAAACTATCCCATCATAACATCCCCTCCATATACTTATCAAGCTTAGTCTTAAAGCCAGATAAGTCATTTGCCCCCACTACTTCCCTCGGAAGGCTATTCCAGAACTTCACTCCCCTAATGGTTAGAAACCTTATGAAAGGAGACTCAAAGAGCTTGGGTTGTTTAGCCTGGCCAAAAGAAGGCTCCGGGGGGATATGCTTGCTCTATATAAATATATCAGGGGGATTAACGTTAGGGAGGGAGAGGAATTATTTAAGTTTAGTACTATTATAGGCACGAGGACGAATGGTACAAACTGGATATTAGGAAATTTAGACTTGAAATTAGACGAAGGTTTCTAACCATTAGGGGAGTGAAGTTCTGGAACAGCCTTCCGAGGGAAGTAGTGGGGGCAAATGACTTATCTGGCTTTAAGACTAAGCTTGATAAGTATATGGAGGGGATGTTATGATGGGATAGTTTAATTTGAGCAATTGATTTTGGATTATCGGCAGATAAGTCTGCTCAATGGTCTGTGGGAATGTTGGATGGGATGGGAACTGAGTTACTGCAGAGAATTCCTTTTTGGGTGCTGGCTGGTGAGTCTTGCCCACATGCTCAGGGTTTAGCTGATCGCCATATTTGGGGTCGGGAAGGAATTTTCCTCCGGGGCGGATTGGCAGGGGCCACGGAGGTTTTTCGCCTTCCTCTGCAGCATGGGGCATGGGTCGCTTGCTGGTGGATTCCCTGCAGCTTGAGGTCTTCAAATCTCATTTTTGAGGATTTCAATAACTCAGTCATGGGTTCGGGGTTGTTTATAAATGTGTATGGGTAGGGTTTTGTGGCCTGCCTTGTGCGGGAGGTCAGACTAGATGATCATATTGGTCCCTTCTGACCTATGAGTCTATGAGAATAATTAAAGTATTAGAAAATGTCTTATAATGAGACTTATCTTAACAGAGAGAAGATTAAGGGGTGACCTTATCAGTTTATAAGTACCTACATGAGGAACAAAAAATTGATAATGGGCTCTTCAGTGGAGCAGGCAAAGATATTAAAAGCTCAATGGCTGAAATGCGAAGCTAGACATTCACAACATAAATAAGGTGCAAATTTTTGACACTGAGGATAATTTACTATTGGAACAATTTACCAAGGATTATAGTTATTTGACCTTATTACCAGTATTTTGTCCTGAACATAAAACACAGTTTAGATTATGTACTCTTTCCTTAGCTGTAGTAATTTTTATACAATAAAGCTTAGATACTAAAGTCTATGGGGTGAGGGCTGTTTTTTGAGTACATTGTATAACATCAAGCACATTGTTGGGACTAAGTAGACAATAAATTAAAATTGGATTGTGCTTCAATATCCAGTCTGAGGGATATAGCTCTGCTGTCATCATTTTGCTGTGGACTAGGTGCTCATTCTATTCTCTAGGTCACTTAAAACACATCTAAAAACGTCATTAATTTCACAGGCTCTGCAACGTCTATTGCTAAAGTTAAGGTTAAATCAGCTTCCCACAGCAATCCGCACCTTGCACGGTCATTTTGACTTCAACATATAAGCCTTTCTTTATGAAGTAGTTGTATTCTAAAAAAATTAAATGTGCAATTTTATTGCACTTGATTTTGAGTTTTTCTGGAAACTTTTAGTTTGCACTGGGCACGTACAAGAGCTTTAGCACAGGTGTGACGCTGAGTGGAATATGAATGACCAGTCATCATAATGATATCAATATTGCAACATTACAATAATTTGTATGTGATATGCCACATCAGGTACCAATGGAAAGCTTATAATTTGCTAAGATTGATAAGCACATATATATGTATGTATCAGTGTTGTATTAAGTTCTAAATAATGTATGATATATCTATAACCAAAAACTCATACTACTGATGAGTGGCCAGGGCATGTAGGAACATGCCCAGGGACAGGAAACTCTAGGTCTTTTCCATGTCATGTGCTGAGTGGCTGTGTTTGGAACAAGTAGTCACATGACAAAGGGACATAAAAGGGAGCTGCACCATCCTCATATTATCTTCCTTCCTCTTCTTACCTCTGGATCAACTCATCTGCAACTGAAGCTGTGAAAGAAAGGAGTGAGATCCATCCAGGTACTGGATGTACACCAGAAAAACTGTACAAGCCTGCAAACTCAACAATTCTACTGAGAATCTGATATATAGGACTTTAGTCATTTGTATGCATCTGCTTACTTTGACCATTTAACATTTCTTTTTGTTTGTCTGTTTGTCCCTTCCTACCTACCTACCTACCTACTCATCCCTTTAGTTTAGTTACTCAAGGATTGGCTGGCAGTGTGGTATTTTGGGTAAGATCCAAACTTATACTGATTTGGCAATGTGGCTGACCCTTTGGGGTCAAGAGAACATTTTGGTAAAGGGAACAGAGTTTTAAATAACTGATCTCTTTACTGGATCTAGTTGCTGATGGAGAGCCAGAGACTGAAATACACTAAAAGGGGCTGTGTAATTTTTTTGTTTTATCTTCTTGATAACCAGTGTGGGGAATCAGAAGCACTGTTGGTAACTGGTTGGGGAATCTAACTGCAGTGCTAGCCACCAGTTTGGGAGAGTCAGCTCTCTTTTTTGCAGCCTGCCCTGTCGTTGGCATTTTCAGGTGGCTGCCCTAGGCACGGACAGTTAAAACAGATACTAACATAGTCACTGCAATACTGATAGCTTGATACCCATGCTTACATGGCCCTCTACTCAAAAATCAGGGGAATTTATAGCTCAAAGTTAAAGCTTTTTTCCTAGTAGGGCAAATCAAAATTGTTATAATAATTAGTAAAGGCACTCCTGAATGTGCTCTTTGAGCATCTGTGATTTATCAGGACTTAATGAATCCTGTCTCTTCTTTGTGACAGCACTGCATATTCTTCTGGCCTACAAGGTACAAGGGCTGATGTTCTTCCTGAGCAAGTGAGTGGGCAGGGTGAGGGACTAGTGCTCTCACGTTGTCTCATTGAAGCACGTGGACAAGAGCGTTCACACCTTATGAGAAAATTGCAGTAATGAAAAAAAAATGGGATTCAATAAGTTCTTAAAACTTTGTCCAAATTTTGAAAAGTCTGTGCTTGCTTTTTAATGTTTTCTTTCTCTGTTATACTAAACCAATGTGGGTGTGTAGAGTGAATACAGTATAAAGGTTTCATTGGCATGAGTTACATTACTTTGAACCACAAACTAGCTCTGCAAATTATCCCTCAAGTGCCAATAAACCCATTATACTACACCCACCACCATATTTTCTGTAGCCACATTTAGAAATGTTTGACAGCTTTAAAATATTGTATTGGTCTAGCTATACCCAAGACTGTAAAGTCATAAATCCAACTGTATGGCCCTTGAAATATGAGAAATTTATGACTAATACTAGTTAGAAACTGTCTAAAATTGTGATTCTATAAAACTTACTTTCGTGATTTTTAGTGTCCCATATCTGCAATCTATAAAGTTCCCATTAGAAGGCAGGATTTCCAGCTCATCTTCAATGTGATATTATACCCGTTTTTAGCCCTGATGGCTTATGAGGTATTAAACTGTTAAACCATGTCACTGTTACAGAACTAAATATTACCTGTCCTGTATCTCAGACAAGTAAAACTCTTTGGGAAGAAATACTCTGTTTGTGTAAAGGGAGCGTGTAATGGAGACATTATTTGCAGTAAGTTATCTAAAAAATACATAAATAAAGGTGTCTGTTCTGACAGATGCTTAGAAGTTTTGAATACTGGTAGTCCAGTGGATATAGATTGGTGGACAGTGCAGGGAAGAGATCAAAGGTACAAAATGTATCACATGGTTCAGCCATTTACCATATACAGCAGTATATATGCAATATGCATTTAGTTGTAGATATTAGAACACAACATACACTTCAGAAATTTTGTGTTTGTTTCCCCTGAAAAAAATGAACATAATTTTCAGACTTTTACTGGTGCAACAAACTGGCATATCATTTTCTGCAAGTTGTATTTATTCTTTGAACCCACTTGTCTTGCTGCTTACTTCCATTTGGGGTTCTTTTGGCTTAAAAGTGTATCATCTTATCCTTTTCATCTAGTGTATTAGCTTATTGCTATTTTTGAAGTTTGCACTCTGTAGCAGTTGGTAGCAGCGTTCACACTTTGTCTATTAAAGTAATTAATATAACTTCTCAAACACATGCTGACACATGACACACTTTTCTTCTACAGAATTCTTTCTAGTGAGTCAGTGGAAATTGTTGATTTAGTGTGTTACTATTAAAATTCAGTGGTGATTTTAAAAATATGCTGCTCAGCAAATGTGCTATTTTATTTATGATCAACCATGTCAAATGAATGGATACTTTTATGGTTTTGAGAAGTCATCTTATTATAAAGCTTAAAACTGGTGTGAATTTTGCTGTAGCAATCTCTGACAGATGAATTTTTAACTACCAGTTACATTTAGAGAATGTTAATGTACAGTTGTATTGCCATGTGAAAGGATGTAGTGTCATGCCTGATTAGCATCTCTCTTGAAATCTCATTAGTAACATAAATTGGATGAAATTTGAATGGTGATTTTCTCCAGCATTGTAATTGAATGTGACAGTGTAACTCGGGGGTTCTTGTGTGTTGCCTATAATTTGAACATGCTGCTGAGCAAAGAATGTTCATACAAGATAGAAAATAAATTCTTACAGCTGTGAAATTTATCTTTTCCTTATAATGAGATTTGGCTGCAGATGTATGCCCATGTCCCAGTATGGGATGGGTAGTGACTCTTCTGCTCATATTAAATCTTTGAGCAAAATAAATGTTGTGACCAAAATGGAAAAAGGTCTAAATCTAGTTTATTTTAGTTAGTTCACATCTCCTATTTATTGTAAAGTGTAAAGGATTAGGTTATCTTCTCTCCATCTGTCACCACTCAGAAAGTATTGTTACTCTTTACTTGTTGGTTGTAAGATTTATCGCACTTTCAAGGTTTCTAAACAGATATACCACAAAGATGCACTCAATTTTTAGTATTATTGACAGGACTAACCATTTTCACTCCAAAATGCGGGGGAGGGAGGGATACATTAGGACTGGCAGTGGTTATAATTCATATCTGTTTAGCAGATTTTAATATTTGAATTTTAAGTGTGTTTTTACCGAGGATGAAATTCAATTTGTGAAGCTTAATAGGCTTTGTTTCCTCCTCTTTATAGAATCGTAGGATTGGAAGGGACCTCCCAAGGTCATCTAGTCCAATCCCCTGCACTTATGGCAGGACCAAGCATTATCTTTTAGACTATCCCTGACAGGTGTTTGTCTAACCTGCTCTTAAAAATCTCCAATGATGAAGATTCCACAACCTCCTTAGGCACTCTGTTCCAGTGCTTAACTACCCTGCAATGATCCTTTCTTGTGTTAAATACTTGTGGTGCTTTTTTATGGATTTTTTTTTTAAAGGGCTGTGGGTATTATACAAAAGGAGTATAACTTCAGTAGAGTCTGATGTTTTGGTTGCCCCAATTAGTCCTTCTGTACTATTTGTCCTATTGGGAATTGCAACCTAGGTGATTAGAGTTTCTGGAGTCAGCGAAGTCTGGCAGGGGACTTCTTCCACAAAGATGATAAAATTCAAGAGGTATTTAAGAGTCAGCTGTGAGCTAACCCAATGTACTAGTTGCTTGGTTACGTTGATTTTGAAAGGTTCTGCTGTGGATTTTAATCCACAAAAACTTTTTCAGGAAAGAGGACAGTAACTGGCAATGGAATAAGAGCTGTGAACAACTAAGGATTCTACAAACATTTAGTTTATAAAATTATTTTAAAATATGCAGAATTAATATCCTACGGCCCAATTAACTATCACATTAAAACTTAAAACTTTAGAAGAAGTGATCTCGAGGCTGGGAAGATATTTCCTGTTCTGATCACTGAGTTCTCTTTCCCCCCTCCCCCCCTTTTAAAAAACAAAAATAAAAAAAGTGGTTAAACTGTTAGAGTAAGGTCAAATTTTGTGTGTGTAGAAACATCAAAAGATCTGAGCACTGGTAGTGCTGTCTAACTAAAATTGGTTAGTTTCAGAAGCGAGAAAAAACAAATCTCTGCTTACTTTTTAAAAGATTCTGGAGGATGGCATAAATGTAATTTGTCAATTCTCTGATATACCAGGTATTTTAAATTGCTTATTTCTGGTAAACAAAAATATGGAATTTGCAGTACATCTGGAGATAGGTTTTTATATTTCCTACAGGAAGATATGCCATGAATGCTGGCCAGACAAGATAGTGCTGAATTGCCAGGATTAGACCGGAGGATCTGTAATAAGGTTGCAGCACCTGCTGGCCAATGACAGGATCTCCCTGTTTAAGAGTGCTGCCAATGGTCAGCCTCAATGCCTGAAATGGGCACCAAGTTTGAGAGTTGTTTCAGTACCACACACAGAAAGGGAGTGATAGGTGGAAGAATGTCCTTTTCTCCCCAACTCCCACAACCACAGGCAGCAACATATACCAGCATTCCAACAAGTTCAGATTGTGTTATGAGTGTAGTTGTACTTTTATGTTGAGATTCCTTCCTACTCTGAATGTATGTATGGTTCTGTTTGTTTGCATTTCAGGTAAGCATCCTCCCACCCTGCCCTATTTTTGCAAATAGGGCAGTTCACAGGTGGCTCATCCCAGCGGGGTCACTGTTAACTCCTTTGCTCCTCCCTGTTCTGGGGTTTTGCCTCTGACACAGGCTCACAGTGCCTCACCCCTGGGCTAATACCCGTTCATTACCCCCTGTCCCTGATTTTGTTCCTCAGCCCCTCTCCTACTCCCGCCTCCATCGGCTTCACCTCCCAGGCCAGTAAAATTCTGTCCCCTGATTAGATGCTGCCCATCCTCGCCTTCAGTTTGCCCCCTTTGCCTTTTTAGCCCCTCTAAAGAGCAGGCAATGGAGTCTGACTCCGAGTAAAGGCAGGGTGAGGGCAGCGGCTGTAGCAAATGTTACTGAGCCTGCTCAGTTCCTGTGTGCATGCTCAGTACAGCCTGAATAAAAAAATCTGTCTGTTTTTGGCACTACAGCGGCAGCTGCTCGCCCTTCCTCTGCCCTCTCCCACAATATGGGCTCAGTAGCAGGGCGCCCTGGGCGGAGCGTGGCAGCCACTGTCCCCTCCCAGCCGCACCCCACAATGTGGGCTCAGCCGGGGGGGGGGGCGGTGTGTCCAGAGCGCTGTGCCCATTCCCCTGGGGGAAAAACTAGGTGCCAGAAAAAAATTTCTAGGCGCCATGGCGCCAAGCCCTGGTTTACATGAAAATTGAGAGTGCAACTGTGTATCTGTTTTTGGCAGCATGGTTTCAGATTAAGATCAGTTTGTTCATGCAAGTCCTTAAAAACTACCTGATTTGTTAGGAACCTTTTTCTTTTTCTACTCTTCCAAAGACTGTTTTGCATTCTTACATCCTGTGTGTGTGCCTTATAAGTTGATGGGAGGAATGTGGGACTCTATTACCAAATAGAGATGCTGATTTCATAACCAGTTTGCTCAACAGGAGGTGCCCCAACTGAACAAATAAACGAAAGCTCTGCTAGGGCTGTGGCACACGCACTGGTCTGAACGGGGACGCTGTCTCCTATACTGTTACAGGGAATGGAAGGGAGAGGAGATGTGGGTAGCTAAAGTCCTTGGTGCTGTATTCTCTTTGAAGGAAATTGTATGCTGCAGGTAACTTTTAATGCACAATGGACAGCTGAGTTACAGTGAGGAAATGTGTGAGTCCTGGTGAACGCTCTCTATTGTTGAAAATAAAGTGGTAATTGACAGTGTGTGAACATGGCTTTTAAAATGTTTGATTTCAGACTTGCAAATGTCCGTGGACAGTGAAGGATTGTTAAACAATATAATCTTGTAATTTCTCTGTTTGGGGTGGAAGAACTCTTGTATCTCAGCTTCCTACGCCTGTCGTAATTAGGACAGTTGCATGTCTACTTTTTCCTTGTGACAGCAAACAAGAGGCTGTGATGCTGACAGACAAGGTGCCAGCTCATGCGAAGGTCCCGAAGCCTCACTTGAATAATGACAAATACAGCAGTGCTCAAACTGTGGGTCGGGACCTGAAAGTGGGCTGAGACCCAGTTTTAATGGGGTCACCAGGGCTGGTGTTAGGCTTGCTGGTCCCTGGTTGGCGGGGCTCAGGTTACAGCCTCAGGCTTCGGTCCCCCTTCCTGGGGACATGTAGTAATTTTTGTTGTCAGAAGGAGGTTGAAGTGCAGTGAAGTTTGAGAACCGCTGGATGAAAACATAGCTGGAATCCATCTGGCTTACCTGTGTGTTAGTATTGTTAAAATAAGTGTTAGAATCATAGGAATGTGCTTGGTGTTTAGACTTTATTGAATGCTTGTAAATTGCTGCATGCATTATTCTCACATATAACATCTGTATCCCATATGACAAGGTAATATTTGAGCATTTGCATTGTAGGTCTCTGTAACTGTAAATCACCAGACAGGACTGGAGAGAGATGTTAATTAGTGTGAAATGCTGGCCTCACTGTGTTATGTCCTGCCCCACAAGGAAGGCCCATTGACAAGATGAACTAGTGTGGATCATCAAATAGGGCAAAAGACTTTAATTGCTTCCTGGCCCCTCCCCCATCCTCCAACAATAAAGAAGAGATGTTCAAGTGAATTCTTCCTGTCAACTGTGTTTGCAGGTCAAAGCAGAAAGGGGGAGGGATAAAAACCCAACTGTCTGTTTATGCTGCTTGTATTTTGAGGGGCAAGGATTACTAAGCATAAGCAAAAGGTCCCCCAGTTCTTTCCATGGGTTAGCCCTACAGGCATATAGTGCTTGCTTTATTGTAGAAGTTCTATTACCTTTGAAACTTAAAATTGGAACTTATTTCTGTGTATATAAGCTTACTTGCTTTAACCTTGTAAATAACTCATTTCATTTTCTTATATAATAAATCTTTAGATAGTTTTTATAGGATTAGCTAGAAGCATTGTCTGTGGCGTGAGATCTAAAGTGCAATTGATCTGGGATAAGTGACTGGTCCTTTGGGACTGGGAGTAATCTGAATATTGCTGTGGTCTTTGGTGTAAGGGACCATCTTTCATAAAGATAAACTTACATGGATCGTGACACAGATTGGAGGACCCAAGGGGACTGTCTGTGGCTCCATGTTAAGGCTGTTATAGTGCCTGAGAAGTTTACACTTGATTAGTTGATGAAATCAAAGCATGGAACTCTCAACCAATTTGGGGTTAAAGCCCTGTTTCCTAATAGTCTGCCCTCAGGTTGGTACCCATGCTCTTGAGCTACTGCAAGACAGTTTGACAGAGGCATTATGAAGAAAACCCAGTATACCATTTCCTTTACAATTTCCTACCATTCAGTGATGCAAGGAAATACAACCAATGGGATATCCTTACCTTAGGCCAGAAAGGAGGCTGACTCAAAACTATTTAGATGGTGTTAATTATAAAAGACTAGCCTATAGACTTCAGTGACACTGGATAGATCACCAGAGAGGACAGCATACACAAAGACAAGACCAAAAATACCCTGCATGCTTTCAAGATAGCAAACCCCTCTCTGTCATCTCCCCTACACATAGAGAGGTAGAACAAGTTCTCAAGCTCACTATATCTCAGTATAGTCAAGAAGAGTTTTTCAGCACACTCATGCAAAAGAGTCCCACTATTTTCAAATGCCCCAGGACACACAACAAAATAAACTGCATCCTGGGAAATAACTGGAAACCAAACATTACAAGCGTCTGACAGTTGCAGCTTCTAAGGGAAAGCTCAATATTTTCATCAAGGGTACTGGAGCAGGGGTCCAAATGCAATACACACATCATTAAATAATGATGAAACTATTCTACCCGTCTGCCAGTTTACTACTTTTTTTTTTAACTTGCTGATCCTGGGCACTTGTATGGAGATAAAGAGAGGAATTTTTTTTTTTTAAATTCATATTAAAATGCTGAAAGACCAGCTCACCTCTTTTGGTAAAAATTATATTGATCATTAAATGGTTCCACCATGTGACTCTCTTAAAAAAAAAATAAATTTTGTTGTAGTCAGTTTGAAAATGAGATGACAGCTGCATGGTTTATATATCATCCAGAATCTTCATATTTGATTAAGCAATCACCACCAGCTATTGTAACTAGTCTTCATAAACTGATCCTGAGAAAAAATAGAGATCCACAGAATAGTCACAAAAATGTGAAATAACTACAGTGGAATTACTGTGAAATCACTGGTGATTTAGTGGAGTCAAAAAAGACCAGTTTTCAAAAGGTCCCTCTACTTTTGGTTATCTGTTTTGGAGTACCGAACTTTACATCTTTTTCATTTTCAAAGGTGTTGAACACCCATAACTCTAACTTAACTCAGTTTCTATAATGCTGTTTATAGAGCGGGAGGAAAAGATCCTAAACAATTTTTTGCAGTGTACATTTTTTGTAAACAAAGAGCTCCTCTTCTGGTTGACATGAGGCTTGAATGGAAATATTGGCTGAATTATCCCTCTGAGCCAGCCCATGTTCCTGTTAGTCAGTGTGAACAAGATTTAGCCATAGGGTCCATAATATAAGTAAATGTTAAAGTGCTTTCCACACCCAAATGTAGAAAAGATAATTGGCATTTTTCTGTGCAAAATTTTCTGTACGGTAAAAACAAATATTGAAGCTGCTAAAAAGTGTGATATCGGGTTTGTTTTCTTTAATAAGAAAACAAAGTAGTATTGCAATACAAATAAATCAGTGGTGTCATTAGACAACTGAAAGGTAAATGCACTCTGGCTACACACATTCACTTGATGCTGTTGCCAGTTGTGATGATGGTATGTAGCTGTGTTGTAGAGGAAATGTACATGAGTTTAGGAGGACACATCGCAGCCCAAACAAAGTATAACTTTTGCGGTTCATCAATAAATCAGAAGTGCATCATGAATATGATTTTAGCAAGATAGAACATAGCACACTATGCAGCAAGAAGACAAACATTTGCAAATGTTTTTGCAAATTGGCTTTATAACTGAAGGAAAATTTGAGATAAGTGGTATGCATCCTAAAAACTTCCGAGGGAAGTAGTGGGGGCAAATGACTTATCTGGCTTTAAGA